>OZ012659.1:87485134-88085134 GCA_963942545.1 Oxycera nigricornis
GTATGAAATGAGCAACATAATTATGAAAATTATGGTTATTTTTCATGACGATGATGAGGAGATTTATAAACAAGCCGCGAAGTGCGACCCTTGAGGTCCACACGGTCAACTTCCCAGTAATATCTAGATAAACATTAAAAATATTAAACAAAATAATAATTTTAAAAATATTACTACTTTAAATAATAATAATGAGAGGTATTTATAGCAGCAACAGGAATGAGTTGATATTAATCATATCATCTACGGAAGGTTTTTTTTGGACTTCTATCATTTAAGCAGTTTTTTTATTAACACTAAAACACTGTAAAAACTATTAAAAATCTGCTCAAATTTTGCAAATATTATAAAACTTCGATTGAATTTACAACAATTTCCTTAGAATAAAAGATATAAATTAATGTCATTCGCATGAACCCTCTATACATAATAACTTTGAATGATTTTTTATTTTTTATTTAGTTTTTTTTTATAATCATGGATTATGGTTTTGCTGGTTTCTCTTCAAAATCTGATAAGAATGTATAAATTTTATAAAAATTTATTACTGTGCTTTGCACAAGTTGAAGTTGAAAAATTATCTTTTATGAAAAAACCTTAAAACCCTAAAAGCCTAATTTTTTGCATTTCTTTTATTTAATTCAAAAAGCTGCTGAAACAATTTTTATGTAATATTAAAAAAATTGCAGCAATGTTAATAAACGTCTATTGACACCTTAATGATGCAAATATTATATCTGGTTCGTGAGATATAGTGAATGATAAAAATGACCTTGGAAGTCATGATGACTTTTAATTATTTTTTATTTGTAATTTAATTTTTTACGTAATCATGAGAAGAAATTTTGAAATTGTTTCTACAAATATTGTTTGGAGTATATAAATTTTGTAAACACTGATTACTATATTTCGCAAATCAGGTTATAAATTTATTGTTTATGGGAAAAAATCTAATTTTTTGCACTTTATTCTCTTAAATTAAAAAACGGCTCCAACAGTTTTTATAAAAATTTGATAGATTCATGCAAATGTTAATACGCGTCGATTGGCACCTTAACAATGCAAATCGTATGTTTAGTTCGTCAGATAGAAAGCATGACAGAAATGGCCTTGAAGAACATGATGACTGTTAATGATTTTTTATTTTTTATTTGATTTTTTTTGTAATCATTAGTAAAAACTTTGAAGTCATTTTCAATAAAACTGCTTGGAGTATATAAATTTTATAAACATTGGTTACTGCGACTTGGAAATAAGGTTAAAAATTTATTGTTTTTGAAAAAAAACCGTTATTTTTTGCACTTTTTTTACAAAAAATTAAAAAACGGCTCGAAGAAATTTTTTAAAAACTTGATAGAATCACATAAATGTAAATACGCGTCGATTGACACCTTATTCAAGAAAATCGTACTTTAGGTTCGCGAGATATAGCACATGACAGAAATGACCTTCAAACTGGCAAAACAGCAAACCCCCCCCCCCCCCGACCGAAGTTTTCCAAAAACTAATCAGCTCTTAAGATTGAAAAGACGCTTCGATTGACACCTTAACAAAGTCGATACGACTTTGTTTACGTGAGTTATCGTCGTAGAAAAAAGTTTTCACGAACGTACATACGTACGTACGTACGTACGTACGTACATACACACACACACATACATCTCCCTTTCTAAAAACACTTTATATATACTCTATAGACCTCAAAACGTAATGAAATGTTGAAAATTTCAATTTCGATTTTCGAGGCGATTACAAGAACTTCCCATATACTGGGAAGTTAAAAATAACAGAACATAAAATATTTAAACAATCAGTTTGGAGAACGACTAGCTTTTCAAAGCAATGCCTCCTTGTTTTCAGCAACTCCCACAAGGAAAGAATATGATATCTGGAATCAAAATGTAAACAACCGCCCAGTAGTCCACTGTGATAGTTTTTTTATACTTTCGGCTCATACAATGTTGTCAAAAAGGATCGTGAGAACTGCACCTTAAAACAAAGCTCTTCCCAATCAGTGACGCCAAATTGAAATAAGGAATTCTCGTAGTTCTAATACGAGAATTCATAGAGAACATCCTTTTGGAATCAAAACTGGATGAAGGAAAAAAAAGCGCATGCAATATTGTCGGGAATGTGTCTGATACTCTCCTTAGAAATTAGAAAAAAAAGAAAAATCAGAAAACCATCGATGAACTTCTTTCTTAGCATGAAGCTTTTAAATGACAGATGACTACAATCTAAATCTAGATTTTTTTGCTGAAAATTTGAACAGTTTCGGATGAACATGGTGAATGATTTCATGAAGAAATGTTACACATGCAGTTATACAACTTAACATAAGTGATCAGAAGCATTGCTTGAAGAATTTGAAAGCTAATTCGTCGCAATACTGGTATAGAACACACGAAAAGCATGAAATCCATAGAGGAAACACATTTATCAAAGAAACTTCATTGTTTTTATAAAGCTTTGATAATTTTTGTGAATACTATCAAAAATTTTATAAACAATTACAATTTTTAACGACTTCCATGAGTTTTTCGAGTATTTCGAAAAATTAATTTCTAAAAAAGTTTACGTTGTAAAAGCTAATATTTTTGCAACCTCTTAAACATTCTTCAGTTTTTATGCGAAATAATTCTAACTTTTTAACTTGCCAGTATAAAGTGAAGTTATTATAATTTTCCGAAAGGCAAAATCCAGATTTTCAACATATCTTTTTAAGGTCCTAAAAGTTATTTTAAAGTATTTCTAGAAAAAAGTATGTATGTGCTTGTACGTACGTACATATGTATAATCGCATATCTTTCTAGAACGATGTTTCACCAAACCAAAGCTGTGTAGACTTGTTTGAGGTGTCAATCGAAGCATTTTTGCAATGACCCGACTTGATTAGATTTTGGTAAAATTCGGTTGGACAGTTTTTTTTTGTTTAAACATATCCAAGATATTTCTATTACGCGTAACATCCCACAAAAAACGTTATATGAACGTCATTATAGTGTCAATTGGAACGTGCTAGCATCTTAATCTAAATCATCAAAAAATTTGAAACAACCGTGTTTTAGATTCATGGAAATGAACACAAAAAATAGACTTTCTGCAGATTTTTTTTCAAAAATCAATTCAAACTTCTGACAATCATATACCATATAAATTCTTCAGTAATTTAAAATTAAAATCAATTTCATAATAGAAAAAAAAATTATAAATCTAATTGAGATTGAAACGAATATTATTACACAGTTTCACTTACTCGAATCATGTGCTTGTGCTATTTATCAAAGCGTATTATCTGTTGTATTTGGTAATTGGTTCACCAAATTTGGTGCAGCAATTTTTAATTAAATAAATAAATATCTAAAAAATATCAAATTTTTTTCATTCTCAGTTGCACTTGCAAAAATCAATGCTTAAAGATAGGATCCTTTTAAGATTATTTATCACGCTAAAAATATAGTTTTTTATAGTTGTATATAATTATTAAATTATAATTAAAAACTATTCTCATAAAAACAAACAGACTACATATTCCATGCACTATAATGATTGATTATCATTATTTTCATATAAAGGGTTTTGATATTTTTTGTTAGTTATTAAGATATGATTGGGCGATTGTTTGTGTAAATTTCAAGAGTCACATCTCACGGTTTATTTGAAAAAGTTTTGACATTTTAGTTCGTAACTTTTTTGAGCGTTTTACAGAATGGTCATAGATAAAAAAAACTTTGACCTTTTTCGTAGGTCTGTAAAAAAATTGCCGATGCATAAATATACTTTGCACCGCTTAAAAGTTATAATCACCCCATAAAAACCTCAAAAATTGAGTTTTTTTGTGACTTTTGAAATAACCCGCGCGTGTCGAAATAACTAATGATTACAACAAAAATATGAAGGAAGTGTTTGAAATTTTTTGAAAGAAAATTCAGGATGCTCTTGTATCATTGTTAGAGTATTTTACACGAATTGCAATACTTTTCAAATTATTTCCAAATTTTATAAATATCGTACGTATTTTGCACGTCTGTTAGAACTTTATTCTAGACATTGATAGTAAATATAATCTGAATTATAGCAATGTCAAATATGTCATACTCAGTAGTCATAGATTTAGAAGTGCAATTTTTGATACAGCAATTAAATAATTATAGTGTTTTTTGTTTACCTAATAAAAACTGACTGTATTCGTTAATATAGAGAATTTTTGTATAATTGCAATTAAAGAAACATACTGCCCATAAATAATTATAACTTATTTTGAACTTGACTTCCGTCGTAATTTATAATAACACTAAAATATTGAATATGTTTTTGTTATTCAAATGCTTTCAATTCAACTAACTATGAAATAATGCCAATTCAAAAATGGTGATTTAAAATAAGCGTTAAAATAGCGACAATGTCGTCAGTGCTATTTTCTAATTTAAAAAAATCATAATCTTCATTGCGTTGCATAGTTTAATACGCATGCTGTTCGATTATTTTCAAAAGTGGTATATTGTACAGTGTTTAAGATAAAAAATATTAAATGTCAATTTTTAGGAAAAACATGTAAAAAAGGAGTGTTAAGATCATATTTTTCAAATTGAAAAATGTTTTGAAAACGTTTCCGATTTGGCAAAAATATTTTTACTAAAAAAAATTTAACTATTTTTTAATAAATTCACATATATTTCCTTGAGGTATTAGCTGCTTCGACGTGACTTGGAGTGGCTTATTTTAAAAATCTCGGAAAAACTAATTTTTTGAGGTTTTTACAGGAACGCTCATAACTTCTAAGCGATGCTAAATAAGTCTACGTCTAGACTTTTTTATAAAACACACGATTCCTTGCAAACAATTACGGATCACATTATTTTGTATATGTAGCTGATTTCACAGTGTAAGCGGCAAAATATCAAAAAATAACGGTAAAAATTTCTAAACTTATAAAAAGTAAAAGAATTTCGCAAAAAATGAGGAAAAATTTTGGTGTTTAAGAAAAACTTTTATTGTTTATTGAAATTAAAATCAGATTAATCACACCACTAAAATTTTATTGCGAGCGATTTTGAGTAAAGCCAATTTAGATTCAGCATCCTGGAATATACAAAAATGCATGGTAATTCGAAAAAAAATAGTATAATCAAAATGAGAGCGCCTACAGCAAACACAATCAGAAGCAAATCATATTTCATATTTCTTCTTAATAAAACGCAAGTCGAATATGACCAACAATTATTTCAACACACACATATTCTAGCCATTGACTTTGTGTTAATCCTACGAACTTTCTTTCCTGAATATACTATTTTAAAAATCATTTCAACAATCTTACTTCCCGCAGGTCTTTAAAATTGAATGTATTTCATGCTTGTGTGAACTCTTTTCACTACCAAAGTAGAGAATTTAATCCGAAAACACTATTGACAAAAGTATTTCAAATCCTATTAGTAGTTACAAAACAGCTGCTTTCGGCTTGTAGCACAAAACATATTTACCTTCCACATCAAATTTCAATATAACTCAGTAATCCGCACGATATCATGTAACACCTAGATGTGGTTTTAGGAATGAAATTGCTTTGAAATCTTTCGTCAAGTATAGTTTCAAAGTTTGAATTGGAAATATTGATTTGAAGATTAGGGTTGGCAGTTTTCTCATATTTTTGCATGTCGACAAAAATTACTGTGTGAAAGTTAATTACAGCCCCTAAAAGACAACTTCTTCAGCAGTGTAGCTAACATTCCTAATGGATCTTGCAAGGTTCATTCTAAATTTTAAACGAACACCAGCTTGAAGAAGAATATGCTTTTAAAATCAGGACGTAAGCGAAGCGAAAAGGAAAAAAGAAAGTTTTCGAGTTTTAAATGATTTCGAAATAGTGCTTGCGTCATTTCCAAAACTTTAACTTACACAATGATAACATTACCCACCATTCGTTGATTTGAGCTGTATACAGAATTACGCGCTTCGCGTAAACAAAGAGAAAATTTTATAATTATTAATGGTTTTGAAGTATCACATACGTTACTTCCGGAACCAAACAAAAGCCAACACCGTGAATAATACGCTTTCTTGAGATGCTTCGGTAGATTCAATCTATACGAGAAAATGGGAAAGTAATAAAATAAATTTCAATTTTGATCAGAGAAGTAATATTATTTTTACTTCCACGGTTTCATTACCAATATTATCAATTTTCCATTACAAATTTGGAGAAATAGTTCCATCAAGTAATGCGTGAAAGCTGCAAAAGTATTTTACACAATTGAATATAGAAGATGCTTGCTTTTTGGGGTGCTAATGTTAAGGATAGCACCCTCAAATCATGAAATTTACAGTTACTCTGCCTCATAATGTCTGTTGATTACAACATATTATTCTAACGGAGATTAAATTCAAGATAACACTGAACTTCATTTCATTACACATAGTGAGCTAAATGACCTTGAAAAAGATTTGCAACTACTAAAAGTCAAGTTTGCATTGCTTGCTTTCCGTCCTCAGCAATGGAATCTGCTACCTCCTGATACCGTAGAAGAAGTGGACAGTTTGCAGTGTATTTTGTAGCAAATGACGATTTGCTCTGATGGACGACGAAAATAAGTTTGAAAGCAGCATTGTTACAAAATGGTAACTAGATGCCATATACGAGGGTGGGGTGAAAAGTTTCCGGCCTGACCAAGAAAAAAGATGTTTTTAAGTTTTTTTTTGCTTTATTTTTCAACATAATCTCCATCAACACTAGTACATTTCTCATAACGGTGTTCTAATTTAGTTTTACTAGTTTTAAACGGAGATTCGTCAAGCTCCTCAAAATACTAATTCACAGCTTCGATAACTTCTTCGTTGCTCTTAAATCTTTTACCGCCAAGCTGTTTTTTGAATTTAGGATATAGGTAATAGTCGCTGGGAGCTAAGTCAGGAATGTAGGGAGGATGCGGCATAAATTCAAACTTCAATTTGTGGATTTTAGACATGGCAACAATCGACGAATGCGCTGGTGCGTTATCGTGATGAAACATTTTTTTTCTTCGCCAAATGAGGTAGTTTAATTTGCACCTCGTGCTTCAAACGTTGCAACAACTCTGCGTAGTATTGACCAATGATAGTTTTACCTTTTCAAGGTAATCAATGTATATCATTCCTCTCGCATCCCAAAAAACAGTAGCCATAATCTTGTTCGCCGATAAAAATGTTTTTGCCTTCTTTGGAGTTCGTTCCCCTTTTCCAACCCACTGTTTTGATTGTTCTTTATTTTCAGGAGTGCAGTGGTGGACCCAAGTCTCATCAACAGTTATGAATCGACGCAAAAATCCGTTTGGATTACGCCTATACAGCTCCAAATTGTCGGTAGAAATGTTTTTTCGAATCAGTTTTTGGTCGAGCGTTAGCAAACGCGGCACCCACCTTGCACACAGCTTTTCCATGCTCAAATGGTTGTGCAAAAGATTTCGCACACGTTCAGCTGACATCCTACAAGTCTAAGCTATCTCATACACTCTCAACCTACGGTCTTCCAATACTATTTGATGGATTTTCTCAATCATTTCTGAAGTTGTGACATCAAAGGACCGTCCTGAGCGAGGCTCGTCAGAGGTGCTCACAAGACCCATTTTAAATTCAGAAACCCACTGCTTAATAGTTGAATATGATGGAGAGGAGTTTCCTAGTGTTGAATCCATCTCTTTTTTTATTTGCTTTCGTGTAAAACCTTTTAAATAGAAGTGTTTGATGACAGCACGTTTTTCCACTTTTTCCATTTTCACGAAAACAACGGAAGCGTCTCGCGCGATGTGCTCTCAAACGCAAACTAACAGCGATTGCGCTGAAACTGTACATACAACCTCGGTAGGAATGGTACTGTAGGACGCCGCTCCAAAAGTAGACTTAGTGGTGTCATCTCTTGGTCAGGCCGGAAACTTTTCACCCCACCCTCGTAGTTACAAAGTAAGTGAGAATAATTCTTAATTTAACACACGGCTAAACCAAACACTGTTGTTTTTTATGTTTGTGGAAAGAAATGCAATCCACCATTTGAAGGCTAAAATATTATTGAGTTAAAGTCTATTCCAATACATCCATTACATATAGGAAATCATCTATGGAAGAACGCTAGTAGAAGGGGTTTGCAATTTCGGATGTATTGGTGCAAGATACCAGTACGTAGATCTGGCATAACGAACGTGATTTAATGTCCTGTAATAAATATGTAGATATTAAAATAAACACTAACCATAGGCCACTGATTGACCCCGTGAATGTGATTCTACCGTGGCTTCGTATAAAACTATTATTAATTAGTTTTTGTTGTTAAAACACTTGACAAAACAGATCAGCTTTTGAATATTTGAAAAAAAGATTTAACACAATATTTCTGACACTAAACAGTGTGGGTCTCCAATCAAGAGATATATTGTAAAATGAAATGTTTAACCGTTACCTGTGGAAAATGGAAAAATGCTTGGATTTTTTTCAACCAATAAATTTTCTTTTATCCATCATTAAAAAAATGGCAAAACGTGTTAGGAGTCAAAAATTGAAGATAACTAAGCCATTTTTATGTCTCCAACAACAAAATTTTCTCATCTGCCTTTCAATTTTCTTTTGGCAAGTATGAGTGACGAACAAGAAGAACATTTTTTACAAAATTTGAAGCAATTTGAGGACAAGTACCATGGTTTTGAAACAAAAAAATATCAGCAGCTTATTTTTAGTACATTCTGATATATGACGATATAGATCAATATAAAAAAGAGTAAACTACGCCATGTGAACATTCTCTTGTAAACAATGTTGATAAAAATTTGAAGAAATATTTAAAAACATTTCGTTTTAGTTTTTTACATCAAAATTGAACGCAGCGCCAAAAGTTTGACAATATTGCAGTATTTTCATTTCTGGGTACGACAGTTACATTATAAGCTAATGATTCTTCATTTAAAAATCACAATCACTAATACGGTTAGTAACTATTCCATTCAACTGAAACTTTGGGACTGATATCTCCGATATTTTTAATTGTGGTTCCTTATCGCCATGTTTCATTTGTTTGACTGGGAATGCAAATTCATCTTTGATTCTTCCGCAAATAAAACATTTTCCATGTTTCAGAAAATGATTTGTTTCTTTTTCTCTTAGCAGAAATTAGGCCGGCAGTAACCAATGGCTTCATAAATTGCTTGGAGGATCGAAAGTTTTCATTGACTAGATATCCCGCTTAGCTTTTCTTCTACTCATCTGATTGTATCGAGTTCGATAAAAATATTTTAATTCTTCGTTATGGTTAGCGTTCCTACTAGAAATGAGTTTCCGCCCATTTTTTCGCCTTTATTCGCTGCTGGGAAAGTGACTCAAAACTTTACCATTTATGCATAATTTTAGTATGAAAACATTTATGTTTAGGAAATAAAGCATCCAGATTGTTATCCATGTTCACTTTCCACAACTTTGTTTTTCTTCTTTTATTGATTAATATCAAGGATGATGTGAGAAATTGTACTAAGTCACATTACAAACAATAATCATATTATTCATTTTTCGGTTCCAGTTGAACACACAGGATGTGAAACTGGATTTCTATTCGACATAAAAACCTTGTCTAGATTATAAAATGCTGCGTAGTTTTTACTTCTGCCAAGGAATAGTTTTTCAACTTCAAATTGCGTCTAGGAGACTTTTAGGGCCTTTATTCATACATTGTCATTAGGAAACTATTGAACCATTATTAAAGAAAATATATGATGCTGAAATATGTATACTTTTCAAATAATAAAAAACCACCGTTTCCATTCATAGTCAAGACGTTGTCTATGTATAAAAATCTATGTGATTTAGTTTTAAACATCACTTTTCCAGTTTTATTTATGTTATTTTATAAATTTGAAAATGTTGATATGATTAAATGGGAAGTGTGGTTTCGGCGTGACGGATGGCATCCTCTTCAGGTGCTGTCATTTACCATCCGCCACCAGACAGAACGACCACGGCTAGGCTTGTTGATGGGTTAAGCTCGTTATATTTCAACTATTTTATTATTTGTATCCGCGAAGTATAAAGTTGGTTCGTATATATGCCTACGTCGCTATTCTATATTAGTCAGTTTATCAAACCACACTTCCCATTTAATAATATATACCGGGCTGTAAGCCTGGAAACAAGAACCTCCATTAATGTGCAATAATACTGTTAGTGAATTGCTAAACAAAAGCACACTAGAAGACGAAGTTGTTAACTAGATTAGAAGGTTCTAACCCATGATAAACTGACAAATAATGTTCATATGATGTTGCAGGCTAACCGCTCTTCTAAACAATTTAATATGTTTAAACCAGCTTAATTGATAAATGTAGAAAAGTGTGTAGAAATATTTCCTATAATCTTCATAGTATCTTCCTGCACCTAAACAGAGAAAAGGGTCATTGTCTATTTCCGGATTTTCGGGAAGACGAAGATTTGTATGACAATCTCGCTTCTTTAATGGATAGTATGCAGCCATTTTGGTCATAAGAATATTACTGATCCTTATTAAGTATAACTCTTAGAATATTTTCCATTCTTTCCATTTAGTATGACTGTTGTCATACTAATAGTGAACCTAACTTCTAACCAGTAATTTTAGATATTTGCTTTTTCTACCAATGTGCAAATTTATATTATGATGTTTCATTTTCCTTTTTGAATTCAATTTTCGCTCTTATATAGTGAACTCAAAAATTAAACGCACACAATACAAAAGAATTCTTAATATCGAAATTACAGTGATGGTATCATAATGAAGAGCTTCCCCGTCCCAACTGTAAAACAACAAACATCTCCTGATTCTATAACCACTACTCACCTGGGATATTCTGAGTGAACACCCACGAGTGCAACGCCAGCTTCTTCGTTGCATGCAGACGAAATTTGTTCCCGATTTCCAGCGCAGGGTGTTTTCATCGAGCCAGGAATCGACAACGTGGACACCGGTTTTCGGAGCTTCATATTTCAAAACATAGAAAGAACAATAACAACAATAAAATGTTAGTTTTTAATATTCCATAGAGGGAATGAGTTGAATTAAGGACAAGGAAACTACTAACAAAAGTAATATAATGCCGTGCGACCTATTCATGACAGATTCTAAGGTTCTAATAGCACAACTTCTAACTACGATGCATAAATTATATGAGCGATACGAAACATGTGTGATATGTGTAATGTATTGCATGCTTTCAACATAGCTAATTGCATTCCCGTAGTGCGACATTGTTCACCACGTGCAATTCTTCTTGCAACGATGAAGTTATGGTGCATTAAGGTGAAGTAACTGTAACCACTATGTGAAAAGTGGCTAGTAATATCTAAGTTATGAAATGTTGCTAAAAATGTTCGATTTTTTGTATTTATTCAAGACTTATTTTATCGCTGGATTTTTATTGCTGATTTGAAGGTTATCGTGTTGTATTATGACCACAGGAAAAATTTATAACGTATATAATTAATTTTAGCGTATCATACTACGTACTTCACGTGTACAGTATGGAAATTATGTGGCTGTATTCAACTTTGAAAGACAGGAAATATTTTTTCTGTAACATCAATAACAGTGGCAGCACAGTAAAAATAGCTTATATTAGAAAACTTTATCAATTATATAAAACAATTCGATTAAATTCAAGAGATGAATACGTTAGCCTGCGTTAATGCAGTTTTTGTATGAGGAACTAACAATATTACATTGTATCTTTAAAGAAACTTTTCCATTTAAACCTTAAATATTTCATTTGATCTGATAATGATAATAATAATATTTTTTAAAACTTTTTATCACTCCTCTCTCAATTTTTTATTTGTTTGTAAAATCCTTTATTTATTACATTATTTTTAAACCTGCATTACGAAATTACTTAAAAGATTTGGAGACGTATAGTGAAGGCGTTTTTAGCTGAATAAAGAAGTGAGCAATGAATTTTTAAAAGAATCGGAAGCTCTAATATAATACATTTGAAAGCCACAGTAGATGGGAGCACTTATTAAGTATGATCAGAACAAAAAAAATAGAAGGCTCTTCACATTGCGGTTCTTTTGATCCTCAAAATGGCTAGCACAAAGCAAACGAAAACAATTTTAATTGTACTTAGTGCACGCAGACTGCAACCTATATGTAACTTCTCCAAATTTTTCAGTCAATAGATTTTTATAATGATAAATAAATAATTGACGACCCTGATCTCTTGAGGAAAGGCGTAACTTGAAGCCGAGTTTACATATCATTTTAAAAATAGTGCAAAATCTATAGAACTTCGAAAGACTTCAAGTTAGTTTTAATATGAAGGAAAAATTCGATGAACCCTTGAATTTCCTCTGCAAACCGAAATAATTTATCAAATTCAATAAGCTTTTTTCAAATTTAAAAACGACAAGAACAAGTCATAAGTGTTGAGAAACTTTCCCAAAAAGTTGATTGTTTTAATTTGTTTCATTAACAACTCCTACTCTAAGCTAGGTTTGCAATCATAGTCCCGGTACCAAAACCTGGAAGTAACTCTCAGTAGATTTTTTACTGTAAGTTTTTCTCTGGTAAAATTTTGAAAAAATAACTGTAGGTGTAATGAAATATCAAAGAAAAGAAAAGTCGATTTCGAATGAACAATGTCCTACAATAAATCACGCAGTCAAATGCATCTTTAATGCAGTTAAGGACAAAAATCTGTTGAATATGATCTTTCATGTTCTGGAACAAGATTTTGACTTGGTTTGGCATGCCAATCGAGTATTCAAACGTTTTAAA
Organism: Oxycera nigricornis; assembly: GCA_963942545.1. NCBI lineage: Eukaryota > Metazoa > Arthropoda > Insecta > Diptera > Stratiomyidae > Oxycera > Oxycera nigricornis. The sequence goes on from OZ012659.1 coordinate 87,497,892, forward strand.
TTCATCTTCTCATTGCACTAAGCGAAGCTAAAGCTGCCATTCTTATTGGAAAAAATGCCGCGAAAATCAATAATACTACTCAATTCCTCGAGTTTTTCTAGTAAAGATACCTCAACTGGTAGAATACAGCCTTACTTTTTTTCAATATTTACACAGCTGGCATACCTTTGTTCTATAAATACGATTTTTCAGTCTTTGTGAACGACAATTGCATATTCGAGTATTGTAAAGTAAATGATCAAGAAACATTTATCAGAACCTTGGAAAGTGTACTAGATTTGCTCTACTACTTTTACTTTCGATTAAGTACCAAAATTCATCCTGCGAAAATTGATTTAATTGTTTCTGGTCGAACCTCAAAAACGAAATCTTTAAAATCTTACATATTGGTACATCAATGAAAAATGTTCCAAAGTGTTACATAGGGAAAAAGGTGGAGTTAAAGTACTTTAAAAACAGTGATACGTAATACATGGATGGCCCCCTACATCAAGTGGTCCTATCTAACTCCTCTTCAAATTTACGGCGATACATGCGAAACTTGCTTACTAACCACAATGCAAAATTGCATACTAAATGTTTGAAGGCGGAACTTTTTGATCGCGTCGAGAGAATCCCCAAGCATTGGGAACCCTAGTACCATCCTTAGCTTTGTTTGCGTGGAAAGTCATCACATTCAAAGCTGCCCTGTGATGAGTCTTATGTGCACCCAACTACGCAACCACAACCCCCCTGAAGATTCAAAATTATTATTTTCTTGTAGAATCCAGCACATGTTTTTATTATGAGCATTTAACTGATTCCGTTTCACAAATGCTCTTTTTATTTTTTAATTCTTTTATAAACTACAACTATGTTTTATTTATAAATCGAAACGCTGACAATTTCAAGGAAAATTTATTGTATTTCGTATAGCCTTCCACGCTTTAATATGAAATAATTTCAAATTAAGATGTATGATAGATTTGCAGGTATCTATTATAAGTACATATCAAATGAAAATACTTTACATTGTAAGCATTATATTATTCTAAATGTAAATCAAACTTGTCAAACTCAAACTGTACAACAATTGTAAACTAAATATTCTGTGAGCATAGATAAATTCTTATTTGGTTTTAGGGCAACAATATAAGCATTTGTTGCAATTCAAACTATTAATTTTATTTTTATCTTTGTCCCATTTTTCATTTCATCGGAACCTAATTGTTCATGTTCCTAGTCATATTTTAGATTTATTGCTCGAATTTAAAAAGAAGTTTTTTCAATATATGTAAATAAAACTGTGCATGGCTAAATTTGAATTTGAGATCACATTCAAAGATGAGTGCAAAATATCAAACGTTTTATAAAGTTAAACAATACTACAAAATTAAATACATTTTTGACAAAAATTCATGTTGGATTTTCGTATGAATACAAAAGACCCAACAAAAAAGGCCTTTTTTAGGGGCAGAGAATAGTGCCAATGAATTTTAGTTTTCTGAAATATTTTCTGAAACACAGAGCTAAATATTTGTTTCTGAAATAAACTATTGACCACAAATGCACTTAGAAAAGCTGCAGGTTTTCGGATTAATAGCAAGAAAAGAAACAGAATAGGAATATCTGATTATGTTTTAAATTGAGGAAAAATAAAACGGCTTTATTTCGGCCCAGAAACAAGTTTCATAGTGCCTTTGGTAGCTTTTAGGTAGTATTTTCAAGCGAAAAACATCGAAAATGATACTTAATAACAATTAATTTGTATCTTATGACTATGTTACCCACATTTTGATAACTGAAAGTGGCATCATGAGCAAATTATTAGTAAATAAAAGGAGGTCCACATATGAACAAAATGCAGTCTAATTTATAAGCCAATAGTTGAGAAAAATGTTATCACTAACGTGACACTTTGTTTTCTCATAGAATTGAGTTTAAACTTTTTTTTAACTTACGATGTATATTGAGGCGTTGTAAGCAAAAATTCCCTATTAAATCGAAAGGTAACCAAACAATCTCCGTTCAAAGAAATTGAAAATTATACAACATTAGAAAAAAACATTTCGGTTTTTTGAGACCATCTAAAATGTGTAGCTAGTATTCAATACATGCCAATGTTTTTTATTCCAATTATTAAAATGATAACAGTGTGGAGGTTTTAACAGGAGTTCAGTGAAAATTTAAACATCATACAATTACTTTGGAATACTTTTCAAGAAACTATCCAACAGAACAGAACTTTTATTTATTTACAGTTTATAGTTCAATATAATATATATTAGTCTTTACATGGGTGTCGATTTTTGCTTTCAGTGCAGCAACTTTACCAGAAATAAATTCCTATGAAAACAAGCATCTGTATCCCATCGTCAAGTATAAGTATTACTTAGAGAGTCCATGTATACAATGAAGCTTCTCTAACTTTATTTTACTGGAAGCGATAAAGTCAAGACAACTAGCAGCACAAAGAATCGGATAAACTAGATAAAATTCAGTCAACTGAAAACAACAAGCGTTCTATTGTCCTGTAAAAAATGTCAATGTAGCAATAAAATTTATTTTTCCCTAAGACTTTCATTCTAACGTAAAAAGGACATGTGTGTAGTAACGCTACAAAACATTTGGAAGGAAAGCAATTGAACGTGGGAGTTAAATGGGACAAAGTTTTTTAAAAGAAGGACGGCATTGAACTACGAGCAAACAAGTTGCGCTTAGTTAAACTTGAAACATCATTAAAAATGTGTTCACTTTGCAATTGATGGTTGGTTGTTGTTTTCCATTGATGTGTGACTTTTGAAACAAAGCATGCATTTTAAATTAATATTTCTATTATCTGTTCTACTTTACTTTGGTTTATTCCAACTTCATTATATTTTTGCTTTAATGTTTTCACGACTGTTGCACAAAAGAATGGATCAATCTTGAAAAAATAAAACAAAAACATATCTTTGGAAGTTCAAGACGATATTACTTTTTTCATTTGATAGAGCCAACGCTATTCAAATCATGAAGAAAACCAAGAGAGAAAAGTTTTTCTAGGACTTTCTCGTTGCTGTTTTGTCTCCTTAGAATATACTTTATTTCATTTGCGGCATGTATTTGCATTCTTATGTAAAGAATACATTCCCAAACATATTTGTATTTCACCAGTACAGAATGTTTTTGAGTTAAGTAATGGCTTTTCGCTGTTATTTTGTTTGTATTCTAGTAATACGTCCAGGCATTCAAATAGAAATGTGAACCAAGCCACATGAGATTTAACAATCTTGTGCTATGAATGGATTCATATTGGCTTATTAAAAGCACAAAACCCTTTCATACGAGAAAATATACGCACAATTGTATTGAACTTATTGGCATTCAATTCAAAAGCACACAAGTACTTTTACGTAAAAATCCATTTATATTCAATTTTTATAGCAAACATAGGAGCTCCTCACATATTCTAATGTAATTTGAGCTTATATTGATCTTTATAGTGTACGTTTCGAAGCAAGTATTCTAAGTAGTGCATTTATGTTGAAACAGGTGGACTTTTGTTTGTATTCTAGTAATACGTCCAGGCAATCAAATAGAAATGTGAACCAAGCCACATGAGATTTAACAATCTTGTGCTATGAATGGATTCATATTGGCTTATTAAAAGCACAAAACCCTTTCATACGAGAAAATATACGCACAATTGTATTGAACTTATTGGCATTCAATTCAAAAGCACACAAGTACTTTTACGTAAAAATCCATTTATATTCAATTTTTATAGCAAACATAGGAGCTCCTCACATATTCTAATGTAATTTGAGCTTATATTGATCTTTATAGTGTACGTTTCGAAGCAAGTATTCTAAGTAGTGCATTTATGTTGAAACAGGTGGACTCCTAAAAAATCTAGTATTTGAAACGCTTTCAAACGAAAAAGGAATGATTGTGGAATTTATAATCTGTATCTTTCCTATTTTGCTGGAAATGATTTTAATTGCGTCAATTCCATTGAATTTTTTGATTATATTAAGGCCATCCTATTGTTTAAGTGCATATTTTTGCAACTTTGGATAATTTTGACATTTTCAACATTTTTTGTCAATGTTTACCATAATTGGAAATAATATATCTTTTCAAAAAGTTCAATAGAGAAATGAAAACAATTGGAAGACTTTTTCCAAACAGGTTGTTTCTGTACTTTAACAAATTGTCAGAAACAAGGGAAAATGCCCTTTAAATTGATATGGACGAAATCTGTTCACACCAACTTCCCACTTCGCGTCTTCAGAGAGCCTCCAATAATTAATAACTTGTCCTAAAGATAACACCAATGAACAAACGCCGTCGGACAGATGTTGTTTATAATTCAAAATATTTTTGTTTAATTTTCTTTAAAGAAAGAAAGCGCTGCAATCAATAACTTTGAATTGATAACATGTGTTAGATCCCCCTACTCTAGTCAACAACATTGTCTTCTGGTGTGCAATTTTGGTTCGCAACTCTGCTAACACTATTTAATGCACATTAATGGAGGTTCTTTATATTTCCAGATTATAGGCTGGTTCCTAATTAATTTTAGTAGGAAGTGTGGTTTCGGCGTGTCGGATGGCATCCCCTTCAGGTGCTGTCATTTGCCATCCGTCACGAGTCAGCACGACCACGGCTGGCTTGTTGATGATTACATGCTCGTACATGCTCTTTCTCTATTAATTATCGTATTTTATTCAATCCGAGGGAAGCAAAATTCGGCTTTTCAAAAAGCAAGAGATCTGATATAGAGACCAAAGCATGCTGCAGATTAAGAGACATTTTTCATGAAATATTATCGTCTGATGGTATAGAAATCTTTGATCAAAAATCAAGCCATGCATAAAGAAGCTCCGAAATTGAATTATTGATTGCGCTAACAATAACATAGTCAGCTTTCAATTTATGATACATAATATATACGTGTTCTTCTATAATGATACCAATTTTCAATACTAACCACCTTTAAAGAACTAATTTAAACGAAGAACCGAATAATACATCTTTCAAGACCTCGTAAAGTGAAATTCTCCTAGCAATTTTCTCGTTAGAACACCCAGAAAAGCTTATGGTTAGACCGAAAAAAATTCACTCAACTTTTGGTTGTGTTTTCCCACTCTAAAATGAATTCAAAGTACTTTCGAAACCGCTTTGCATTTTCTCATTATCTTGCAAAAATAAAAACTACGATGAAAGAATATATCTGAAAATGTTAAGAGCATCTTATGCCTGAGAGAGTCTAACGCTAGCATTGCAATTAACCTCAATTGTGGCACAGAGATTCACAATATGATAATATGTAGTTGCCTATTTTTCTTTCATGGATTCGTAGACAAAATGGCAACAATATACACCATACATGAGTGTATGCGACATACAAAACATTTTGAATGGAGTCGACAATGTGCAATCTTTCTAAACTAGAAGTAGGTACTTGATTATTCTTTTTGTCGAATATTTCTGTGCCAACTTTTTCATGTCATTCCCATGGAAATTTTGCAAGATTATTAGGAAACATGTATAATTAGAACTTGGATTGGATTGAACACACGTGACTGAAGTATTGACTTTTAATGAAATGGGGAAGTGTGGTTTCGGGGTGACGGACGGCATCCTCTTCAGGTGCTGTCATTTACCATCCGCCACCAGATAGCACAACCACGATTAGGCTTATTGATGGATTAAGCTCATCATATTTCAACTAATTTTTATAATTATTTGTATCCGCGAATTATAATGACTGTCAATTTTTAGTTCGTATGTGCCTTCGTCGCTATTGTATACATAAGTAAAAATTTGAACCTCCTAGTCAAGCCGCTTAATCCATCAATCAGCCTAATTTTGGTCGTGCTGTCTGGTGGCGGATGGTAAATGACAGCACCTGAAGAGGATGCCGTCCGTCACCCCAAAACCACACTTCCCCACTTCATTAAATTCTGGAACCAGCCTTTCATTTGGAAGTAAATGAACCTCAATCAATGTGCAAGCATAGTGTTAGTAAGTTGCTAACCAAAAAGCACATTAGCAGGCAAAAATTTGTCGGCTAGACTCGGAGGTTCAAATCTTTACTACTGTATTGACTTTTAATTTGTAATAAACCACTGCTGATGCTGTAACTCAAATCGATACAAATGGTAACTCTGCAAATACTGTATTGTTTGTTGATTTTTTATAAATTTTCAATTGAAAATAGCTGAAGGAATCCTCTTCTCAACTAAACTATAATCATCGATGCCACCATTGCCGTGACATCGGGCTAATGTCAGAGTTTCCTTATTCTTTTCAGCAACAAGAAACTCTGAAGTGGTCGCAACAATATCGTTTGTGATTATAGCCCTGATATTACTCCAATATTCATTTTCAGCTTATTTAGTTGATAGTCTGAGGCCAAATCCCGTTCCCAAAAACTACTTGTCACCAAGCAGCTTCTAGCCTTGTACTGGCTGCGCTTAGCAACCCAGACTAATCTCACTGACAACAATTTTTCAAAAATATAAAGGTTATACGAATAAAACAGACATTTCTGAGACATTACTGATAAGTTGGATTCGTTCAATTCAAAATGGCATGTTTGATTATTACTTCGAAAAAATAACTAACAAAATAATTTATCAACACATGCAAACAATGCAGTATTTAATTTCCGTTAAATATTTTTGAAGCTCACGATATACCAAGCAAATACTCTTTTTTGGCTTTAATTTTATTTCAACTGTAGATTGCTCTATTAAATAACTGACAATACTTTATATAGAAAATTTCTCAATGGAGAGTAGGTGTTGCAACCATCTATTGTATTTTTTTAAACCATGTTCCTTTAATGAAGAAAGAAAAAGTTATTGTATTTCCAAAGAAAATAATGGCTCTAAGGAGGAACGTTAACGACAATGGCAGATCATATTAAGACAAGAATGAATTTTTTTCGCAGAATGAATGGTTTTACCAAAAAGAACAAAATATTCTGTTTAGCTTTTAAATGAAACGTACATTCAAGTCATGTTAAACGACCATGGAATTAAAACGAGAAAATCGATACAAGTTGGAAATGCTTCAACATTTGTAATTTTTATGAATTGTATCAATTATGAAAATGAGATTTTTTTATAAGTAGATTGATAAATTCAATTTGCTTTTTCAGGAACGTATTTGCTTACTTTTCAAATAAATAAAAATATAACGAAACAATAATGTTGCTTTCGTAATAAAATTGTATGCGCAGGTTTTGCATAATTTAGCAACTGTAGCGTTTGAACTACTTATAAATTTAGTTTCTTTCATAAAGAATAGTGTCATTGGATAAATTTCCTAGGAATTTCAGATATTTTTTGGAAATATATATGCAAAAAAAATTAAGAATAGTTTGTCTCGTAGTTGCCCGCAGCGTCGATTTCATGTGAAAATGAATTGCATTTGCCGCGTCAAATATGTTTGCAGGGGAACACAGAGAGTCAATTTTTTTTGGTTTTAAACTTCGTAACAAGAAAAGAAACAACTGAAATGATTTGCTTAGGGACCTAGTAGCGAATAAGTGGCGGGATATGGCAAGTTAATTCACGAAAGGTTTGAAAACAATTATTTTGAATTGCGTTAAGAATTTATATTCAAATTATAATGATTTTTATTTGTAAAGCATTTTAAACAGTTTTTGATGTGATTGTGCGAAGAATTTTCGTCATAAATAGGAATTTGTTTTTGTGTATTTATGAGTTTCTTGTCAGATTGTAAGCACTTGTGCATTTAATCCAATGAATCCTGTTTTGTTGCATCATATATAAGTTAAAAGAAAACCAATTGTGAAAATTGTAATTGAATAAAAAAGTATTCGAAAGTATGGGAGTATGCTCTCATGAATAAACTACCTCTAATAGAAAAACGGCTTAATGTATATTGTAAATCTAATAAATAATTGACAAGATTCTATGGAGTCATATCAGCTTGAGGTTGGATCTCCGATTATGACATCTTCACACAACAAATGGAGTCTGTTCAGAGTAAATATGTCTTCTCAATGTGAATCACGTCAAACTAAACAGCAAATTATTTTTGTCTGTGTGTGTGTGTGTGTAAACTATAGCAGGTTGCATCATTTAATGTATTGCAAGAAGACATTGATTTTTAAAAGACCTCCTTATTTCAGCAGGAATTCATTTGTCCTATGAAAGCGACATTGTCGGGGATTGAACCTGAGGCCGATATGCTGGAATTGGGTACCGATTGCTTCAAACTAATCTTCCACGAAAATAGTTGATAAATGAAAATTCAAATGACACATGTATGCTACGTCCTGAAATTTACTTCTTATAATCGCTGAAGGTTACAAACAAGTTTATAATACTGTTAGCGTAAAACAAGCCGTGAGGTGCGACCCATGAGATCCACACGGTCAACTTCCCAGTAATATCTAAAAAGATATTAAAACTGTTAAACACAATAATAATTATGGAAATAATAAAAATGTACTTCTCGTTAAAGTTATTGGAATGACTTAATATTAATCATAACATCTACGCGAGCGTCAGTTGATTACGTAAGGATTTTGGTGCATTGGTTTGATTGATTTTTCACGCGGATCAATCGGAGGGGAGATAGGTTACAAAGCAGTTTTTTTATTAAAGTTAAAACATGGTGCTGTAAAGACTATTGAAAATCTGCTCAAATTTTGCAAATATTAATAAACTTTGATTGACTTTACAACCATGTCTTTAGAATAAGAGAGTTAAGGTATTATGATTCAAATGACCCCTTTTTACATGGTGACTTCGAATGATTTTTTATTTTTTATTTAATATTTTTTTGTTATCATGTGAAAAGTTTTTGCTGGTTTCTCTACAAAAATTGATAAAATTTTATAAATTCTACAAACATTTATTATTACGATGTGCAAACCAGGTTAAAAATGATTTTTTATGAAAAAACACTACTTTTCCAACTTTTTTTTTAATAAATAAAAAAACCCGTTTTCAAGATTTTTTAAAATATGAAAACATCATAAAAATGATAATATGCGGCGATTGACACCTTAATAATGGAAAGATTATATTTAGTTCTCGAGATATAATGAATGACGTAAATGAACTTGAACGTTTTATGATTTTTTATTTTTTATTTAATTTTTTCTGTAATCATGAAAAAAACTTTTGCTGGTTTTTTCACAAAAACTATTTGGAGTATTTAAATTTTATATACATTGATTACTTAGGTTTGAAAATCAGGTTAAAAATTTATTGTTTATTTAAAAAAAATCTAATTTTTTGCACTTATTTTTCTTAAATTAAAAAACGTCTCCAACGATTTTTTTTAAATTCAAAAGACTCACAAAAATGCTAATACGCGTCGATTGACACCTTAACCATGCAAATCGTATGTTTGGTTCGCGAGATATAACACATGACAGAAATGACCTTCAAAGGGGCAAAACAAGAAACCTCCCCCGACCGAAGTATCCCAAAAACTAATCAGCTCTTAAGATTGCAAATACGCTTCGATTGACACCTCTACGAAGTCGATACGACTTTGTTTACGTGAGTTATGCTCGTAGAAAAAAGTGTCCACGAACGTACATACGTACGTACGTACCTACGTATTTTTCACTTAGCCTTTCCAATGATTAACCCGCCAGCGGTGACGCAAAATTATCTTACATAGTTGGTGACGTCGGTCTCAGAGACCGAAAATTTTGAGTGAAGATCAATCCAAAATAACACAATTTCTATAAATGTAGCAAATTGAACTTAAAAAATACAAGGTTAAAGTATAATAAAACACAACAAATTATTACACCACATCACGTTTATTAATAATAATAAAATTTCCCTGCAACACTAAAAAATTATGTTATTTTCATACACATATTTTTAAGTTTAAATCTAAATAATTTACATATCATTAATTTACTCAAAACAGCCTTGGATACAGTTTGAACACTAAGCAATCTTCAAAAAAATTAAAATATTTTAAGTCATTGAGCAAATAATAAGCCACAAAATTATTGGAACTTTCATTCACTTTCCACTGAAACTGTATTGCACAATATGGCTTATTGTAGTCGCAAATAAAAGGATTTCGGATGAAAATTGTGGATGATTATACAATATTATGTAAGGATCACATACGATGATGTTTTTGTCTGAAAGTCCTTTGTACATTTGGCTTGCGTTTTGTTGCGGATCATATGTACTCGATACGTGTTTTCAAGTCCACCACAACAACAGGTACGCAAAATTATGCACAAGTATTATTTTTAGACATTTGAGACACCATCCTTAATCAAATAATTTATAGGTAAAATTTGAGATACTACATTTGAATCATTTGCTGATCTGGTATAAACTTCCTCAAATAAAAATGCCAGCCAATACATAGCATACTCAAGTGACCACACATGTAAAAAAAATACTCAATTGAATCATTTCACTTACGTAAATGGTGACGTCGGTCTGACAGACCGGTTTAGGGCTTATCTCTGGAATTCGCACTCACGTTACCGTTACTTGATCGACTATCAAGTGGAGATGTCCGATCAGGCAGCTATGCAAAATTACAGCCAGAATCGACAAAGGATTAAGAAATTATTCTATGTTTTCTACGAAACCGGTCTCACAGAAATATGCGTCACCGCTGGCGGGTTAAGAGGCTTAGTGAAAAGTGTTCAAATCAAAATGTCTCTGTTTAGAAGTAAAGCAATTTTCCACTAAATTCAAATGATGCAGCTCAAGATGCTCAAAATTCAATATGGAATGAATGCAAGTATATTCTTGTATTTTATACTCCCAATTGGTTTATATTGTAGCTCTTCAAGAATACGAGCCGTTCAAAAAAGTTTAGTTTGAGAAACCTTATTTTTGCTTTTCAGGGACATTAAAGCAATTGTGTTTTTTTTTCAAGAATTTACATCAATTGCTAAGTCCCAGACAACTTTCGAAAAAACATTGTCACAGTTTCTTTCAGATATAAGACCAGTTTCTCTTTACCAGCTAAATGAGATTCAAACGGAAGAAATAATCAGCAGAAACCTTAGAATATAGTGTACGCTAACGTACATCATTTCATAAAAGAATACTCGGAGATATCAGAAAGTATCGCAACACTGGTTGACAACAAAACGCTTGAAAGCGATACATTAATTTTTCGAAGAAATTTTCGTATCTCTTAGAGTGAAGCTTCAAGCAAAAAGTACGAGTCATTGAATCAAGTTGACAATTCACAGAAAGAACAATGTGTTCAATGTTTGGAAATGCACTTTGAAATGCGAGCGAATATGGACTGGGTTGATTTTTCAAGCTGTGAAAAATAGTTGCATGAAACACAGAAAATTAGTTCCGATAACTAATAAACTGCAAAACTAATAAACTGCAAAACACAGCACCCAAAACAAATGTTGTTGAATAATCTTTGAATTCAGCTTCAAATTGCCACATTTATTCTTCTGAAGTGTGGCAGCTTCTTTTTTGGGACAACTGACCATTTTTTTTTCATTTTATAATATTAATGTTATTATTTTTTGATATCTTATATTAAAATTTTTTGTTTTGGTGAATTGAAAAGATAAGCCTTTGGGTGCACAAAAATCAAAATAAATATAGATATAAAATAGGATATTTTCCTCTGGCCAGGTCAAAAAATGAAGTGCTTAAATCGCGATCAGTCAATGCTCAAACTGGTAACAATATTAATCACCCGAAAGTATATTAAATGTGAGAAAAATTAAAATTTTGATAAATACGGTATACAATTCAAGCGTCAATTCATTTTCAATTGATTTTCCCAGTTATTGAAAACAACCTAAAATTTTTTACTTTACTATGAGAAAAAACACCGCCTGGAACAAACAAAACTTATAATATTTGCGCTCATTTTTTCAAATCATGATCAATTCCATATTTATTATTTTCACGTCACAGCCTACAACATGTAGATATCAATTTTATGAAGAGAAATACTATATCTACAATTTTTTAATCAATTAAAGTCATATCTATTATCTGTTCATGTAAATTATCGCCCACGCGCTTGTTCAAGAGACATCTTGGAAACTTTCAAAGTGTATTAATAGATACATACAAACTCAGTGAGAGAAATGGATTAGTATTATAACAAGCAATCAAAATAAATATAGAAATTGAAAATTTCCCCGCGGCAGACATTGCCGAGCTTCCGATTTATTTGTAAGTGATCAAGAATTTAGCTCAGCTGAGTCTGTGACTATCTAAAAATAAATAAAATAATTGAGTTGATAACATGAACACAGATTGATACGAAACATAAAAATAGATATCAATTAAACATAAAACATAAAAATAGATATCAATTAAAAAAATTCTGTGGGTTTAAGAGCTTCGACAAGAACATAGAATCTGTCGTTTTATTTCCTTTGAATTTACAATGCTTGTTTCAATTTCTATAGACTTAAATGGATTTTGTATTCTTAGGTTTATAGTAAATGTTCAATACAAAATGCATTTTTTATAATCGTACTGAGTTGGCATCTTCTATTCTAAAATCTTTGGGCATTTGGTTGCATCGCTTTGATAACTATATTCGAAACTTTGAACTAAAGTATATAAAAAATTTTAAAGGTTGAAATTGGACTGCAGTGTGAAACAAGATTTTCGATGTAAGGATGAGAGTTACCTCTTATTCTTATTCTTCAAAAATTGCTTGTCTATTTACAACTCTATTGGAATTAAAAGTAGGGTTCTAAGAGGACAATTAATAAATTAGATATATGTAACTCAAAAAGCTACTTTCAGAACGAAACACAGCCGTCTACTGGCATCAAAGCAACATTATCAAGTTATCTTTAGGAAACCTTCCGAATAGAAAGCTGGTATGCAGAATGTCTTCACGAATGATATATGGAGCTATAATTATTGGATTGCTACAGAAAACGACAGTGCATGTTTATTACTCAATCGAATAATAAACTGGAATCCACAAGAATAGAAATGGTTCAAAGATTGACGAAAGAAGTGCATACTATCTAAGCTATAAACTGAACTATACCGTAGTATCATGACAGAATCAGGGAAAGTTGTACAGTCAGAAAAACGTAAGAATGTAATAACTGACGAAAGGTAACACACCCAACAGATTCTTCGTTTTCTCGGTGTTTTTGCGCCATTTCAGTAATTTATTTTAAGTAAAATTTTCCAAACGCAAATATTTTATATTATAATAACATAAATATATTTCAAGGGTGAGATTTGCCTCTTCTTCAGTAAAATAACACTGAAGCAGAGGGAACTCTCATCCTTGAAATCAGCTCTTTAGATTGCAAAGACGCTTCGATTGACACCTCAACGAAGTCGATACGACTTTGTTTACGTGAGTTATGCTCGTAAAAAAAAGTGTCCACGAACGTACAGACGTACGTACGTACGTACGCACACACACACATACATCTCCTTTTCTAAAAACACTTTATATATACTCTATAGACCTCAAAACGTAAAGAAATGTTGAAAATTTCAATTTCGATTTTCGAGGCGATTACAAGAACTTCCCATATACTGGGAAGTTAATATAAGAAAACAGCACACAAATTTTCATCAAAATCGATTCAGAATATTTCGCATGATAATTATGCAATCTTAATTTATTTAAAAAAAATCAATTTTTTTAAATTTTTGAAAGTCAGAAACTAAGGCATATAGAAGTTTGAAATTTCACTTATCAAATGCACTTGATAAAATTAAAATCGGATTATTAGGGCGGCCTCAGAAATTTTTGCTGAGGTTGGTTATAAACTCTAAAACAGTGTTGGGTGGCTGCAGATTCAATATGGTCTAAAAAAGTGCAATCTTATATTTTTAAAAAAATTCAAGCTTCTATATGCAATATTCTGACTCATAATATTTTAAAAATGTTGCATTTTTTAAGTAAATTTAGATTGCAAAATTATTGTGCAAAATCTTCCGAATCCATTTTAATGAATGTGCTGTTTTAATATGTTGTGAAGACATTTTAGGCGAATTATGAAGGTGCTAAAAGCATTTTAAAAGAAAAAAAAATTAAAAAAGAGTTTTTAATTGTTTCAATTTATTGCTATTTTGCAGCAAGGGTGAATTTTTGAAAAAAATCATTCAATCATATTTTAAAGAAAATTTGATAACGCAACTTTTATTTTTTCAAAACTTTGCTCTTTAATGAATCGTTTTAAAGTAAGAAGTGGGAAAAGTAGCGAAAAATCGAGTTTTTTTATAATTTTTGCACATTTCGATTGATTTATTAAATTTCCCGATTTTTCCGAGGGGAAGCATGAGCCAATAATTGTTATAAAAGTTATTTCACAACTTTTTCTGCATTAATCAGTGTGTTCCTCCCAACAGCTGAATGTAGTCGTTTTTTTACAGATCCGCCTTCGTCTAATAAGCGTCAATTACAACCCGCCACATGCAATTTTTCTTGTGGTGGGTAAAAGTATTGATCCATATTGAGTATTAAAAGGTTTGGTTGGTTGGTTGGTTGAAGTGGCAGCCCCTTTTTATCCACAGGTAGCTCACTTAGGCCACGAGAGGCCCATTGTGATACCACTGAATTTGAGGGCGGCGCTAGAACCTGCGGGATGACGAGAACCATCCAGATTCTCGAATAAAGCCGGCTATGCAGCCAATGTCCAGATCAGCTACTTCTGTGAGGTTGTCTAGGAAGGGCGTGCCCAAGGTTTGCATGCGCTTCCTGGACAGTGCTGGACATTCGCACAGAAAGTGTTTGATTGTTTCTTCCTCTTCCTCTGATCTGCAACTTCGGCAGAAATCATTCAAAGGAACACCCAATATTTCTGCGTGTCTGCCGATCAGACAGTGTCCCGTCAGTACGGAAACGACGGAACTCAGGGTTTCGCGGCTTATATTGAGGAGCCGCTTAGTGCGTTTGGAGCACAGTGCGTGCCAAGTTTGCCTGGTTGTGTTACAGCTTTCTTCGAGCAGCCAGGCCCTATTCGCAGCCTCCACGTAGTGTTGCTTAAATCCTAGCTTTATGGAAGCTAGAGGCTGGCCAACTTCGGGGGTAAGTGTATATTCCTGAAGCTCGGTGCCAGCTCTCGCTAGGGCATCTGCTTTGCAGTTTCCAGGTATATCCTTATGCCCCGGTACCCAACAAAGAATCACTTCACAGTAAAGCGACATCACGTTCAGTTGTGAGCGGCATCCCATAGCTATTTTAGATTAAGTCTGCACGCTGGATAATGATTGGATAGCAGCTCGACTGTCAGAAAAGATGTTTAAATTTCTTATGGAAATTTTCTGACTTCTCAGCCAGTCAACTGCCTTGCTAGTTACAATGCCCTCTGCCTGAAAGACGCTGCAGTGGTCTGGTAATCGGAAGGATGGTTTCAGGCCTAGCTGTTCTGAGAACACGCCACAGCCAACTCTTCCCTCCATTTTTGATCCATCAGTGTAGATGTCGACCAATTCCTGTATCCCATCTCTTTCTATGGTCCAGTCCTCCCTACTCGGGATGACTGACCTGAAACCATGGTGAAAACAGGGAACAGAAGATGCTAGGTCCACTTTCCCTGACGTTAGCCTATTTCTCCTTAGTGTTGTGGTGTGGCCAAAGTTCTCCTCACGCCAGAGTCGCAGGGCTTTTAATCGAACAGCAGTGCACTTGGCCTGCTGTCTCGTAAGTAGCTCTGTCGAAAGCCAGTTTAATAGCATAAATAATGCCTTTGTCGGGGTGGTCCGTAGAGCCCCGGTGATTGCAAAAGCCGCACTCCTTCTGACCTTGTTTAGCAGGTTTACGTTTGATGCTTTCGCCAAAGCAGGCCACCAAATAACTGCGCCATACAGAAGGATTGGTTCCACTTACGCCATATAGAGCCATGATACAATTTTGGGTTTTAATCCCCACCTTTTCCCAAGAGGTCGTTTGCAGCAGTAGATTGCGCATGCAGCCTTGCGTGCTCTTTCTGCTGTGTTCGCTTTCCATGCGAGTTTAGAGTCCAGAATTAGACCTAAATATTTGACCTGATGAGATGGGTTGAGACTTATCTCCTCAAGTTTAGGTAGGACAAATCGTGGAATTTTGTACCTTCTTGTGAAGAGCATAAATTCCGTCTTTTGCGGATTAATCTGTAGACCACACTCTTTGCTCCATTTGGTAAGAGTACCTAGGGCAAAGTTTAGTCTTTCCGATAGGGTGTTAACAAATTTTCCCGATATTGCTGTTGCAACATCGTCGGCATAAGTTACGACTTTGCAGCCAGTCGCTTCTATTTTTGACAGGAGTTCATCCAACACTAGGTTCCATAGAAGGGGTGATAGCACACCACCTTGTGGGGCTTAAAAGGCTTAAACACTTATCATTAACAAGCCTCTGTATAGGGCGATGATTCAATACTTTTTGTTTCGAAAATAATCTGAACACATGGTTCAAGTAGGATGGATACACTGCGCATACAGCAAAAGTTACAGTGTAGGTTTTCCGTGATCTTTTTCGTGAATAATTTCGAAAAGCTATTTTTTCACCTCTTCGTCACAAAGTGTGATGGCTCCTTATTTCTTGTAGTGGGTCTACTTGAAACGACTATTGAATGTCAACAAAAACTTAAATATTAACAACTTAAGGTGAAAGATTACGCTTCCAGGCAGAAATTTTAAGGTCAATAATGAGAAATGCTTTCGGAAGGGCCAATATTTATACAAAGAATATGGAAGCCATTTGAAAAATTTAACATTTAGTTGTAAAAATTGTACATAAATTAAACTTGTTAACCCATTCATTACTAAATCAAGTTCCAGTTAGAAATTTTTTTTACAGAGTCTTAATTACTAATACAAGCACCACCAAAAGGCTCATTTCCAGTGTTATGATGTGTAAAAGAGTTTTGAAAGCATAATCATGGTCGAAAATAATATAACAAGGCAAAGTTGAATTTTGGATTTAGACATTTATATATAAAAGAAAGGAAAAACATTCATTTTTGGGTGGAAACCATTTTGACATATTTTTGTTGTTTAGAGACAAATAAACATTTTTCGTATCTAAATTGTGATATTTTGGGGAGTTGGATCCTTTTTACACTGCCCACCTTCTTTTTGGCAATGAATTCACATTCGGGCAGAATATTGAAAAAATAAATCAGCGCAAGGTAGTTTTTCGGTCTTTATATATCGAGACGAGCGTGAATTCGATCATATAAATTTTGATCTTTTCTTGCTTGCAATAGTTTTCCACCTAATATGAGCCCGAAAGACAAAAAAACATGTCTATCTTTGGCAGAGATACAATACAATACAATACACCACATTCATACAATATTATAATCAGTTGCTGACTAAACCCACATCGATAACAAATTTTTACAAATCTAGCAGGCGTAACATGATTTTCAATGTTTTATAATCATTTTCACATTTTAAATTTGAGGTCTTGATGGGACATTTCAATTGAAATGCGACTTTGGACTTTATACCTTTGAATTGGTTTGAACCATTTTGTCTATAACCATGATTCCTTCCTTTTGTCTTGTTTTAATAAGAAGATGTTCCACCAAAAAAGAGTTTTCGAAGACATAAAACCTTAAAAATAGATCAAAGTTATACGTGTAACAAGCCAACATTAATTACTAGGATATTAAAATATTCAAAGGTGGTTGGGCTCATGTCAAAAGTACATTGTAAATATATTTTGTGAAACTTGGGAGTTTTATTTTTCGAGGAATTTTCTTCACATTTTCTTCACAGAACTTGATGATTTCGGCAACATTTTGGTACTTTATTTTCAAACTGTCATAGGCTTATGAGTCGACAATTACATTTTCAATTGTATAAATACAACTTGACGTGCAAGTATGCAGGCCAATAATTAGGAATAATTGATTATTAAAAGTCATTTTCTCAAAAAGTAGAACTACTCAATAATCGATGACAGAAACGTAACCGTTTTGGTCTTTATTTGCTTCACAATTATCATTCAGGAACAAAATACTTTTCGAAAGTCCTTATGAAACGAATGAGACAATTAACACTTCTCATTTTCGTCACAACCATCACGAAAGTTTCTTGAATGTCAAGGACATCGTATAAACGTGTCTGCTGTTTGACTATTAATATATACGAATTCGTTCTCCTAATTTGTAGCTCAGGTCACCAATATTCTATAATTCTAGCACATTTTGAATATTTGATAGTTGATTGGAAGGTGTCTAATTCGTTTCGACATGATTTTATCCAGTATATAGTATTTCGTCCTGATTCTAGCTATTATAAGTATATAAGACGAGAATAGTTCAGGAAGCACGTTTGTACTAGGAAAATGTGTTGGAAGACATTTCTCGCGACGTTATTTTAAGCTAGGCACATTTAACTGACGAAAGCGAATAGTTTAAAGGTTAAACGCATTGTCAATTTGATTAAAAGAATAATTTTGGAACGTTAGCATGATTCAGGTCCGCCAACAGCACTAAAATGGAAAGAAAGCTAAATACTGTTTCATGTAATGTTTAATGACAAGTTCTATCTAAAAACACAATGGGTCACCACGATCTCTATTGAAAAGGTGCTTTGAAACCTTTGGCAAATGAAAATATTAAATCAAGGTTAATTATTTATCTCAGTCTTCGATATTTCCCAACACTCCTCTTAAACATACAAAGAAACTAGCAAACGAACTCAGCGAAGGATAGGCGTCACTCTGTCGCAATCATCTCCTATATGAAACGCTCGTAGTATCCTTTCGTAAGAATTTTCTTCGTGTCTAGAATCTGCTTGTCTAATGCCTTTTCCGCCAAGCAAACATTTATCGAAGCGATGATGATGTTTATCAACGTGACATGTTCTAGATGCGAGTATGTACACATATACATTGTAAACATCGAATTTTATAAACTCCAGGCGAGAGGACTAAATGAATTATAGCGGAAATAAATAAATACCCGTGGAAGGCACTCAGATAATTGACTTGTGTGCTCTTTTTATCCATAAAAGACTACAAACTATTTTTACAGCTTTCGTAGTTTTTGGAGCGGCTCGCACGAAAAGTGTGAAAAGCACTTAGTACCTACGCTGAAACTTTGTACGTGACTAAATTACTTGAAAAGTAGTAAAACTAGCGAAGCTAATAAAGTTTTTCGTTAATTAATGAAAGCACTTTTGAAATTATTGCTTCATGCCGGTGTAACTTCATTGAAGCTTTTCTTCATCTAAAACTTAACTTTTCTTTTGATGATCGTAAGACCATCAAAAGAAAAAAGTTTACCAAGGTAAGAAAAAGTCCACTAATCATAACTTTGCCAACAATTTTTATAACATTTGTATTCCTTTGATGACAAAGAAATTTAAAGCTATGAAAACATTTCTGCATGTCGAGGAAAAGAAAACAATTCTGAGATTACATTTTTAAACTATTGAAGGTAGAACCTGTGCCACAGTTTTAAAACCATTTGAAATTTGTTTTTATCTAATATACTTGACGGGAAATAAGAATTGTAGACAAAGCATTTAAAGCAAAGATTCATTACTAACATTTTCTTCAATTGATTTAGAATATGTGATAAGTTTGGATTGCATTTATCATACTATAAATTTCCCAGAAGTGCATAAAATTATCACAATTTTTAAAATGTTTAGCTCTACGAAAAAATTCACATTCATTTTGATGAAACAGCCAGTCATTTTTTTATGTAAGTTTAAGATTAATTCTTGTTAGGGCGAAAACGCTTTTTGTACTCAATCTTCATACACTCTTCAGTTTGAGTAAAGGTTGTTATGATAATGTAAAAATGCTTATTTGATTGCACTCTCCGCGGGAAATTTGAATCAAAATCATCAAAATTGCTACCACACCCGCAAGATTCTTAAGAAGAGTCCAAATTGGTAGTTCACAAATTCAATCACCTTTTGACAATTTGTGTTTTGGTGTCAACACTTAGACACAGGAAATTTTAACCTATGAATTCTTAAAACCCAAATATTGTTACAACTCATAACATATAATTTTGAGCTCAACTTTTAAGTATAATTAATGGTTCTTATCTTTGCCTTGGACAGATCAGTAAACATGGTAGAGATTATTTGGATCTTCACTAGGCCTTCAGAATTTGAAATAGAATAATAAAGTTCACGAAAGATATATATAGAGCAGTCATCTACAAAAAAACCACATACAAAATTGTGCATTTGTTGCTAAATTCATATTAAAGTTATGTTTATGCCTGAGGTCAGAGGGTTTTCCTTCAAAAATTTGACTTATGAACCAATGGAGGGAATACTTTCAAAATAATGAAAGGTTTCATCAATTTTTTAAAATCCATTAGCTTCGAACATTTTTTGTCCATTGTAACGTTGCTTGTATGTTGTTAATAGTTGACATGACAAAGTATCTTTGAGATTCTAAAAAGCTCAAAATATTCTTTCTAAATGGAGCAAAAACTATTTTTTCAAAATATACTTTCAGAAAATAGAACTTATTGTTTTTTCAATCAAGCCCAAACCCCGCTATTCGTCCTGTCTATTAGTATCAATCTGAAACTAGCCCATCGAGTCAAATACCTCGATTTTTACTGTACACAAAACTCAGTTGAAAAGCGAATATTAAAGAAAAATTTAATAAACCGTCCTGCGAAATCTATCTTTGCAAGATAACTGTTGGTAAAATTTCGGATTTGAAGTGGAAAATCGCATCATCTATACAGCAATCTTTGATCTAATTGATTTGTATGAAGCAGTCGTTTGGAGGACAGCTATTAGACAAGGCTATCGACTGAGAACCAGCTAAACAAGGATATAAGAATCGTAATTCTTGTGATCACTAGGACCTCGTCTACTACCACGATAAAAGCTTTTTTTAGCTACTAAATTAGGTTCAATCTGAGTTTCTTGCAAGACAACAGGCTAACAAATCTGTTTTTTGCTTGAAAACCCTCCATTTCTTCCATGAAAGATATATTAGGATGGGCTAACACGAAAAGAAATACATTTTGCTTCAACATCCTTTTGTTTTCGTCACAGATTTCAGGCAGTCATTCAGGGGAGACAAAATTGAAGAAGGAAATGTTTGTGGTAAAGGGATCGGCCGAAAAAATCTGATAAATGTTCACTGATAACTGGGCTGCTAATCAATCAATATGAAATGAATTCACCATATCTAACAGAGTTATGCAATCTACACAATCAAGCGAGATGTCCTTACACTCTTAAGTGACCCTGTTCTGGGTACCTGAAAAAAGTGATAGGATTGGTGATTGTCAAGCTGATGCCCTAGTGCGAGCTACTACCAAGCTCTAGGACTGCACACTAAATTGACACCTTCAAGCTTCTATAAACTAGATATGAAACAACAGTATATGGAAATAGCAAGCAGAGCCTGTGTTGTCAAAATATTTATAGAATCTCTAAGCAGAAGCAGACTTGGCTTGTGTTAAGCTCCAAGTGCAACTCGCAATTCCTCAATACATGTCGTGAGATCTTGTGGCTCATCATTTCGACAATGGCAGGGTTCTATTGAATAAATATAGGGTTTAAGATTGTAGAATAAATGGCTAGAAGCCCCTCTAATAGTTTTTTTTTGTATCGAACTGGCTTGGCTACAATAAAAGCAGTGTATACATATTTATTGCATGCTCAAATGTGATAAATACTGTTTATAATCAAATAAATACATATTATAACAAGAACTTCCCATATACTGGGAAGTTAAAAATAAAAGACGCTTTCATAGGAAACATAAAAAGACTTTATGTGTAGTCATACGTAAATATGCATTATTTGTTGTTTCGGTTCCTATTTACATGGTGCTATTTTCAAAGCTTATTGTGACAGGGATGAGGGCGTAGGGTCTCTGGTTTTCAATCTCGCATCGATGTTTAAAACTTTCATGACGAAAAAACAAAAGTAACATTTTAGAAATATGAAGAACAAAACGAACTTGACAGGCATATAGAGTCAGTCAGCCCGAAATAAGCCAGTGTGAAAAAAATATGACCCCCACATGAGAAAGAAAAGAAAATTTTCAGAAACGAGACCTATAAGGTGAAACATATTCTTATAAAAAAATATTTTTTATGCTCTGGTATAAAAATCAATGTTGGTGGTTATAAAATTTAGCGAATAATTGATGGACTTATGTGTTTGTATATCAAAACTGCATTCGGTTAATCTTTCATCTGCAAATAATATTTTGCTGAAAAATTAAATTTGTTCAATTATCGCAAGCATATACTTTTAGTAATCGTGCACAGCCTATGATTAGCATTCTTGTTAGAGCAAAGTATACTGAAGGGTTCTTTTAAAATAGTTCTTTTCATTACTAGCACTGAAGAATAATTCAACTTGAACTCGAAATATGTGTTTCTAAGCCCAAACAACGAATACAGTCGTGTTTAAAGTTGATCTCATTGTTTTGCTAAATAAATAAAAGAGATTCGCTGTATCTTTTTTAAACAGTCTTACTTCATAGACGATATGAAATTAGTCCTCGGTGGAGTGTTGTTTTTAGAAAATCAATATTTGTTGACAACAAATACTTTTCTCTTATTAAATCAAGTTAAACGCGGTGTTGAGTGAAAAATTAAAATATTTCGACTTAGGATTATACTAGAAAGATCCCATATAATTTTCTGACATATAGTCGTGATGTCTTCCTGTAAACCGGCAGCAATCTTAACTCAATTCTAATTTTTTCCATTCGATACTTTAATTTTTATTTTACCGCCTTTTATTGCTTTAACCTTTTTTTAAATATATATATATATATATTTTCTATAAGTAATTTCATTCATCAGTTTTGATAAGATTGATATACTTCGTTTTTAGCGTTTTAATATTTTTATAAATTGTTGGTATTTTTATTGTTTCCTGTAACGGTTATGTTTTAAAACGTGTGATTGTTGAAAATTTTTTCTCAGGGGTATACGTCGTATCGGGTAACATTGGCAAAAAAGTTAACAGTTTATGGATCTTGCAGAATCTATTCCAAACTGTTGTTGGCATTTTGTCTGTGATATTTTAAGCTAAGTTTCCATAGACTCATTTCAATTTTCTTTTGTTGTTTTGAAATTGTTTTAGTTTTGATCACATAAAGGAGATACAATAAAGTCAAATCATAATATTAAAACATTTTTGAGAAATTTGTTAATTGATGTTGTTTTTTGCTGCTATTGTCCATGCAATTTGCATTCCTTTTTTGCACCTTTGAAGTGGAAGTTTAAGTGTTTTGTAAATTAGTTCGACATGTACCTGTCTTTAATGATTATCCGAAGTAGTAGGTACGGTAAATAGAAGACTCATACTCATACTCTTACCAAGAAACAAGTTCGTATGAACAACACTTTAGTTGTTCATACGAACTTGTTTCTTGGTAAGATTTCTAGGTTGCAGCTATTAATTTTTTTTCAAAATCGAAATAAAAATGTATATTTGGCCGGACAATTTAACTTTAGATTAGTTGCAGAAATGCAATCAATTCATCATTTCATAAATAGAATTTACTTTCTTAATCGTTTCAGATCGAGCCAAAAAGCGATCAACTTTGTACATCCTCAATTAGTTGAACGTGGCAGTATGTTTGAGATGAAATTGAAATCTTATAGTTTTTGGGTTTAGAAATATAGAAAAGTCCTCAATATCTCGAGTGCAGCATATCGGGCCTATTTAATTCAGAACTATAGATAAAGAAAAAAAACCCAAAATTTGCCTATTCCAGTTCAAGGATTTAATGATGTGGAAAACTTTGGGTGATGAACAAAAATGTCCTTGCGAGAAAACTATGGTCTAGCAATAAAGTTATTAATAGTTTTATCCCTATCAAATTCAACAAAGAACTATATTAGTTAGTTTTTTGAGCACGACATTTTTTTTGTTTTCACAGTTAATTGATTGATCAGCATCCTTATTCGCAAATGTCACGATCTACAATTGAAATTCACACAAAATTCTATGCTTCGCTTTGTTTTCTGAACGCGCAGGCTGATATTTCTCAGAAGGAAAACGGAGTAGCGTAGCCGAGATTTCAGAAAATCAATCTCAAATAATATTTGAGTCCAATAAAGCTCAGACTGATGGGAATAATCAAACCTAGAGGAATTTATTAGGGAACTGATTCATTTGTTTCATGCCTCGTTGCTTCACTAATTTTATACATTTCTGTTATTGTCTATTAAACAATTAAATGGTGATCATGAGATTAGTGTATAACTATAATCATGTAAAAAGATACTTTGAAATATTTTGGTTTATAGGACAATTTCATACGGTTGTCTTTGATTTGGAAATTTTGTAGCTATTGAGTGAATATGAAAGTATTTGGGTTCTTTTTTATCCAAAATAAAAAACCAAGTGTTTTCCACATTGAAATTTATAACATTTCTTCATTTATAGGAAGTTTTATTGATTTCATTTGAAAAAAACTTTATTTCCGAATCTAAAAAAGCCGGCTTGAATTTAGGAAAGATAAAAAATTATAATAATTTTCACCAAAACTCTCAACCCTCTTAATTTTGAACTTATTTTTTAGAAGACATCTGAATATAGATACTCACAATCGGTGTAAGTTAATAACTCAGCAAGGCAGCAACTTTATGTGGAAAGATTACTCTACTCTCGAACTATTCTCACTTTCAAGTTTGACTAACATTCAAATTTCAAGTCATAATTTGAAGAAGGGTTTTCGATATTATTATTAGAGGGGTCAAATTTCATTAATAAATAATGACATAATTTGCAAAAAATTGTGTCTTTATTTATAATATCAATTTATGGTTATTGATATATGTTCCTTGGAGATTGTGATGTGGACGTAGCCGTAGAAAAAAGAAAAAAATTGAATCTTGGTAATAACTTTCTTCGTTATTTAAGTTTTATCATGGGTTAGAACCTCCTGGTCTATTCGACAACTTTCGTCTCTTAGTGTGCTTTTGGTTAACGACTTGCCAACACTATTGTTGCACATTAGAAGAGACGAAAGTTGTCGAATAGACCAGTAGGTTCTAACCCATGATAAAACTTAAATAATGAAAAACCTACGTAGGCATACATACGAAACAAATTGACAGTCGTTATAATTCGCACATGTAAAATTATAAAATAGTTGAAATATAGCGAGCTTGATCCATCAACAAGCCAGCGGTGGTAGTGCTGTCTCGTAACGAGTGGCTAAATGGCAGCACCTGAAGAGGAGCCATTCGTTACGCCGAAACCACACTTCCCATTTAACTTTCTTCGATTCAACCTGAATTTTGGATTAGTTTTATGATTTGGCAA
The DNA here is from genome assembly GCA_963942545.1 of Oxycera nigricornis. NCBI lineage: Eukaryota > Metazoa > Arthropoda > Insecta > Diptera > Stratiomyidae > Oxycera > Oxycera nigricornis. The sequence continues at coordinate 87,523,082 of OZ012659.1, forward strand.
ACACAATTTCCGCAGTCTTTGAAGCAATCAAAGTTTAGTGTTGCGCCCCAAAAACAAATGCATATCACAAACTGCAGCCGCCGTTTGATATATGCCAGCGAAAGTGACTCCTGCATTAAAAAATGTTCTTAGTCATCCCACCCCGGAGGCATTGATTTGCTTTTTGCAATAAACCAGGTTATCTTTGAATCTTTGAAAGGGATAGACACTTAAAAAACGGATAATGCAATATGTCAGCTTAAACTAAGACCAGTGATACGGAGCATAGCAAAAAAGGAGCTATACATGATATGCATGAGTGTTGTATGACTCTAAATTGCTAATTTTAATAACATTTTTCTGATTGTCGATTTTTATTGATGAAATAATTATTGATCGATTGTTAGTTTCGAATTATTGTAATATTGATTAGTTGTAATTTGATTAATCAATTTGTCAATTAATCGATTAATTTACATTATCTGTCATCATCACCACAAGGTGTTCCAATAACTCCTGACAGTATGGCTGATTCAATTTTCAATCAACAAAAGATGTAAATCCTTCGCGTTGCAAAGAATGGTCAGTATACTTATGTTGAGAATAGAGTTGGAAATAGACAATGGCCAGGAATGAGTTCAATTTTCTATACTCTCTACGAATAAAACTTTTGGCTCATAGACCATTCCGGTTTTTAAGTCTTTGAAAATATCAAGAAAAAAATCCGCACATTCATGATTTTCAAGACTACGAAATTGAAAATGGAAAGACTCATTCTAAAAAGATTAGATATAAAAATTTGATGCCTTACTATGAACAAGAAAAAACGATGCTCTAAATTAACCAAATGAATATTTTCGAACTTTTGATCAAAAGAGACATCGATCGAACATTATGAAAATTGACTGAGAGAATACTATCAAACAGACAATGTAGGAAAATTCCATCAACGGTGAATTTTTTTAGACAGATTTTGTAAGACAGAACCTTTTCAGAAGAAACCATTTAACTGAGTCTTGTTATTTTTTCCTTAATATGTATACGTTCCATTTACAGCTCAAAATTCTGGACAGGATATATTTTCGTGAAAATTTTTATTTGGATATCCTGGAAATACTTTTAATTTAGTTTGACTTCACTATCATTAAAACGAATTGATGGACGCACTGAAGAAGTTCTTCACGAGGATAGAGAAGCTATGATGAAGAAGCCGACGGAACAATTTAAATACCATTTTTACCATTGATAACACCTACCGCTGATGTCACATTACGTACTCAACTCTCTAAGCCCGCAGCTAGTGATGAGCTGAATCGAAAGCCAAAACCAACCAAGGATTAAGAATATATTTTCAAGGCTTAGATAAAGATTTGGCATACAAATGCAAAACCGAGGTGAAAATTGCACGACTTTACCCAGTAACAGACGGAACTGCGAAATTTTTTAAGTAAATTTTTTCCCATCTTTTGTGTTTTTTATGGAAGTTAAACATCACTCATTTTTTGTGCAACAATTGCAACCAACCCAAAAATAATGAGCAAAACTAAACGTCCATTCCTACGGAATACTGAAGCCTCCGTTCAGATTTCTAATGTTTTCGTTTTAATGGGAACCTGAATATCCGTGAAAATAATTTCCAAATAAATGTGAACTAGTTTGGATCAGCATAAAACATTTTTCAGAAGCGCATTTCCATATTTTCCAAATTCATTATTCATTCAATGTTTTTCAACTACGTTCTAAATAAATGAAAATTTACGAAACTCCGTTCATGTGGCATATCAGTGACTTATCGTATTTTAGTTAATAAAGAAAGAATATCTCTTGAAACAATTGAATAAAAATTTAAAACGAGTTGTAAATAGAAATTATTTATTTGTTAGCAACCTTTTTATTTAAAGATTTTATGGTAGTCCCTATGAAGCAATCAAATATGGTTTCCAATTTTCATGTATTTTTATTCATTGTTAGTAACGTACAATAAATCATGAAAATAAATGCATGAAAATAACATAAAAAATTATTCTAAAAATGTTGGCAGGCAGTCAATTGCAAAAGTATTTAAATAATCAAATGAATAAATAACGCTGGAAGGTTTAGTTTCTGAAAAACGTGTTGAGCGTTGTAGGTTAAAATGATATCCCTATAAGTCCAGCGACAAGCGTTATTGAAAACTATCTAGAAGTTTTTGTAAAGTCAAAAAATTTTGGAATATTTTGTTTTAGCCTTTGCATTTGTTAATGGTTTTCTCTCTCTCTCTCTCTCTCTTCTCTCTTATCAACTATATATTGTTTATACTTTGGCCCACTTTTTCTTTTCAATTTAGCTCTCATATTCTTGACTAGTTTAATGGTATTTCAAACGTGGATTTTTGGTAGGCAGAAGAAATATTTTGAAATTCGTTGAAGGTGCAACAAGGGATTAAAGTCTATTTTCTAGGGTTGTAGACACTCACATTCTTCTTTTCCATATTTTCACAACAACTGGAAGGGGAGTCAAAAATTGTATCCCTCTTTATTTCATTTTATAGGTTTTTGTTTTTAACATATTGTTTATAAATTTGTTAAAAAATTGCAGAAATTTTAATAGCTTTGTAGATGTCAGTCTTTTATTTTCTTTGTGTATTTTTTTCTTATAAATCAATTTTTTAAACGTAACGTTACTATTAATAAGCTGCAGTTTTGACTAAGATCAAATCATAAGGAGATATTTTTAGATTCGAAAATGTGTGCTTATCATTTTATATAATTAATTACCAAAGCATTAAAAAGTTCTCTAATTTTGTTACTTAAACTCAATAAGCTAGATTTGGAGTCTGATCGAACTAATTTAAGTTCTTAAACATTTTTTTAAATGTTTCCTTGAAGCTTGTTAATACTAGCTATTAGAATTTAAATTTTATGAGATTTGTTTCTAAAAAATTAAGACAAATATCTTTCTTTTATTATTTAAAATATTGAAAGACCAAGACCAGACTACGAATACCATATTTTTGGCGTTGTTTTGCAAATCAATACGGGCAATTTTGTAATTTAAAAGTGCAGAATTTCTGTCTTTATACCTCCAAAACAATTGATTCTACGAAAAGTGGACAAACATCTTTATTGTAGCAAATTTTATTACCGATAGATGTTATTGTAATTATTTTTCTTGGAGGAAATGATGTTATTCTGGATAATTATAACAAAACATTTTCCTCATTCAACGCTGTTCTTTCCATTAATTTTAAAATGAATCTAAAGATAGAAATAATAATAAATTATTAATGTTGGAGTAAAGTTCTTTACACCTTTTCAACTATTTCAATTTATTTTTAAAGTTTTGTCGTGTTTAAGTCTTCTTTATATTTTTAACCCGAAATAAACACTCGTGATTTTGTTTCCATTTGTTTACATTTGGTATGAAATTTTCTTAGCCAAAAATTTAAACCTGAGCCATACGATAAAAGCCGATGAGTTTCTAATAAACGCTACTTTAGATAGAACACTAATGAAAAACCTACAGGAAAATAGTGAGAGCCATAGAATGGATTTTGCATTATCAATCCTTGCTGAAATAGCGTTTGTTTTTTAAGAAATCCAACAGTAAAAGTTGTTGCTATTTCATAACATTATTCAAATGCAATATCCTGTCAATTTCGACAAAAGATTCTCGATTATACAGCACAGTTTTAAAACTCTATACAAAAATTGTTTATAACATTTACTGACTTTGGAGAGAAGGAACGACTTTAAATATTGCGAGAAACTATTAAGATAAGCAATTAATTAACCAATTTGTTTCCTGCAGGACACCACGAAATTTGATGAAAACATTTAAGCAACTGAAATCGCTACGGATTTTTAAAAATAAGCATGCTCTGCCAACGTTCGTTCGTCCAATCAAAAATCAACGTAACTAAATTATTGAGCATGTATGATTTTGCATTAATTTCAGCAGTGCATAATTAATGCATTTCAAAGATAGCGAAACAAATTTCAGCACACCAAAAAAAATCAAAACCGTTTAGAGATTTTCAAAGATATAAATGTATATTCACCTGCACATACAGATTGATGGCGATTAAAACACTCACGCACAAACAATCTCTACGTCAGCTCATTGAACGTTGAAATATGAAATCGCAGCTCTGAACTCCTAACAGCTACCACGGAAAGTCCAGCGTTTGCTGGAATGCTCAGAATATAATGTTTTTCTGTTAGTCCTGGGTTCTTATAACTTGAACTGACGAGCATCGACTTCAACTCCATAATTCTGAGACGTGAAAAAGCCAGTGGTTTGTTGGTGCCGAGATTGGATTTTTGTGCAGATTAATCCTTTAACATTGAATGGAAGTCAGCAAAACTTCGAGCTTCGTTTTTCACTTCTTACCAAAGAGCGTTTGAAATCACAACAAAGAATACAGCCTGAGGTATGCAGTCCTTGTGCACGCTTGGTTATTAGTCTTTTGGTTTCCTTTTCAGAAATAAGGCAATTACATGGTACTTGTATTGGCAGCCTTACAACACGCTGAATGTTACCATCATCGACAGTAACACACTATTGTTCACTTCTATTCGACACTACTTTTGTATTTTTAATTAGGATGCAGGTGTTTGTTCAACATTTTATAAGTAATAAGGACTATTTGATTCGTGGTTTCATGATGGTGAAACGAACGATTCAATCCTATAAGGAGCAGTCATTCTCTGAAGTCACATTTCATAATTTGTTATATTTTCAGTTTCCTCCTCATATCCTTCGCTACTATTTTCCAGACTTAGAAAAGAAAACAACTTATAAAAATAATAGAAAATCGATAGATACTGTTGTTTGTCCTCCCAAATCGTATGCGAGCACGGATTACTTGACTCGTACAAGGAAGGCACAAAGCTCACACATCATGTTTTCGGACAGTTTGCACGACAGCTTCTTGTGTCTAGCAAGCGGGTTGAAATATGTTTGCTGGATGGATACTTGTCCGCCGAGTGAAGCTTCCTAATTAATTGATGGATAGTAGACACTCGGCATTTTCATGTTCGGATTTTATAGTATTGGAGCGAGATTTGGCGAGCTAAATTCAAACAGAAAATGATCACTTGAAAGACGCAGCTGCTGACTTTTTTAGCGCTGTCATCGAGACTTCTCCTGCATTTTTGGCACGCCCGTCCAACATTGGCTTAGAGAATTTTCAACAGGAACACCATCAACACCGCACTTTGGTTTCGCTGCTATTCGCTTATAAATATCTGCGTGTTCTAAGTATCTTGGAGTTTAAACAATGCAAGGTTTGGCTACTTGGTTCCGCACAAGGGTCGTGGTACACACCCTCGTCCATTCGTTCGCTCTGACTACAGTGAAAAGAAAAATGAATTTATCTTTTCAGCAGCAAAATGCCGTGACATGCCGTGCCATTCAGGACATTGTATTCGGTAACAAATATTCTTCCTTGCTGATGCATTCACGGGTAAGGCAAACTGGACAGCAAGCTTTTACTACACTCAAGCAAAAACTGCAGCTGAAGTCAAAAGATGCATCTCGACGTGGATTCTAGTGATGGGACGTTTAAGTGGAAATTAAAAGTAATGAGATGATGCACACTAGCACTAATATTTGCCTTAATTTGGCTTTACTCGTTGTGATCTCGAAGTTCTATGAATCCTAGCTGTGCAAGCAATATATCACCTATTTTTCGACACATCAAAAATGCACACACACCCAAAACGACTTTTTTATTTTATATTTTATGAAACGACGGCAAACACAAGACGAGGATTAATTTTTTTATGCACACTGATAAGACACTGGACACTGGTTTCGAGAGCCAACGGGTTAAATATATGCAATGTTCATTCCGCAAATAAGCTCGTCCGAAAATTGAAGTAATTCGATTTGAACTGTGGCTAGGACTCCCGATTTTCCGGTTTATGCAAAACCGCTGCTACGTCCTGAACTACGGCCAGATTGGATCTCGGATCGCGGCTACCAAACTATTCTTGGCGTCGCGTTAGGCTAGAGCCGTTTGGACGCACTCGGCGCACTGCACTACAGAATATTTAAGGAACAAATAGACGACGGGTTCACAGCTACGGCGACAGATACTTCTACTTCTTGGGCAAGGGCAGTATCTAAATTTTATTCATCCTCTCGCGCGAGTCTCGATCTCGAATCGAATATCTGTCTCTCGGAAAAACACTCTGGAAATCTGCTCGCGTGTACACCAAGAAAGTGAATGGAGACTTCAGTTTCGCGCATAACACACTGAGAGGCAGAAGCTATTTGAAAACAAGTATTTCGAATCGTTTCGACTTCGGAAATGGCAAATAAATCAGAACACGTTGTGCAAGAAAGTAAATGCGTGAATAAACGAAACAGAACGCCTGACAGCGCGCTGCGATTTTCAGTCCCTAAAAGAAATTCAGAACGGCGACGGAGCACTATCCAAGTTAATCAAAAGGAAATTGCGTGCGCTACGACGATCTGGCATATGTAGCGTGTGTGATTACAATAATATGTTTTGATAGAAATAGAACGAAACGCGTTGGCACGGAAGAAGTAGACCAGGCGACGATGACAAGACCCACGAATGAAACAATTAATCGACGGCAAAGCAAACCGAAGCCACGCACACAACACATACGTTGCTTTCCATCCGGAAACACACTGGGAATTAGTGGAATATCTGATAGTGACAGTCTTTTAGAGTCCTTAAATGCTCCGTTCGTGAGCCTTCTTTCAATGTTACGAGAACGACGACGACTACGACGCCGATGGGCTCAATTGCCAGCGAAAGCAAGAACAACCACGGAAACTTTCTTTGCGTCGAGCAGTATCTATGATTGTACGTGCGCCCGCCTATACTCCATGGCGACTACCAACCAGATGATTGCTTTTCCCTCCCCCGTGTGCGTCCCTTTGAATATTTGAAAGCTTACAACCCCCGTGTGCGTCCCTTTGAATATTTGAAAGCTTACAACCAAGTTCACTATGACACTGTTATCAGCAACTCCTGAATCAAGCCCAACAACCCCATCATCACACCCCCAGACTGGGGTATGCTTATTCACTTTTCCCTCGCAATCAATCGCAAAAGCATGCGGGGTTGCTTGCCTATTTCACTCGAAGATAGTTCTAAAAAGCAGTGAAGCTTCCTTGCAGTTGTTTTCAACAGCTCGCGAAAATGGAAAAGATTTTTTTTTCATTCAAAATTAGAAAGTATCTTAGTCCATATACTTAATTAAACAAGCCGCGAGGTGCGACCCTTGAGATCCACATGGTCAACTTCCCAGTAATATCTACATAAACATCGACAACATTATACACAATAATAATTTTGAAAATCATACTACTTTAAGTAATAACAATGAGAGGTATTCATAGCAGTAACAGGAATGAGTTAATATGAATCATATCGTCTACGGGAGGGTCCATTGATTACGTAAGGTTTTTGGTCGATGAGGACAGATTGAATATTCACGCAGATCAATCGGTGGGGGCCTTTTTGGTCCTTAAAAATTTTGTATATGCAGTCAAAAATAGGTTCAATTGCATGTAAAAAGTAAAATGTATTACAAATGATGATGGTTATTGAAATCTTACGATTACTAAAGAATGAATCTACTAAAAACTACAATTTTTTATTCGATGAAAGCTTTTCAAAGCATATTATCTTGCAAAGTATTGACTACAAAACATTTTACTATTCAAAACGATGATACCGCAAATGCAAATTTGATTGAAATTTTGTTGGTTTTCAAAATTTAAGCATATTTTTTTATTAAAGGACTACATCTGCTCAAATTATGCAAATATTTTAAAACTTTGATTGAATTTACAACAATTTTGTTAGAATAAAAGATATCAAGTAATATCATTCGTATGAACCCTCTTTACGTGGTAACTTTGAATGATTTTTTATTTTTAATTTATTTTTTTCATAATCGTATTTGTTGGAGTTTTTCTACAGATGTGTTTCCATTCAAAAACTTTCTCTAACGATGACTATGAGAAATATGGTACGCACATTTTCTAAAGGACAGTGATTAACTTTCTCTTTGCTATTAATAGAACAGTTCTTAGACAGTGTTTTTCCAGGCATATAGTTTTAGTTTATATCGAGCCATCGTACATTACGTTTCAAAATTCATTTATATTCTACATTTTTATACACGCATTTGTCTGCTGTGATTTATTTATACTTCAAACCAAAGTTCTTTTTTAATACACGCGAGTATTGAATATTTGAAATAATAATTCCAACAGGTTATGAGCCCAGTGTTAATAGTGTAGAGATAAAGACGATCTAAAGACAGTGTAGTGAAGTTAAGTTCAATATTGACTTTTTGGCATCGCATACATTTTTACAAAAATGGCAGATTTCTTTAAAGCTGCTGTGCAAAGGCTGAATGGTAAAAATTATGCTACTTGGAGCCAAAAAATGGAAATGCTCTTAATTCGCGAAGATTTGTGGGATGTAATAAGTGATGATCCTAAAACTGACAATGAATGGATAAAGCGTGATAATAAAGCTCGTGCAACGATCATTCTTTTTATCGAGGATAATCAACTTTTGCACGTAAAAGGTGCTTTGTCAGCTAAGGATGTTTGGAAAAGGCTCAAGGATCACTATTAAAAGTCTACTCTATCAGGCGTGATTCACTTATACAAGCGAATCTTTAAGTTGAGTATGGCCGAAAGTGGTGATATGGAAACTCACATCACCGATTTGCTGACGCTAATCGATGAACTCGCGGAACTCGGCGAGACCCTACAGGAAAAGTTGCAGATAGCTTTACTTTTGAGTAGTGTGCCCGACACATACAGTCCATTGATAAATAGTCTCGAATGCAGAAGCGAAAGTGAATTGACGATGCAATTCGTAAAGGATAGGCTATTGCAGGAATACAGGAGACGGCAAGAGAACAAAGGAGCTTCTGCGCCAAGTGACAAATCTGCGTTACATACAATGTATAAGAATACAATTAAAGGAAAAGGGCAAAAATCATGTTATTTTTGCAAGTCAGTTGGTCATTTTAACAGGAATGTGAAAAGTACAAAAGATGGCTAGCAAAAAAGGCAAATAAAAGCTCGGAAAAAGCAAATCTAGTTTCAGAGTGTCCCAATTCAGATTTGGCTTTTATGGTTAAAGAAAGCTCATGTTTAAGTGTCGATACTAAAAGGCAAGATACCGATGTGTGGCTTATTGACTCAGGAGCTACAAGTCATATGTGCAATAAGTTGCAATTATTCACTGAATTAAACTGTAATGTAAAGTTACACGTGCAGCTTGCAGAGATCGGTAAAAGCAGTGAAGTGCATGGTATAGGTACGGTTCAAACAAAGTGTGTTGTCGACGAAAAGGAAATGAGCCTTAAAGTGGAAAATGTATTGTTCGTACTCTCGATTCTAATCTGCTTTCGGTTAAGAAACTCACCAAAGATAACTTTTCTCTTTTGTTTGAAAAACATAGCTGCAAAATCTTTAAAAACAAAGAGATAGTGGCCGTTGGGCATATTGCAGAGAACACTCGAGGACTATTTGGGTTACAGATGTTTTCTGAAAAAGTGTGTAATGTAACGAGTTTCAAAGAACATAATGAGAACTGTCAACACATGTGGCACAGACGTTTCGGGCATCGTGACGAACATGCAATCGCTAAATTAGTGAATAGTGACCTAGCAACCGGCATTAAGATTAAAGATTGCGGCATAAGTGAAACGTGTGAAAGCTGCATTAAGGGAAAAATGACAAGGTTTCCTTTTTCAAAGGAAGCAGAGCACAGAGCTGAAGCAGTGCTAGATTTACTGCATACAGATGTCTGCGGACCAATGCAGACAAAAAGTTTAAGTAATAAGCGTTACGTTATTACAATTATCGACGACTACTCTCGCTTCACATACGTTCAATTTTTGGAACAAAAGTGTGAAGCAACTGGTTTCATCAAGCAGTTCGTCGAAACTTGCAAGACGCAATTTCAAAAGACGCCAAAATGCATAAGGTCAGATCGAGGAAGGGAATATGTAAACAACGAACTTCGTAAATTTCTACAAAGTAATGGTATATTATTTCAATATACAGTTGCATATACACCGCAGCAAAATGGAGTTGCAGAAAGGAAAAATCGATCACTGCTGGAAATGGCGAGATGTATGATTGCGGATGCAAATCTTTCTAAAGACTATTGGGCAGAAGCAGTCAATACGGCAAATTTTTTGCAAAATCGATTACCATCTAAGGCTGTAAAAAGTACACCGTATGAACTATGGCATGATGAAAAGCCCAATGTTGAAAATTTGCAGATCTTCGGTAGTGACGCCTATGTTAAAGTACCAGATCAACAGCGGCGGAAGCTCGACGACAAAGCAGAAAAATATACGTTTGTGGGCTATTCCAGTGAATCGAAAGCTTATCGCTTAATTGATCAACAAACAGGCCGCATCAAGATTAGTCGTGATGTGATTTTTCTTGAAAAAAGGGTTAGATCTTCAGACGTCATCGAAGAAGACGACAATATAGAAATTATCGTGCCCGATTTTAATGAACAAGGTAATTTGACGAATATTATATCCAATGTTGAGTTTGACATAGATAATACGGAACCGAAGCCTCCGAGAGTACCACCTGTGCAAGAGCAAAGGCGATCAACTAGAGAAACCAAAGGCGTACCTCCAGACATAACTGCCAGTTCAATAAAAATCCGGTAGAAGCTGCTTGGACTGAGGCAAAAAGGATTCTCAAGTATTTGAAGGGTACCATCGATTACGAATTGATACTCGGCAATAATCAAGGTGACTACGAATTATTCGGATATGCAGATGCCGATTGGGCGGAAAATACCATCGATAGAAAATCAAACAGTGGATACGTGTTTAGATTTTTGAATGCGACTGTATCATGGGGCTGCCGCAAGCAGACGTGTGTGTCATTGTCATCGACGGAAGCAGAGTACATCGCACTTGGAGAAGCGTGTCAAGAAGGCATATGGATACGTACCTTGCTTCAAGATTTTCTCCCAAAAAATCTAGAAGCAACAACAATCTACGAAGACAACCAAAGTTGCTTAAAAATGCTAAGCAATAAAAAGTTCAGCAATCGGACTAAGCATATAGCGACAGTTTTCATCTGATTCGAGATTTAAAAGATAAGGGCCATTTTAATTTCGAATACTGTCAGACGGATGAAATGCTTGCAGATATGCTCACCAAACCTTTGGGCAAAGTAAAGTTGCAGAAATTTGTAGCAGAATGCGGCTTGTTAATTCAATGAAGTGCTCATCGTCATCGAGGAAGGGTGTTGGAGTTTTTCTACAGATGTGTTTCCATTCAAAGACTTTCTCTAACGATGACTATGAGAAATATGGTACGCACATTTTCTAAAGGACAGTGATTAACTTTCTCTTTGCTATTAATAGAACAGTTCTTAGACAGTGTTTTTCCGGGCATATAGTTTTAGTTTATATCGAGCCATCGTACATTACGTTTCAAAATTCATTTATATTCTACATTTTTATACACGCATTTGTCTGCTGTGATTTATTTATACTTCAAATAAAAGTTCCTTTTTAATACACGCGAGTATTGAATATTTGAACAAAAATAACAATTCCAACAGTATTATATGGCTTTGCTGGTTTTACTTCAAAAACTGACAAGGATGTATCAATTTTATAAACATTGTTGTGCAAATCAGGTTAAAAAAATATTTTTTATGAAAAAAACCATAATTTTTCGCATTTTCTTCTATTAAATTAAAAAACGGCTGAAACGAATTTTTATAATGTTAAAAACTTCACAAAGAGGGTAATACACGTCAACTGACACCATAACGATGCAAATATTATATCTGGTTCATGAGATATAGTAAATGATAAAATTGACCTTGAAAATCATGATGACTTTTAAAGACTTTTTATTTTTTATTTAATTTTTTACTTAATCAAGAGAAAAAGTTTTGATGTTGTTTTTACAAACATTGCTTGCAGTATATAAATTATATAAACATTGGTTAGTTGGACTTCAAAATAAGGTTAAAAATTCATTGTTTTCGGAAAAACCCCAAATTTTTGTCACTTTTCTTTAAAAAATTAAAAAACGCCTCCAGGAATTTTTTAAAAACTTGATAGAATCACATAAATGCTAATACGTGTCGATTGACTTTTTAATCATGCAAATTGTATGTTTAGTTCGCGAGATATAACGCATGACAGAAATGACCTTGAAGATCGTGATGACTGTTAATGATTTTTTATTTTTTATTTAATTTTTTACGTAATCATGAGAAAAAGTTTTGATGTTGTTGTTACAAAAGATGCTTGGAGTATATAAATTATATAAACATTGGATACTTCGACTTGAAAATAAGGTTAAAAATTTATTGTTTGTGAAAAAAAAACAATTTTTTACACTTTTTTCAAAAAAATTAAAAAACGGCTCGAAGATTTTTTTAAAAAACTTGATAGAATTACATAAATGTTACTACGCGTCGATTGACACCTTGTTCAAGGAAATCGTACGTTGGGTTCGCGAGATATAACGCATGGCAGATATGACCTTCAAACGGGCAAAACAGCAAACCCCCCCGACCGAAGTTTTCCAAAAACTAATCAGCTCTTAAGATTGCAAAGACGCTTCGATTGACACCTAAAAAAAGTCGATGGGACTTTGTTTACGTGAGTTATGCTCGTAGAAAAAACTGTCCACGAACGTACAGACGTACGTACACACACACACACACACATACATCTCCCATTCTAAAAACACTTTATATATACTCTTTAGACCTCAAAACGTGAAGAAAAGTTGAAAATTTCAATTTCGATTTTCGAGGCGATGACAAGAACTTTCCCATATACTGGGAAGTTAAAAATTCCATTAAATAGCTCGAAATATACAAGGGTGACATAAAATCGAGGTTAACTAAACGGCCACCCATGATACGAGGGCCGTAGAGGTACCAAAGTGAAATTGTTGTTATATGTCAAAACTTTTTCAACAGAAATGCTCTCGGAAAAAGTATTTAAGACGCAATTGTGGATGCAAAATAATGAACGAATTCTGGTTATACTGAAAAAAAATTAAGCTGAAGTACAGGTGCACCTGTAAAACAGATAATTTCAAATTACTGAAAACTTAATTTGTACTTGGCTACGTTAGTTTGGACATTGGAACAAACCAGCAAATTTTTCAGACTTAAAAAGTTGTGAAATAACTTGTATAACAGTAATCGACTTATCCTCCTTCTCAAAAAAGTCGGGAATATTAATAAAAAATTCAAATGTTTAAAAATTATAAAAAAATCGATTTTTTACTACTTTTCTCATTCTTTACTTTAAAGTGGTTCATTTTAGAGCAAAGTTGTCGGGAAATAAAAGACGCGTAATTAAATTTTTACAAAATTTAAAACAGTTTACCCTTGCCGAAAAATAGCAATTTATAAAAAAAAGCTTTTTTTATTTAGTATTTTTTACCGCTTTTAATGCATTTAGGCCTATAAAATATTTATAATATAATAAAATAGCATAAAAATTTTCATCAAAACCTATTAGGTAGATTGCGCATAACAGTTTTGCAATATTGTTTGAGGTGACGTATGAAATTTATAACGAAGAAAAAAAAATTTCAAAAATGAATATTTTTCACTTTGGCAAGCTGAATATCATCACATACACTTGAAATGTACAAAAAAAATTTCAAATATTGCTGAATTTGAAACGCCCGTTTTACCAACGTTTCAAGCTTTATTCCAATGTTCTGACTTAGAGTGCTTTGAAGATATTGTTTTTCTTTTTAGAAATTTGAACAGCACGATTTGTTCAAAAATTTGAAATGCTTGTAGCAACAAATTCGTCTGAAAATTAAATCAAACATATATATAATTTTTTATTTACAAATGCATTGAAAAGTGCATTGTAAATAGCCGATATTGTAGGACACCCTGTGTAATACAAAGAGTTTAAAAATTATCAGTATTTCTATCAAGTGTGCCAGCCAATGGATGGAAGGATGCCAAAATAGATCCCGCTCGGATGCAAAATATGCCTTAGTCCGCCCCTGGCAAGACGCTTGTTCGTCCAAACGTACAAATCAAAATTGACTGAGTTTGTTGAGGAGCTGATGAGATTTTAGCTGGTTTGAATCTTGCCAGGAAATGTGGATGCTGTTAAATTTTCCCAAGAAAAATGCATCAAGTATTTACAGAATGCTTGAAAACAGTATGATAGAGAGATTCAAAATGCGAAACGACAATAATGTTTGTAAATGCATCAGAAATGAGTTTCAATTTAGTTGAATGATTTTTTGATAAGATACTCCTGTGAAAATAATTGCAAAATGTTTTGATCTTGATCATATTCCAAAAAAAATCTGGGATAAAATGTGGTGTCAGATGCGAGATTATTCGCAAAATAAATATCTTAGCTATTTCAGCTGAAACTCGCTATCACTGACCTAAAAATTTAGTACGTTCTGCAGATGGATTCCATACCTATTTCAATATAATTTGATTGTTAGCGTACAACATTTGTTTTTTGAGAAAAACATATAATCTTTTAACTGCTTGTAAATGTTGAAATTGATTAAGAAAAATTTAATTGAATTTAGCAATACTGGAAATCATTACGAATATTGAAAATGAATGGCGATCAACAGATTCATTATAATACCCATATTTGAAGCGAACTTTTTATTTTCTATTGGAAATATCAGTTCGACAGCTGACTAAATCTGAGATGTTTTTCTACCATCATTATACCTTCTTTAAAAGAAAGTTCAGACTTTGAAACCAACCAATTACACTTATTTCATTTTGTAGAAAGACTGTCATCTTTTCGATAATATATAAAACCACTGATTTTAGTAAAGACTGAAAAATTTAGTTTGATAGTTGGATATAAAATGAGACTTGCTGTAATTAAACTAGGTTGATTAAATCTATTAGTAAAAATATTCTAGTAAAAATATCGGTTTGAGAAGGATAAAAAAAAATATTGTTACATTTACAAAGTATAACATCACCATTTTTTAATTATGAAATTCAAACGTAAAAAAACTGTAGATATTTTTAACTTCTCAGTATATGGGAAATTCTTGTAATCGCCTCGAAAATCGAAATTGAAATTTTCAACTTTTCTTCACGTTTTGAGGTCTATAGAGTATATATAAAGAGTTTTTAGAAAGGGAGATGTATGTGTGTGTGTGTGTGTACGTACGTCTGTACGTTCGTGGACAGTTTTTTCTACGAGCATAACTCACGTAAACAAAGTCCGATCGACTTCTTTAAGGTGTCAATCGAAGCGTCTTTGCAATCTTAAGAGCTGATTAGTTTTTGGAAAACTTCGGTCGGGGGAGTTTGCTGTTTTGCCCGTTTGAAGGTCATTTCTGTCATGCGCTATATCTCGCGAACCAAACTTACGATTTTTTTGAACAAGGTGTCAATCGACGCGTATTGACGTTTGTGTAATTTAATCAAATTTTCAAAAAAATTCCTAGAGCGGTTTTCAAATTTTTTTAAAAAAAAGTGCAAAAAATTGGGTTTTTTCAAAAACAATAAATTTTTAATCTTATTGTCAAGTCTTAGTAATAAATGTTTATGAAATTTATGTACTCCAAACAATGCTCGCAAAAACGTCATCAAAACTTTTTCTCATGATTACGTAATAAAATAAATTAAAAATTAAAAATCATTAAAAGTCATCATGATTTTCAAGGTCATTTTTATCATTCACTATATTTCACGAATCAGATATAATATTTGCATCATCAAGGTGTCAGTTGACGTCTATTAACATCTTTGTGAAGTTTTTAACATTATAAAAATTCGTTTTAGCCTTCTTTTAATTTAATAGAAGAAAATGCGAAAAATTATGTTTTTTTTTCATAAAAAATACTTTTTAACTTGATTTGCACAGCACATTGATCCAGTTTATAAAATTTATACATTCTTATCAGGTTTTTGAGAGAAACCGGCAAAATTTTATTCCATGATTATGAAAAAACTTAATTAAGAATAAAAAAATCATTCAAAGTTACCATGTAAAGAGGGTTCATACGAGTGCTATTACTTTATATCTTTTATTCTAAAAAAATTGTTGTAAATTCAATCAAAGTTTTAAGATATTTGCATAATTTCAGCAGATTTTTAACAGTTTTTATAGTCTTTTAATTAAAAAAATTGCTCAAATTTTGAAAACCAACAAAATTTTTCAACACCAAAAAGGCCCCCACCGATTGATCCGCGTGAATATTCAATCTGTCCTCATCGACCAAAAACCTTACATAATCAATGGACCCTCCCGTAGACGATATGATTCATATTAACTCATTCCTGTTACTATTACCTTTCATTGTTGCAATGTTGTTGATGTTTATGTAGATATTACTGGGAAGTTGACCGTGTGGACCTCAAGGGTCGCACTTCGCGGCTTGTTTATTTGGCTTTCAAACTTATATTCTCTTAACGAGAGTTTTCATGTAGGTTTAGTCTAACAAATTGGATGTCTAACGATTTTGATAACTCACAAAATGATCATTACGTTAACATTCACAAATTGTACAAAATTCAGTTTTCTACCTCTAAGATTGCTGAATTCACATACCAGCAACTTCAAATGCAAATACTTTCAAAAATCAATCCATCGGCTGTCTTTGATGTAAATGCATTTAGTTTTGTATTCTAATCGAATCTGATTTCATTTACATTGTTGGAATAAATTGTAACCTTTCCAAAAGTATCTTCAAACGATTCATATTTGTGAGACGTCGTGTAGTAATGGATTACATTGACATGTATGAATAACGCTACCAACTAGTCAAATGACAGTTTTTAAAATTTTAATTTCAATACTTTTTGTATCATTTTAGTTCCGAAATATTTTTTGTAACGATTAAGCGATTTGAAAGAATTTTTAATCTGGATTTTATTTTTACTTCCAAAGACAAACAATAGTAAGATATTGTAATATTACGAAGCAGAATCTGAGTGACTTTGAAAATTTCTCAAAACAAGTTCTCATGCGAATTGAATTCGCATCGACCCTGAACCAATTACAACAAAATATTCTCCAAACAGAAATAAGAAAAAGAAATTTACGAAATTACACAATTCAAACTAACGAAATATGAACGTTCTTCTTTAGAGTGATTCAATTATGTAAAAACCAGATAAATCTTCTTTGATCATCTTAATTCTACTTAAAAAGTTTCATCTGAGCTTAGTATCTGAAAATCGCAGCACTATTTCAATTTCTAAACGCTGTTAGGGCTGATTGATCGATCCTTTCATCTAACCTGCCTCCCAGCCACTCACTACATCCGGCTACTTTATTTTAATATGAAAGCATTCAATTCTATCACATGATTTATGCTTTTTCTATTAATTCTATGAACCTGGGGTAGTTTCAAACCCACCAAATACTTAAAAGAAAATTTAGGTCGTGCCAATTTAAAAAAAAAACTTCCAAACTGCGACACGAAATTTCCTCCTAAAATGATTTCCATCAAAGTCTCAAAAAGTCTCGTTCTACCAATTCCAGTCGCAATCTCACTTGATTTTCATGAACTCGTTCCATTCTGCCGAGTCGTGACACTTTCCAATTAGTATCAGCTGGTGGGTTTATCAAATTTTGCCAATGTTGACTCGTGGTTCAAGGCGTAGTGTTTACTGTCTCTTGACTTACTCGCAGTGACCTTGCGATAATGACGAAGATAACGTCGTTAGAGATCTAGATATCGCTCTTTTCAACAAAGTGGATAATCCCGATACCCGAAGCACCACGGATGGGAGTAATTCACCTTGATTCCGTGCGAGGTAAAGTACTCGCTAGGCGGTTTATCCGTGACATTGAATGTAATGGATGTGATGTTTATCACTTCGATATTTTATCAGCGTTCTCGCATTAATCCTACCAAAGGGTTTTCTAATATTTGGATTAAAGTCACGGATCAATGTTAAGCCAGCTTAGATTTCGTGACCACTGAACCGATTGGCAAAGAAATAGTCGCTGCGTACACATTAAATCTGCGCCGACAATTCTGATTTTCTTTGTCTATGAGTCTCGGCTCCTTTAGCTGTGTTCTGAACACCAACAATAGCTTCATTGCTACCTTCTTAATGACTTACGTGGAGTGTGATATGCTTGCTCAATTTTTATTCTACGGCCTTTACCTACACGGTGTATCGATAGAGGTTGAGACTCTTTACAGACATAGCAGCTCTGACTTAAACCTTGGACAATTCTCGCTTTCAGTAAGGTTTGCACGAGGCAACTTTTTTTTATTGATCGGTCGCACTGTGTGAAGAATGTAACGAACTCTCTATAAACCGCAACAAACCGAAACAAAGATCATGTTACTTATTTCTATAGCACTGAATAACCATTGAAAATGGCAGCCCTGCGCCCGTCAGTTTATTTTGTCGAAGCTCTCTTCCTCAGAGCTTCGTCAAAAAAGCTCGAAAAATAAATTTTCCTGCTCTAAGCTTTTTTACAAACTAAACTTGTGAACCCCTCAAAAAGGGTAACAGTATCCTTCTTGCAACTTAAAACCGGAAATTTTAATATTTTTCTTATCTTCATGTACCAGGAAACATTCGCTATCTCTACTAATACTAATAGAGAGTTTGTTTTGCTGAGACTGAGCAAAGCAGTAAAATCTTAATTAACATGAACAAGCTGCTTGACTGGATGAGTTCTTTTTTCCTTTAAACCATTTGTGCATGAATTGCTTGAAGGAATGTTGTAATATCATGCAGAATGCAACGGCTTCAAGTGAACCACTAGTATGTTTGTAAATGATGAGAACAGAATTCTTTGAAAAAATATTGAATGAATTATGTGCTTGGGGTTTTTTATGATTTATGTGAAATACACACGAAAAACAAGTGGTGAGAGTCAAGCATAATATAACCCCTTGAATATAATAAAAACTTAGTGTCTGTCTGTGAAATGGTTTTTAATAGACCTTTCTAGGAGTTACTGAATTGTTTAGTTTAAAATAACGTGCAATTCAAGGAACACACACTTTGCGGTTGGCTTTGTGCCATTCTAGACAAGGTTCACGATCTCGTGGACCTCCGATCGAAGTGCACTCAAATTGGTGAGGTCTATGTTTGGTGGTATACGAACTGAATGCGAATATGACAGTATCTAAATATCTAAACAAAACTGAAAGAAATGTAAAATTCATGGAACGCTTCCGTTAATTAGCGATAAATACAGAAACACTTGAGATAAACTCAAAACTCAAATACATGAAACAATCAAATAATACAAACATTTTATGTGCATGGCAGACATTTCTGGGTGTTGTGACTACACAAATAACTTTCATTTTTTAAAAACATGCAATGTACATGTTGTTCACAGATTTGTTTTGGAGTGCAATTTCCGTGCATTTTATTTTCAAACCAATAAAAACTTCAGTGATAAAACAAGACAGATTCAATATTTCTCATTCTGAGCTGTAACAATGAAAAGTTATTTTAAAAAAGCATTGATTGATTCAATTTTCAAACCTCTATTCCTCTTACATTCAGTTAGTGAAAAATAGTTTAAAGCCTAAAGTTATCATCAGTTTTGATTCGATGCAAAATTTAGACATGTCCGGGAGTTGAATTTTGCTCTGGAAAAATGGAAAGAAAAGCTCTGGCCAAAAGAAAAATTTCTTGAAAACATTTTTACTGCAAAATATAGTCAGCCGTTCAGCTGTAAGACGAAATACTTCAAACTCGAGTCTTAAACAATTTCGAAGAAAATTTTTGATAATTCAATACACTTTGCGATAAACTGAATCAAGATGTAACAAGGCAAGGCTTTATAGGGCAAAATATCATACAGTGACGTCGATCTGCAATTGGTATTTCAAAGAAAAGTTTTAAAAATATATACTCATATATGCAGGAAGAAATCTTAAAAAATATTGATTGCCATATTCGAAATTTCCAAAGCACTGAACACATTACAATCAATATATGTTAGTACAGAAAGTCCTGGATTTTTACGTGGAGGCGTACCCGGAAGAGACCTTACTCCATGGTCCTTGACTTGGGCAACGGGCAGCAACAATGTGGTGACCAACGCCCACCCACTCGGTTGTGAAAGTATCAGCTTCCCTAATGAGTGCAGGCTTAGTGTCCTTACTGGTGGAAGTGATGCCTATCTAAACCTCTTGCTGTTCTAGGGTCCCGGCACCCGGTTGAAAACGCAACTCCACGCCAATACTCTCTTGACTTCATTTACAGTCCCCATACTCGTAACATATGACGACTGAAAGGTGAAATCAAGAGATCTGTACCTGCATATGGGCCAAGCGCAGCCACCACGTTCGCACCTCCATATGTTAGTACAACAGATATTACCCTGATGATTTTGATTTGAAAAAAAGAATAAATATAATTTTCATTGAGAAAAAAACCCACCACAAGAAGCGACGTTTGTTTATCGTAACAACATGTAAATGCAGTGAAAACTCGATATAAAATTATATTTAAAACATATAAAATCCAACTTTAGAGCAAAGAAGCAGTAACTGAAATTTTACAACTTTTGAAATGGAGAAACTCAAAAATTTTGACAAATGATCCTTACGCAATTAACGACGACACCCTTATTCATTATAAATATTCATTGTTTACTGTTTTCATATGAATATTTTTCGAAGTATCTAAAAACCTTTATTTTTTATTCAATAAAAACTCTTAAAGCGTCTTACATTGTAAAGAATTGATTGGTATAAGTTCGAATTAGATGGAAGAATTTTTTTAAAACATTATTAATATTTGTGCGTGTCTGTTTATAAATTAGAAAACATCTGAGTTGAATTTATTAAAAATTGTATCCAATCATGCGAACAGTAATACAAATTTATCGATACGACAACAACGTCCTTAAAGAAGTTAAATTAGGTAATATTATTCGTATCAACTGTTTATTCATTATAGATTAATTGTTCATTGCTTTTCTATGAAAAGAAACCAATGATTCCCTGTTTATGAAGATTCCTTTAAAAAATCTGCTCTTCCACATCAATGACAGCCATAATTGCATATTTGATAAAAAAATAGAATTTTTTTAAACTTTTTAAATTTCAAGCATTTTGTATAAAAATAAAATGCAGTTGTTCTAAAATTGTTGATAATCTGCTCAAATCATACGAATGTTAAAGCGTTTTGATTGACAAAACAACGAAGCCTTTAAAATAAGAAAAATTCTCTAATATTGTTTGTATTCACGGTGGCTATTAAGGATTTTTTTATTTTTATCTGAATTCTTGAGAAAAAGTTTTCCTAATTTTTTAACGAAAATTATTATGCGTATCCAAGCATCTAGTGGAAAGGATACTTTTTTTGCAAAAAAACAACTAATTTGTTGTACTTTTCCTATCAAATTAAAAACGCCTTGACTACATTTTCTGCAAAATTTGTTAAGATCTTTAAAATGCTAAAATGCTTCGATTGACACTTTGTTGACGTGAATGGTTTGCGAGATTTCTGATGACTAAAATGCCTTTGACGAGTTCCAAAAAACCACTCACCTAAACTTTACCAAAACATAATTAGCTCGTGAAATTCCAAATACGCCTTAAGGGGTAACACTTTTCTAGAGACCCTCTTTTTTCATGATTTTTCGAAAGTAAATAAATTAAAAACACCAAATCTGCTTATAGTAGTATATTGTATAACTTCAAATATACAAAAAAAAAATATTTTTTTTTTCAAAATGGCGTACACAAGACTCCGTATTCGGCTGTTGTGTGATCCACCTTTAAAAAGTTACCGGTAACTTTTCTCTCGAACGGTCGCTCCTAGTATAAAAACAATTTTTTTCTTGAAGTTCATACTAATAGCAAGCGAAGTACGTATGAAATTTTTTTAAATCTAATTTTTAGAAAAATGGCGCTGTTTCGGAAAAAACGATTTTTGACAAAAAATTTAGCCGTAAATTGTTTATAAAATTAAAAATGAACAATTAATCAAAATATCCCTACGTACTTCACAAGATTTTTTTTCAAAGTTACTGTCAAAATTTCAAATGGATCCATGCACCCGTTCCAAAATAATCTTACCGGTAAGCTTGAAAAAAGCGATTTTGAGAAAAACGCGTTTAAAGTTTTTGTAGCTGTTATGTAGTCAAAAACATAAGTGTCCTATGAGCGACATCTATTGACCTTCTTTAAAACTATAAATACCTCACGTGATGGAGGTAACTTATTATCCCGAAAGGTATGTCGGAGCACCTGCGCCCAGCGGCGCGTGATTCACCGACAGCGTGCGCGGGGCTCTGGGACGCGGTGCAGCAAAGTCACTCAGTTAGCCCTTAAGAAATTTTTTCACGCTATAAAAGTACGGACATATCATTTTGATAACCCTAAAGTACAATTTAAGAGAATAAAAAATCGATTTTTTGCAAATCCTAGAGTAGTATTACCCCTTGACGAACTGAATATGACTTTTCTTTAAAGGGTTATTGTCGTACAAAAAAATGATCACGCACGCACGCATGTTCGTAATACACACACGTACAGACTTCTTTCCAAAAACACTTTTTACTCTGAAGACATCAAAACGTAAAGATATGTTGAAAATTAAAATTTGAATTTTCTTGGCGATGACAAAAACTTCCAAGGTAGCTTATGATTTCTTTAGAAAAAACATCTATTTTAATGAAACCTTCTTCCGGTTAATTTAGACATGTGAAAATTCTAAAAACTTCAATCACCAGACTCTGAACAAAAAAAAAACAATCATTAATTATTGGAAAAACTTCATGGCAAAATAATAAAAAAAAGTTGTGATTATTTTCGGGAAAGTATACGGAATCATTAAAAAGACCCAAATTTAAAGTGCAAAACTTTTAATTTCCAGTAAAATTTTATGATGCTTCTAAAATCGTTTGCCAATATTTTTCAAAAAACACATATGTATGTTTTCAACATTTGTATTTGGAAATGCAGTACTGGCAAGGGACATGTTCTTGTGAATTAATCACTATCTTGGTAATTTCTTGACTACTAGTTACTAAAATATAGATATTTTGTGGTGACTGCAGTGCTTTAAATGAAAATATCATCATATTTTAAGTCTCGAATCAAGCACAAAAATATCCAAATATATCAACACTAACGGATCCTGGTCAAATTTTCTTACCCTGCGACTGTTTTTTCGAAGTTATGGAAGGGTGAAAACCAATGCTAAAGATTAGTTAAATGTGAGAGAAAAGTGTTCTGTTAAACTGCATACCATGAAATTAAACAAAAAGATGATCTTTAAATTTTAAAAGCAGTTTAGCAAAACATTTTTCGTTAGAAATTCAAATAGATCATTTCCATATGCTTTGAATATGTTCAAAAATTGAAAACAGTAAAGTTTTGCTGATATTTTGCTGCCATTTTGACATTATGTTTAATTTATTGTACTTTGGCAAGTTACCTTGCAAAGATTAACACCCAGATAACGGCTTAAAAAGCGGGTATTCATTTCCAAAGTGTATGTTAGTACAACAGATATTACCCTAATGATTTTGATTTGAAAAAAAGAATAAATATAATTTTCATTGAGAAAAAAACCCACCACAAGAAGCGACGTTTGTTTATCGTAACAACATGTAAATGCAGTGAAAACTCGATATAAAATTATATTTAAAACATATAAAATCCAACTTTAGAGCAAAGAAGCAGTAACTGAAATTTTACAACTTTTGAAATGGAGAAACTCAAAAATTTTGACAAATGATCCTTACGCAATTAACGACGACACCCTTATTCATTATAAATATTCATTGTTTACTGTTTTCATATGAATATTTTTCGAAGTATCTAAAAACCTTTATTTTTTATTCAATAAAAACTCTTAAAGCGTCTTACATTGTAAAGAATTGATTGGTATAAATTCGAATTAGATGGAAGAATTTTTTTAAAACATTATTAATATTTGTGCGTGTCTGTTTATAAATTAGAAAACATCTGAGTTGAATTTATTAAAAATTGTATCCAATCATGCGAACAGTAATACAAATTTATCGATACGACAACAACGTCCTTAAAGAAGTTAAATTAGGTAATATTATTCGTATCAACTGTTTATTCATTATAGATTAATTGTTCATTGCTTTTCTATGAAAAGAAACCAATGATTCCCTGTTTATGAAGATTCCTTTAAAAAATCTGCTCTTCCACATCAATGACAGCCATAATTGCATATTTGATAAAAAAATAGAATTTTTTTAAACTTTTTAAATTTCAAGCATTTTGTATAAAAATAAAATGCAGTTGTTCTAAAATTGTTGATAATCTGCTCAAATCATACGAATGTTAAAGCGTTTTGATTGACAAAACAACGAAGCCTTTAAAATAAGAAAAATTCTCTAATATTGTTTGTATTCACGGTGGCTATTAAGGATTTTTTTATTTTTATCTGAATTCTTGAGAAAAAGTTTTCCTAATTTTTTAACGAAAATTATTATGCGTATCCAAGCATCTAGTGGAAAGGATACTTTTTTTGCAAAAAAACAACTAATTTGTTGTACTTTTCCTATCAAATTAAAAACGCCTTGACTACATTTTCTGCAAAATTTGTTAAGATCTTTAAAATGCTAAAATGCTTCGATTGACACTTTGTTGACGTGAATGGTTTGCGAGATTTCTGATGACTAAAATGCCTTTGACGAGTTCCAAAAAACCACTCACCTAAACTTTACCAAAACATAATTAGCTCGTGAAATTCCAAATACGCCTTAAGGGGTAACACTTTTCTAGAGACCCTCTTTTTTCATGATTTTTCGAAAGTAAATAAATTAAAAACACCAAATCTGCTTATAGTAGTATATTGTATAACTTCAAATATACAAAAAAAAAATATATTTTTTTTTCAAAATGGCGTACACAAGACTCCGTATTCGGCTGTTGTGTGATCCACCTTTAAAAAGTTACCGGTAACTTTTCTCTCGAACGGTCGCTCCTAGTATAAAAACAATTTTTTTCTTGAAGTTCATACTAATAGCAAGCGAAGTACGTAGGAAATTTTTTTAAATCTAATTTTTAGAAAAATGGCGCTGTTTCGGAAAAAACGATTTTTGACAAAAAATTTAGCCGTAAATTGTTTATAAAATTAAAAATGAACAATTAATCAAAATATCCCTACGTACTTCACAAGATTTTTTTTCAAAGTTACTGTCAAAATTTCAAATGGATCCATGCACCCGTTCCAAAATAATCTTACCGGTAAGCTTGAAAAAAGCGATTTTGAGAAAAACGCGTTTAAAGTTTTTGTAGCTGTTATGTAGTCAAAAACATAAGTGTCCTATGAGCGACATCTATTGACCTTCTTTAAAACTATAAATACCTCACGTGATGGAGGTAACTTATTATCCCGAAAGGTATGTCGGAGCACCTGCGCCCAGCGGCGCGTGATTCACCGACAGCGTGCGCGGGGCTCTGGGACGCGGTGCAGCAAAGTCACTCAGTTAGCCCTTAAGAAATTTTTTCACGCTATAAAAGTACGGACATATCATTTTGATGACCCTAAAGTACAATTTAAGAGAATAAAAAATCGATTTTTTGCAAATCCTAGAGTAGTATTACCCCTTGACGAACTGAATATGACTTTTCTTTAAAGGGTTATTGTCGTACAAAAAAATGATCACGCACGCACGCATGTTCGTAATACACACACGTACAGACTTCTTTCCAAAAACACTTTTTACTCTGAAGACATCAAAACGTAAAGATATGTTGAAAATTAAAATTTGAATTTTCTTGGCGATGACAAAAACTTCCAAGGTAGCTTATGATTTCTTTAGAAAAAACATCTATTTTAATGAAACCTTCTTCCGGTTAATTTAGACATGTGAAAATTCTAAAAACTTCAATCACCAGACTCTGAACAAAAAAAAAACAATCATTAATTATTGGAAAAACTTCATGGCAAAATAATAAAAAAAAGTTGTGATTATTTTCGGGAAAGTATACGGAATCATTAAAAAGACCCAAATTTAAAGTGCAAAACTTTTAATTTCCAGTAAAATTTTATGATGCTTCTAAAATCGTTTGCCAATATTTTTCAAAAAACACATATGTATGTTTTCAACATTTGTATTTGGAAATGCAGTACTGGCAAGGGACATGTTCTTGTGAATTAATCACTATCTTGGTAATTTCTTGACTACTAGTTACTAAAATATAGATATTTTGTGGTGACTGCAGTGCTTTAAATGAAAATATCATCATATTTTAAGTCTCGAATCAAGCACAAAAATATCCAAATATATCAACACTAACGGATCCTGGTCAAATTTTCTTACCCTGCGACTGTTTTTTCGAAGTTATGGAAGGGTGAAAACCAATGCTAAAGATTAGTTAAATGTGAGAGAAAAGTGTTCTGTTAAACTGCATACCATGAAATTAAACAAAAAGATGATCTTTAAATTTTAAAAGCAGTTTAGCAAAACATTTTTCGTTAGAAATTCAAATAGATCATTTCCATATGCTTTGAATATGTTCAAAAATTGAAAACAGTAAAGTTTTGCTGATATTTTGCTGCCATTTTGACATTATGTTTAATTTATTGTACTTTGGCAAGTTACCTTGCAAAGATTAACACCCAGATAACGGCTTAAAAAGCGGGTATTCATTTCCAAAGTTCGTTTTCTTTGCGTCAAACTTAATAAGCACTTTGTCCAATTTATGATGGCACCAAATGCTCATCTTAGCATCTCATACGCAATATTATGGACAGATTTACCTATATCCAAGTATAATCCATTGGAAAATGTTCATCCAACACGAGCGAGGATAGTGTGACTGACGATCCAAATTTATCGATTCGACGCCGTTCTCAGTAACTTAACCTGTGTCCGTTCACGACATGGAAAATTTTGAGGAAAGATCTTGAAACGAAGCCCTATAAGATTTAATTTGTACACCGATTAAAGCCATTGTATCATCATTTGCGTCGTACGTTTGGTGAATGGTCTGAAAATCTGTTGAAATTTGAACTTCTTTTTTACCATCAAATCATTTTCAGCGTTTTTTGGAGTGAGAATAAGGTTGAAGAGACTTTGGGAGCCCCATTTCACCCCCAAAAAGTCACGGCACGGTGCAATTTGCATGCCAGTGACATAATTGATCCTTTTTTTGGAAGTCTGAAGATTTTCGTTAATGGCGATCACTACCGACAAATGATTTTTGATTGGTAATTTGACTCCATTGGGACAAATTTTTGTAACAATACGTTAAGTCACTTGTCTAGGTTGATAAATCAGCAACTGTTGATGACTTGGAAGCCATCATTTGACACGTTATTGACAAAATAAGGCCAGCTATACTTAAAAAACTGGTGCAAAATTGGACCGAAAGGATGGCCTTCCTAAGATGCAAACGCGATGATCATGAACCAGAAATTATTTTTTAATAGTGAACAACAATTTTCAAGATAATGAAGTTTATTATTTGTTTGAAAAGATTTATGTCTCTGAAATCAGCTTTCCCGAAAATGAAATTTGTCTTTTTGCAAAAGACAGCTCTGAAGTAGCAAAACTAGAAACGTTATTTTTTTCGTAGAAGATAATATTCACGAAAAAAAACTAGTAAAAATGGAAATGCACAAAATAATCTGTAATAAATTATATGCTGACATAATCAAAAAATGTCTTAGATACTTTTTTCGTTCATAAATTGCAAATTAAATGCTTGACCTATAATTCAATAAACAAGTGCTAACTGAATTCGTATTCAAAGATTTGCGTTCTCATACTCACTCCCATAAACAGGATTCCTGAATCACCTGGCAGTAATAGAAAATGTGCTGCCTGATAGCGCTTTTGTTGTATTCACTCCACGGAAATAACAAAATTTAATGGAATAAATAAGTGCCGGATAAAGTAATAAGAGCTGTTCAAACATGTGACGAACTTTCCCAACAGCAGCGAGCGAGCATAAAACAAGGTTTGAAAACTCCACCGCTTCAGTGCTACCGAAAAAGCATAATCGATAAAATACCCCATTTTCTTTGGGTTATCGTTTCTTGTACAACTATGTCTTGAATTTAGTACACTGAGTTCTGTAATGTACTGCGCCAGAAGGGAAGGAAACACAATTTCGATTTTGTCAGCTTGTGCAAATTATTTACCCCTACTCGAAGGCATTCATGCCAAGTTTCTTATTATTGGAAATTTCAAACAATACATATATAGGCATCAGCCAGCACTGATTCATAGATACAAGTTTCCTATCAGCGGAAAGGATAATCGACATTTTTGGTAGTCAGTAGAGAGCCAGATATGATTCAATATGCCACGACATACGTTTCTTGGGTTGAGAAGAGATTAACCCCTACTCAGTTCAAAGCATGATTGAGTGAAGAACACAATACACAAGCCGCAAATCGCTAGTGATGATGAATGTCCATGATGGATCACTTCTTATTTCGTATTCCACATGACCATCGTACCACATTTTCCTATTCATTGGATTTGGTTTGACATGCCTGTGACATTGAATAGGACGCCAAAAAATGTACTCGCGGCCTAGATTTCTTCCAATCGATATGCAATATAGTGAAAGACTTGAGACATCTTCATTTATTTATGGAAATCAAGCTTTGACAAATGAAACTTAATGGCTGTTTTAAAATAACTGAAAAGAAATGCATTTTGACGTCATGTGTTTTACATTCATTGATAAATGATGAGACTTGATTGATAACGCAAAGCACAGCTCTAAAAAGGATTCATTTTATTTAGCGTCAATTAAAAAGTAAAGAAAATAAATTAAATAAATAAATTGAAAGCACGATGCATTATTAAAAACTTTACCATAAAGACAATATCAAACCATTTTTTTCGTGTTTAATAATAAACATATGTTGCTGGCTTTATTGTGGATTAGTTAAATGTTTTCCAACAAACAAAGTAAAGCAAAATTGAGATAAGTTGCGCTCTCAATTAGCCATGAATACTTGATAATCAGTGGCAAAATTTCGAATAACTTACCGGAAGCAAGCCTCAGTTTAAATTCAAAAAGTAATAGGTGTAAATGTTTAATGTAAGTCAAAATGGTGAACACATAGCGTGGAAAAAATATGAGAATTTTCATCGTAATTTTATTAAAAATGACTGCCTATTTTCGACTAAGCCTATTAAAACCAACCATAAAGAGACCAGGTAGAATATTCCAGCTAAAATGGAAAGCGACTGTATGCAGAACATAAATCAAAGATACTTCAGCAATTTTTTGAATAAACCATTTACTAGGTTTACATAAAAAAATTAGGGTTTTTTCCACAAACAATAAATTTTTAACCTAATTTGCAAATGACAGTAGTCAATGTTTCCAAAATTTATATACTCCAAAAAATGTTTTTAAAAAGACCTGCGAAACTTTTTGTCATGATTACAAAAAAAAATTGAATAAAAAATAAAAAAATCATTAAAAGTCATCATGACCTTCAAGGTCATTTATGTCATTCATTATATCTCGCGGACCAAATATATTATTTGCATCATTAAGGTGTCAATCGACGCATATTAACATTTTTGTGATGTTTTTATATTTCTAAGAAAAATCATTTGAACCGCTTTTTAATTTAATAAACAAAATAAGAAATATTAGTGATTTTTTTTATAAACAAACGAATTTTTAACCTGATTTGGATATTGCAATAATAAATGTTTCTAAAATTTATAAATTCTTGTCAATTTTTTTAAAGAAACCAGCAAAACTTTTTCTAAAGAATACAAAAAAAATTAATTGAAAATAAAAAATCACTCAAATTATCATAGAAAAAGGGTTCATACGAATGATTATACCTAATATCTCTTATTCTAAAGACATTGTTTACAACAATCAAAGTTTACTAATATTTGCATGCATAATTTGAGCAAATTTTCAATAGTGTCCACAGCACCGTGTTTTAACTTTAATGAAAAAACTCCTTAAATTTGGAAAACCAATAAAAATCAAATCAAATTTGCATTCGTGGTGATCAACGTTTTGAATGGTAAAATGTTTTGTATTCAACATTTTCCAGGATCAAATTGTAGTTGTTTGTAGTTTTGTTTTTTAGTGTTCGTAAGATTTTAATTACTTCCTTCATCATTTGAAATACATTGTGCTTTTTACTAGGTGTTGGAATTAATTCGTAGCGTTTTTTTGCAAAGTAACGTGTTTTATTATGAAATTAACATTACAGTAGTGTTATTCAAAGTATTGTCCATCGTTATTTACTACTATTTGCCATCTGTCTGGCAAAGCACGGATACCGCGTCAAAAAAATTCTTCGTCTTTAGATTCGATGAAAGAATCGATCCAATTTTTGGTTATTTTGTAGTTGGGGAAGTGCTGCTCTGACAAGCCATGCGCCATGTATCGGAGTAAAGAATAATCAGATGGAGCAATGTCCAGTGAATATGGCGGGTGAGGTAGAACTTTCCATTTTAGCGTTTCCAAATAAGTTTTCACGACTTTCGAAACATGGGGCCTTGCATTGTCATCGAGCAAAATTATTTTGTCGTGTCGTAATGCTCCATTCAAACGCATCAATTGTCGTCTGTAGACGTCCCCAGTGATGGTTTCACCCGGTTGGAGCAACTCATAATAGATAACGCCCAGCTGGTCCCACCATATGCGTTCCTTGTCTTCCAAGTCAAAATTTCCATTTTTGAACCGCGCAAACCAATTTCTGCAAGTTTGTTCAGCCAGAGCATGTTCACCGTAAACATCCACTAAAATACGATGACTTTCCGCGGCACTTTTCTTCATGTTGGCATGAACTTCGACATGTTTTATGCTGCACAACAAATGCTACGGACACAATAACGAAATGTCATAGAATGGTGAAGATGCGCTATGTCAGTAGCTTCCCGGAGAATATTTTCTTTTGTGTGTGTGACTATGGAAAGTTGGCTAACGATGTCTTTTGTAAAACGCTACGAATTAATTCCAACACCTTGTACATGCAATTTATTCAAAATGGCTGTCACGCGACAAAATTTCTTCAGTGGGCGTAATAACAAAAACTGCATTCATTTTTGCTAGCGGTCTTTTGTCCTCTAACCATCGTCATGAAAATAACAAACAACATAGTAATAAGCTTTGTAACCTGGCACCCCCTCCTAATGATCCGTGTAAATATTCAATCAGCACCCCATCCACAAAAATCCTTACGTAATCAATGGACGCTCTCGTAGATATTA
The DNA here is from genome assembly GCA_963942545.1 of Oxycera nigricornis. Taxonomy (NCBI): domain Eukaryota; kingdom Metazoa; phylum Arthropoda; class Insecta; order Diptera; family Stratiomyidae; genus Oxycera; species Oxycera nigricornis. The sequence goes on from OZ012659.1 coordinate 87,554,217, forward strand.
TGATTAATAATAAGTCATTTCAATAACTTTTATGAGAGGTACATTATTATTATAATTGAAAGTAGTACTATTTTCATAATTATTATTGTGTTTAATATTTTTAATATTTATGTTGATGTTACTGGGAAGTTGATCGTGTGGACCTCAAGGCTCGCACCTCACGGCTTATTTTAAAAATACAGTTTGTTGTCGTTGCATTATTTGTTATAAAGCCAACGTCACACATATGAAGCATCATAGACTTGGCAATTTCAACCAAATTGTCCTTAACTGAATTTGATGTCTAGTCAAACTGTTTTATCATTGGTATATATGCACTTATCAAATTCATAAATAAGCAAATTGTTCAATATGTATTAAAGTTTCTTTTGAGATAAATCTTAAATTGAAAATTTTGGATATACAGGGTGCGTTCGATAAGTAAAGCAACCAATTTTTTTAACTCGATTGTACGTTGCATCGCGTTAGGACCAGACAGAAAAAGCGAACGGGGTTATAAGATTCTAATATACTCATCCGGCAGTCATCTTCAAGCTTTGGAGTGAAGCGGACAAGTGTTTTCGTACACTTCTGCCTGGCTTCGTGTTCCAGCGCGAGATGAAAGGTTCTCTCGAGGAGCATCAAATATTCTTTAAATGTTGGCAAATTGGCTTCAGAACCTTACCCAATAATTCAGCAGATGATTGTCTTTCAAACTCAGAAATTTTCGGGTGATACAAATCCTTTAAGGATGTCCGAGAAGAGGTCATCGATACAGCCCGGACTGGACGCTCAACAGCGTGACAAAAAATTTGCAGGTGAGAAAAGTCTGTGCAAAATTTGTTCCGAACATTTTGGAACGACGATCAGAAAAACACTTGAGTGCTCCATTATTACAAAATGTTGTTTCAACACCCTGATTTTTTTGGAACAATGATAATTGGTGACAAAACTTGGATTTTTGAGAATGATCTAGAAACCAAGCGACAGAGTGCAGAGTGGCATATCTTCTCACCGCCTCAAGAAAGCTCGCATGAACAAGTTTCCAAGATAAGCAATGATCACTGTCTTTTTTAACAATCAGGGTATTCATCACAAATCGTACCACCCGGGACAACTTTGAATGCTGCTTTTACGTGGAAGTCCTCAAAGATTGAAAAAGAGGGTCACCCGCATCAGGAGCGTCATCAAAGGCACCTGGAGGCTTAACCACAATATCTCGCTCAATCACACCACCTTCCTTGCCAGAGGCAGCCTGGCCCACGTAAATGTGACAGTGACCAAAAAATATAATTCAAACCAACGGTTTCAAATGCTTAATATTTAAACTTGCAAAATTATAATGAACACGGCAAGATTGGAAACTTATTACAGGACTGACGTCACCTATTCACTGATGTGCCAATACTTAACATAAATTTCGTCTTGATACACGAGATACATATCTCATTTCTGTTAGCCTAAGTTTCGACCATCATAATACTTTGCCATTCGTGTTCTTTTGATGAGCATATTTTGACTAGGCTTCAGTTGATCAATACAATGCGTGTATCTATTTAAATTTGCCTTTCTGTAATGTAAGCCCACAGCATAAACTATTTTCAGTAAAATCTTTATGGTTAATTGAATACAAGTTACATGTGGCGTATGCATAAGGGACAAGATACGCTATGAACAAATATCCCTTATGTCCTATGAAGGAGGCAACTTTTTATGGGAACATTCGCCTTAGGACCGAGTAATCTTCACTGCAGGTGTTAGTACTTCATATAGAATATATTATTTTGTTTACAACTCATGCTCATACAAAACATGTTGTGTGTGTTACAGTTTTATGAATAATTGAAGACCTTTGATGCGGGAGTCTCAAGCAATTTAATCACATTGTGAAGGTCCATAAAAATTTTGTATTCAGCTGGTATGGATCTGAAAGTTTTGTATAACATACATTCTGGTATTTTAGTTGAAGTAAATATTGTATAGATAGGCAAATATTCAATAAACGTACACCTTTATGAAGATTGACACATGGTCGATGAGAACTTCGAGTGGTAAGCTCCAAAGGAAATTTTATGCTGAAAAAAATACCCCAGCTCTCGTTTTTTTGCGCACATCGAATTCAATAGTTGCTGAGCCTCAAGTTTTAATAGATGTCATCCTTTTTCTGTCTGTTAGAGTTTCATTTGAAATTTTAGGGATTTTCAAAGATGGAATCACAATATTGCATCAATAGGCTTTGAAAAAGGAGCGATGATCTAAGAAGATAGGTTTGATATTAAAAATTGTGAAAGGAAAGGGAACATGGTTGCAACAAAAATTACTTTTAGAGATTTTTATCACAGAATCATCATGACTATATATAAGTTTACTAAGAATAGAAATATTAGAGTCGATTGTTGAGTGATTTAGTGTGAACTATTTAATGAAAGAGCCGTTTTCATATATGAAGCTCTTGAATTATTTCCGTTCCAAATGATTACGTTTTAAACTTAAGAATTTCGAAGTTTTTCTTATCAACCAATACATAATGCATTTTTAATCCATGTTCAGTTACGTTTCATTAATCAACTCTCACACAATTTAACCTTCGAAGTTGAAGCCAAATAACTAAACTATGAAGCGTTCATTGATGGCGGTGGTGCTATTCTCATTCAGTCACACATAAGAATATTGTTCATGACTGAATGAATTGCAATTATTGATCAATTCTGAGACAATATTTGCATTAGTATGCATGAACGACAATATGCGATTCTTTGAGTGGATTTTAAGCACCTGCCAACATTGCTTGATAGGCGTATGAGTGCAAAAAATGGGTTTAGGTCGACCATAATATGTTTTGCAGTTTCGATTAATTGTTTTAAATGGATAATTTGATCGCAATAAGAGGAAACTACAAACCTACGCTCATTATTAGTTCCACTTTAAAGATAACAAATATGCCAATCTTTAACTTATTCTCGATATCTAGAGATCTAATGGTAATATAATTTGAAATGGCTTCATAACAGTTTATGTGTTAATAATGAAAAAAGATACTGAATCAAAAGTAGTTTTCATTTAAAGTATTCGCTAAATATTTTTATTGAGCTTTAAGGGGATATATCCACTTGTAAGTCCGAAAAAACATGTTTTTTGTGAGTGAGGGTTTTTATTAAATAAATACATAGAATAAATGTGCATATAGCGAATTTAATGTATTTTAAGGATTCGCAATGCATTACAAAAAATATTCGGTTCCGTTGTTCCTGTAGTAGATCTCCTAGAGGACCTCTACAAAAAGGTGTCAGGCGGTGAGGAAGACATCTCTGATCCAAATTATCGGAAATAAAAAAAAAATTTTGTATAGATGAATACAGGTAATGATCGATGGAATAGGCAAAATTTTGATTGTTGACAAAATGGCGGCTTCCCAAAGAAAAAAATGGTTTTTTTTTTCAAGAAAATTTACAGTTTCAAAGGGCTTAAAAAATCGAAATTATTGTCAGAAACCTTATTCCTTCGACCATTACCTGAAACAAGTATCTTAAAAGACTGTGTGAAAATTTTCAAATTTTCGGACAATATTCTCAAATATATGTTCATTCAAAATATGCAAAAAAAAGAAATTCGATTTTTTCAAAATTACAAGTGGATATAGCCCCTTAACATATGAATTATTTTAATCAAACATAAACAGCTCCGCACAAACAAACTGCCTTATTGCATTTTTAACATTTCAAGCCACAGATATATAATTTGTAACTTACTAACATAGGAAAAATCCAATTCTTCAATGAATCCTTCCATATAACTCATGCAATAGATTTGTTTCCCCCCCAATTCAATGAAAATTGACGGTTGCAAAAAGTTGACCGATTGTAAGCACAAAAGGACCACAGAGTCCTTAAAACCCTAAGACTTGGAGCGAACACTTAATTAGAAGCACTGTATTTTATTTTAAAAAGGATGGCATGCAAATTGGATATGATCAGTTTGAAAAAGCCAGTTGCTTTATACGTGGTTTTCAAACTTTTAAAAATTGTTTTAAATTACAAAAACGATGAGGATGGTTAACAGTTGCACTCTTCTGTTTATACAAAAGATTGTAGATTTGAGAGAGTTATCCTTGTCATATCGACAAAATACAATCCGCCTAGAGTGTTCCATGAAAACGGTTTACGGAGCACTGAATAATTGTCCAAGGTATTCCCCAGACTAAGAGAGCCCGAAACACAACTGATAGTACAGATGAAACAATTGTCCGCACATCGGAACAGAACCCAATCAGCTGTTGAAATTCATCGCTGACTTGTCGGGAAATTGTATATATATGATATTTCCGTGAGAACAGTCAGAAGTCATCTTTTGGAAACTGGAATACATGCCAGGATAGCCACAAAAAAGCCCATGGTTATAGCAACTAATCAGGAGAAAAGATTCGACTACGTACGGAAGCATTTAACCTGTAAAAATGTTTGAAAATTCTTCCTTTGATGCGACGAAACAAAAATAAATCGCATCGGCCCTAATGGCAAAAGATATGTAAGACGACCAAGAAGTATGAAATTCAACTCTCACTGCACTTCAACTGTTACCAAGCACGTGTTGGTATGAACACTGTGTACTGGTTCAACACCAAAGGAATATTAACCAAGGTACTTTTACTTCTTCTTCGACATCTTAGAAAATATGTTGTTGCCATGGGCTGAGGAGAATCTTCTTTTTTGTGGGAGTTTCGGCATGATAACGATCCCAAACATATAACACGATACACAAGAAAATTTCAGAAGGACAATAGCGTCACCGTTTTTAAATGGCCATTAACGAGTCCGGACTTAAATTCAATCGAGAACTTATGGGAAGACATATAACAAGCCAAAAGAGTGAAAAATTTCAATGCCGAATCATCTTCCGACACATCACTATTATGTTTTTGTAGATTTTTTTACATTTGGTAAAATATTTGCTGAAATAAATGAATTTTTGAAATAATTTTCATGTACTTCTAATTACGAGTCCGCTCAAAATCCTGGGTTTTCCAAGATTTCATTGTCCTGTCGACAATTTTCATTGATCCAGCTAAAAACTAGCCTAAAGGGAGTGAGTTATGTCGAAAGTTTCATTGACAAATTGGGTTTTTCTTAGTAAGTTACAAGTGTTTCTAATTAACCGTATTTACACACACACACACTCGCTTGTTTTTTAAAGGTAGAGCTGAATTATTAATCAGGCCAATTTTTGGTTATATTAGCTTGAAAACTTTATGGCATTTGATGTTTTCAATTAATTTCTGTCATATGAGCCTATAACACGGTGTTAAAGTAAAATTTTGATTGAATTTACAACAATTTATTTAGAATAAAAGATATAAAGTAATATCATTCGTATTCTTTACATGGTAACTTTCAATGCTTTTTTATTTTTAATTTAGTTTTTTTTCATTATCATGCAAAAAAATTTTGCCGGTTTCTTTTTAAAAACTGATAAGAATGTATACATTTTATAAACATTTATTACTGAGTTGTGCAAATCAGGTTAAAAAAATATTTTTTATGAAAAACACCCTAAATTTTCGAATTTTCTTCTATTAAATTAAAAAAAACCGCTGAAATGAATTTTTATAATGTTAAAAAAATCACAAATATGTTAATACACGTCGATGGACACCTTAATGATGCAAATATTATATCTAGTTCGTGACATATAGTTAATGACAGAAATGACCTTGAAGATCATGATGACTGTTATTGATTTTTTATTTTTTATTCAATGTTTTTTGTAATCATGAGATAAAGATTTGATGATGTTTTTACAAGCACTGCTTAGAATATATAAATTTTATAAAAATTGGTTACTGTGTTCCGTAAATCAGGTTAAAAATTTATTGTTTATGAAAAAACCTATTTTTTGCACTTTTTTGAGAAAATTACAAAACGGCTCCAACGATTTTTTTCAAAATTTGACAGCTTTACGAAACTGTTAATACGCGTCGATTTACATCTAAATGATGCAAATCGTATGTTTGGTTCGCGAGTTATAACGAATGACAAATATGACCTTGAATATCATGATGACTGTTAATGATTTTTTATTTTTTATTTAATTATTTTTGTAATCATGAGAAAAAAAATTGATGATGTTTTACAAGAATGTAAATTAAAAAAACTAGGATTACTTCGACTTGAAAATAAGGTTGGTTGGTTGTAGTGGCAGCCCTCTTTGTCGAAAAGATGGCTCACTTAGGCCAAGATAGGCCCATTGTGATTGAAAATAAGGTTAAAAATTTATTGTTTTTGAAAAAAACTCTAATTGGTGCACTTTTTTTTTAAAATTCAAAAACGGCTCCAAGGAATTTTTTTAAAACTTGATGGAATCACACAAATGTCAATATGCGTCGATTGACACCTTGCTCAAGGAAATCGTATGTTTGGTTCGCGAGATATAATGAAAGACAGAAATGACCTTCAAGGGGTCAAAACAACAACAAAAAACCGACCGAAGTGTTCCAAAAACTAATCAGCCCTCACGATTGCAAAGACGCTTCGATTGGCACCTTAACGAAGTCGATACGACTTTGTTTACGTGAGATATGCTCATAGAAAAAAGGGTCCACGAACGTACGTACACACACACACATACATCTCCCTTTCTAAAAAAAACACTTTATATATACTCTATAGACCTCAAAACATAAAGAAATGTTGGAAATTTAAATTTCGATTTCGAGGCGATTACAAGAACTTCCCATATACCGGGAAGTTAAAAACAGAGTGTCACATATAAAGTTAAAAAACATCATAAAATACTTCAAAAAAAACTTTTTTTTTTCTGGCTTCAGACGACCACTGGCCTCCTTTTATAGCAAGATTTTGTATTAACAACAAGAAGTGTAGGGACTTGCGTTAATTTAACGAAGATAATATGGCTTTTTTTCTATATAACGTTTTTGACGAAACCTTGACTTAAGAGATTTCCCATATGACCGATTCAACTGCAATGTTTACAGTTATTGACCTCGCATGTTTAGGCTGGTGTTTACTTGTTTTATTCAAAATACCTTGAAATTACAAGTTAACCAATATGCAGGGAGATGCATAGTATTTATTAATTCTCTCCATATTTATTCTTGATTTGATCGGACAAAATCTTGATCCTTATGGCTATGGAGAACATGGCAAGTTTGAAAGATAAGTAACAAACAAAGTGTCCAATTTTTTTCATTTTTGCTTTCATTTATTTTGATAATTTGTATTTTTGTCTTTAATATAATATATATTTTTCTTATTATTAATATTTAATTAATACTACATATTTCCTTATACGTTTGATCGTCTCTACTCATCCTGTGCTCATTCACGGAACTAAATCCACTTTTGAATATGATTTAAAGCTCAACTGATGATATCCATTTTCTTTTCCTGTACAATTCATACTGTTTACGTTGTGAATATTTTCGGTACCAGTCGTAGTAGCATCTTTACCCAAGTATACATTTTATAGTGAAGTTGTGGCACGTTTTCAGAATAGTTTGCTTCATGAACGATAGAAAATCCTCTTACATACAGGTAAACATTACCCTACCGAAGAACCTAAGACCACAGTAGCTTCCACATCAAATTCATATGGTTGACCTTATCCCTATTTCAGCAGAGAAGTTCCGGCAAATCTAATTTATCATAATGAATGATAACGAGAAAAAGGTCTGCACCTTTCTGTGTTACAACGCCACCAAATATGAAGCTTCCTTATCGTGGAATATGAAAAAACGAGCCATTGAATTAAAATGGAATACAAAAAGAAGCTTTGCAAGTTGTCGACTTGATATTTGTGCTTTTTTCTTGTCTCAATATTTGTATAATATCACTTCAGCCCTGAAGGAAAACAAAAATCCTGCAGTTTTTAATCAGCCGTGACGTTTGCGTTTCCACTTTCATTATAGTGATTGGAATATTTTGAAAGACTGATATTATGGTGAAAAACAGATGTGAAAATAGAAGCGGTCATGTATTTTTTGGAGCCTCCGTGCAAATTTTCTCTTGAAGGAATACATTTTGGCTAATCAGGAAGTTTATTATCAGATTTTGTGCTTTTTGGTTCTAAAGAATTTACTGAGCCAATTTAATTTCAAACCATTTGAGTGAAAAAAAAACTTGAAAAAAACCATTGAACCTGTTCAAACTATATTTTTAACTTCCCAGTATATGGGAAGTTCTTGTAATCGCCTCGAAAATCGAAATTGAAATTTTCAACATTTCTTTACGTTTTGAGGTCTATAGAGTATATATAAAGTGTTTTTAGAAAGGGAGATGTATGTGTGTGTGTGTGTGTACGTACGTACGTCAGTACGTTCGTGGACACATTTTTTTCTACGAGCATAACTCTCGTAAACACAGTCCTATCGACTTCGTTAAGGTGTCAATCGAAGCGTCTTTGCAATTTTAGGAGCTGATTAGTTTTTGGGAAACTTCGGTCGGGGGGGTTTGCTGTTTTGCCCGTTTGAAGGTCATTTTTGTCATGCGTTATGTCTCGTGAACCAAACGAAAAATTTCCTTGATATAGGTGTCAATCGACGCGTACTTACATTTTTGTGATTCTATCAAGTTTTTAAAAAATTTCTTCGAGCCGTTTTTTAATTTTTTAAAAAAAAATCCAAAAATTAGAGTTTTTTTCAAAAACAATAAAATTTTAACCTTATTTTCAAGTCGAAGTAATCAATGTTTATATAATTTATATCCTCCAAACAATGTTTGTGCAAACAACATCAAAACTTTTTCCCATGATTACGTAAAAAATTAAATAAAAAATAAAAAATCATTAACTGTCATTATGATCTTCAAGGTCATTTCTATCATGCATTATATCTCGCGAACTAAACATACGATTTGCATGATTAAGGTGTCAATCGACGCGTATCAACATTTGTGTGATTCTGTAAAGTTTTTAACAAATTTCTTGGTGCCAATTTTTAATTTTTTAAAGAAAAGTGCAAAAAATTGGGGTTTTTTCAAAAACAATAAATTTTTCACCTTATTTTCAAGTCAAAGTAACCAATGTTTATATAATTTATACACCTCAAACAATGTTTTTAAAAACAACATCAAAACTTTTTCTCATAATTACGTAAAAAATTAAATAAAAAATAAAAAATCATTAACAGTCATCATGATCTTCAAGGTCATTTTTATCATTTACTATATCTCACGACCTAGATATAATATTTGCATCATTATGGTGTCAGTTGACGTGTATTGACATTTTTGTGAAGTTTTTAACATGATAAAAATTCGTTTCAGTCGTTTTTTTAATTTAATAGAAGAAAATGCGAAAAATTATGGTTTTTTTCATAAAAAATATTTTTTTAGCTTGATTTGCACAGCACAGTGATATTAGTTTATAAAATTTATACATTTATATAAGTTTTTGAAGAGAAACCGGTAAAACTTTTTTCCATGATAATGAAGAAAAACTAAATTAAAAATAAAAAATCATTCAGTTACCTTGTAAAAAGGGTTCATACGAATGATATTACCTTATATCTTTTATTCTAACAAAATTGTTGTAAATTCAAGCAAAGTTTTAAAATATTTGCATACTTTGAGCAGATTTAGTTTTTTAATTAAAAAATATGATTAAATTTGTATCTACGCTTTGAATAGAAAAATGTTTTGTAGTCAATACTTTGCAAGATCATATGCTTTGAAAAGCTTTCATCGAATAAAAAATTGTAGTTTTTAGTAGATTCATTCTTTAGTCATCGTAAGATTTCAATACCCACCATCATTTGAAATAAATTTTACTTTTTACATGCAATTGAACATATTTTTGACTGCATATATAAAATTTTTCAAGACCAAAAAGGTCCCCTCCGATTGATCCGCGTGAATATTCAATCTGTCCTCATCGACCAAAAACCTTACGTAATCAATGGACCCTCCCGTAGATAATATGATTCATATTAAGTCATTCCTGTTTCTGCTATGAATACCTCTCATTGTTATTACTTAAAGTATTATTATTAACTTCCCAGTATATGGGAAGTTCTTGTAATCGCCTCGAAAATCGAAATTGAAATTTTCAACTTTTCTTTACGTTTTGAGGTCTATAGAGTATATATAAAGTGTTTTTAGAAAGGGAGATGTATGTGTGTGTGTGTGTGTGTACGTACGTACGTACGTACGTACGTACGTACGTACGTACGTTCGTGGACACTTTTTTCTACGAGCATAACTCACGTAAACAAAGTTGTATCGACTTCTTTGAGGTGTCAATCGAAGCGTCTTTGCAATTTTAAGAGCTGATTAGTTTTTGGGATACTTCGGTCGGGGGGGTTTGCTGTTTTGACCCTTTGAAGGTCATTTCTGTCATGCGTTATATCTCGCGAACCAAACATACGATTTGCATGATAGATGTGTCAATCGACGCGTATTAGCATTCGTGTGAATCTATAAAGTTTTTAAAAAAATCGTTGTGGCCGTTTTTTAATTTAAGGTAAAAAAGTGCAAAAAATTAGGGTTTTTTTCATAAACAATAAATTTTTAACCTGATTTACGAAATTTAGTAGACAATGTTTGTAAAATTTATATACTCCAAACAATTTTTGTAAAAACACAATCAAAGTTTTTACTCGTAATAACGTAAAAAATTAAATTAAAAATTAAACATTATTAAAAGTCATCATGATTTTCAAGGTCATTTTTATCATTCACTATATCTCACGAACCAGATATAATATTTGCATCATTAAGGTGTCAGTTGACGAAAATTAATATCTTTGTGAAGCTTTTAACATTCCAAAAATTCTTTTCAGCTTTTTTTTTAATTTAATAGAAGAAAATGCAAAAAATTATAGTTTTTTTCATAAAAAATATTTTTTAACCTGATTTGCACAGCACAGTAATACCTGTTTATAAAATGTATACATTCTTATCAGGTTTTGAAGAGAAACCGGCAAAATTTTCTTCGTTGATTATGAAAAAAACTAAATGAAAAATAAAAAATCATTCAAAGTTACCATTTAAAGAGGGTTCATACGAATGCTTTTACTTTATTTTTTTTTATTCTAAAAATTGTTGTAAATTCAATCAAAGTTTTAAAATATTTGCATAATTTGAGCACATTTTAAATAGTTTTTATAGTCTTTTAATTAAAAAAAATGCTTAAATTTGTAAAACCAACAAAAATTTTCAAGACCAAAAAGGCCCCCCCACCGATTGATCCGCATAAATATTCAATACGTCCTCATCGACCAAAAACCTTACGTAATCAATGGACCCTCCCGTGGACGATATGATTCATATTAACTCATTCCTGTTACTGCTATGAATACCTCTCATTGTTGTAATGTTGTTGATGTTTATGTAGATATTACTGGGAAGTTGACCATGTGGACCTCAAGGGTCGCACCTCGCGGCTTGTTTGGTTATTTATCACATTTCCAATGAATTTCATTGCGTGAAGACAATCGTCTACGTGTAATAGCTTAGTTGACGTATTTCCAGAAATAAGTCGTGGCATATATAAAAAATGTTGAAAGTTGAGCTTCAGCGACAAGTCAACATTAGTTAGTCACTGTATGCTTCCACAAACTTAGGAACCTGGATTCCTCATAGTTTCTGTGATGAATAAGCCGCAGTCATCTTCAATAGTTTTCATAAGCAACGTATTAATTTCCTTTAAAAAAGCTAAACGCGTTGAAATATGAAGATACCTTATTTTGCGTTTATATGATAAAATGTCTGGTTTTATCGTAAATTCACTGGAAGAATATCGTTCGTAGAATCAATGTAAGGCAAATATTGACTAAAAATGAATGAAAAAAATCATCTCATTTATTTGGTTGCATTTCAATAAGCAATTAAGATCGTGAAATTGGATTCAATTTTCGTGTTCAATTTAAAATATACTCCGGAATGTGAACGATCTTAGATATTTATTGAAAGTTTTTTAACATCGATATAACAACGAACAATTAATCGTCCGAAGTAGTTTGCAGGATCGTTGCCTTGCAAGGTAGCATTTAATTTGAAATCCACTCAAGTTTTTTAATGGAATCATGTTTGAAATAACCTATCTTTAAGACACAATAGTCAAACTAGCATTTTTAACAGCTTAGTAAAGTTTTATTTTGACAAAAACATGTGTTTGCTTTGCCTTATGCTTGTAAGTTCTTATTCGAATACTACTTTAAATGTATTTAACTGCAAAAAATCACGAAAATATAGATCAATCACGGAAAAAAGCACGAAAATAAAGATCAATCACGGATTGTTTCATTATTACTAAGGATTAGCCAATGGTAAAATTTGCAAATTTTTGTTGATATTATGATATTTTTATATACAAAGATCCTGAATAAACGCATACTGGAATATATACTAACAATATACCTTTGGATTGATATAAAAATTTCGTTTCGGTATAAAAATCTTCTTCGCAGCTGCTTGCCGTGTATGGGAGACAGATTTTAGCTTCATATTAATGAATTACCAATGTTCAGTGATTCATTCATTAAACAGTACGTTGGCTGAAATGATGTTTCTTTCATTGGTACAATGCAGATTTTATTTAATATTACGTTACTGTGTCTAGATAAAAAATTGTAACGAATTTCAAACGATTTTCTGCTTTCAAATTGACAAAATAATTTCCACATTATAAATGTTACGTATGTTGCTGTTGAAAATAACGATGTTTGGGCCCAAAAGTGGGTAGGAGCCAGCGTTGCCAGACGTCATCAAAATTAAGTGTCCCGCGCGGGACAAGCTCAGTCCCTCTTTTTGGGGATTACTTGACCTTGCAGCGCGGGTGTCATTATTAAATTTGCCAGGTAATATTTCAGTAAATAGCATACAAAGAATTTAATTGGTTGAAATCATCCTTGGACGTATAGCGGGAAATTGTAAAGAACCCACTGTACAGAAATGGCACCAGCTCTTCAAACAGTTTCCAAAAAATGATTTCTGGAATATGTTTAAACTAGTGTCCTTCTTATTAAGTATCCCAACATCAAATTGCTTTTTCGAACAAGTTTTTTTCCCAAATGAATTTGAAATAGTCGGATGCCAGAAATAAATGTTCCGTAAATTTAATGAAAGCATCCAGTTCAATCTAGAGGTATCATGTGCAGAGTTCTTCATTTGTTTTAAATAAGAAAAAACTTGAAAACAATTAACATACTCACAGAAATATGAATAAGTAATTCTTATAAATAAGTCTTACTTAATTATATTATATAATATGGTTTATAATTATATTTCTCTGAAGACTCAACTGCCTAGCTATAGGGTAAACCCGACAAATATGGTTAAAGTAACGTATTTTTATTAAGATACATTTTCTATGGCTATTTTTGTTATCCATTGTCATATAAGCATGAATTAAAACTCAAATAAAAAGACAAGTATTTAAAAATCACTGATCATATAGATTTTTTTTACTATGTCCCGCTTTCGACGAACAAATCCTGCTTTTTTACTCAAAATGTTTTAAAATCCCGCTTTGCCAAAAAAATCAACTGGCAACGCTGGTAGGAACCTAGAAAAATTGATAAATCAGCATACTTTTATAGACCAAAAGGCGGCAACACTAATATAATTTGAATCAAATACATGAATCGTAACACTCACAGAATTCTACAATGAGGGAGCATTTATTTTAGCTTATTTTGCATAGCTCATCTAGTTTGAAGTCTATTTGTTGAGATGATTCTCTTACCAATAGTTCGATCCAATTTAGTAATGGTTTAACGCGCTGTATGGTATGTTGCGCCATCTTGTTGAGACCATTTGTGCCTCAGACCATTGGCATTGATTTTGAAAATCAAAAACAAAAATACGAACCCAACCAACGGTATCGTTGATTCTTTCTTCTGATTTGAAAAAGAAGGAACCAGTTATGCAGCAGGCTTGCAAACCGCACCATACAGTGACTTTTTCGGGATGTAGTGCGGCTTCTAAAGTCTCTCGAGACCTAACCTCACACCAAAAATGGCAATTTTGCTCAATCACGCCCATCGCTGAAAATGATTTGTCGGTAAAAATGCGGTTTAACTTCCAACTCATTCTCTGTGCATTTGCCGAACATTCGCCGCAAACGATGGTCCAATGGCTTCAATTGCTGCACTGGTTGGATCTTATAGGGCTTTGGCCCAAAGTTGTCAAATTTGTTGTCACAGTTCTCTCTACAGCAGCGGTAGCTGCTTTGGTTCGCACAATACGAGCTCATGTTGGATGAACATATCCGAATAGAATATACTTAGACATAAATTTTTCATTGGTTTGCACATGAGCTGCTCGGATGGAAGATTATGAGCACTGTAAATTGGGCTAAGTGCTCTTTATGTTTGGCGCACATAACGCTAATTTTGGAAATAAATTTCCATATTTCATGATTATGTTCGAGTGTCTTTGCATGGTAATTTGCTAATGCAAATTGAACATAGTGCCAGAATCACAACAGAATTTGGTAGTTAAATTGCTATCGAAAGTTCTATAGCTCTAAAAACACACAATATGGAAACAACACAAATCACTTATTTGCCTCGTTACCAAATAATTTATATGTATTGCAATACACAAAATCAAAATCAATAAGATAGAAGACATTTTCTATAATTAATCTCGATATTTTGAGTTTGCTTTTTGGAGAAATACTTTTATAATTGAATAAATTAACTTCGACTATAAGGTAGTTTTTTGTTAGGGTTTCGTACCATAGAGACTAACGGAAATTTTTTATTTTGGTAATTTGGTCAAATTATCAGGCACCGGCTTTTAATTTCTAAAAGAAATGAGATGACTTACTTTTCATGCGAAATATGTAAATCTTTCACTCAAAGACGAGCAAATCAAAACTATTAAAAGCATTATTTGAAGGTGATGCAAACAGTGGGTGAAAAATTTGATTTTAAATCTCTTATGCTATTATCGTTCAAATTAATTTTACTAGCAGAGCACGAATTTTTTAAATTTGTTTGGCTTAGGTTAACATTTTTGGTAGGCCATAAATATCAATCAATCATTTTTCCCGTATCGAATTTTAGTTTGAAAAAATTCTGATGATGATTTAATATTTTTATATACTTTTTGGAGTGATCCATAGTACAGGATGCTCTGTGCGTATATCTGGGTCGCACTAACTCATTGATTTATATTGCTAGCTTTTATCGATTTAAACGATAAACAACATAACATAACAATATAAGTAAAATTCGAAACTTAGCAATGTTGCTTCTATTCAGCATGTTGCTATGAGTCAAAAGAAAATACGGGCTTCCAGAACCCAACATTATATCAAAACTTGATTCCCAGTTTTATTTTCATTTCAGATGGAAAAGATGATAAAAATGGTTTCAACGTGTCTATCAACTTCATCCTTAAATTTGAATATCTGAACAGCGATCAATTTCTGGTTCCCTTTAATCAACCAACTTGAGTATTTTTAAAACAGTTGACCACATAAATTTGAAATATATTTTCTATTTTACTAGAATTCTTGAGTCCAAACATATTCAACGTTCACGAAGAAACTATTTGGATCAACGAATTATGATAATTGACGACCTAACATAATATAAATAAAAGCCATAAAAAAGAGAAAAAAAATCAGCCAAGATGTCGACTGCATGACTCTATACTTTCTGGACTTATATTTAATAGAGGAACAAATTTAAGGAGTTGATTTATTAATGCCATATCAGTATGTGAAATTTCATTTAACCATTTGTTGTAATAATTTTCTTGGGTTTTGATTAGAAACATTTTTTTAAATACTTTAACAAAAAGCTGAAATTTTTAAAATTTTGTAAAATTTTAAGGACTTTTGACTCCTAAACAAAAATTATTAAGATTTCATTAAAATTTCTATTAAACCAAGGTAATGTTAAAGACTTATTTGTATGCCACTACTATATGTCATTTATATTATGTAATGAAATGGTAGTTATTGACAATGAAGGTTTTTTGATTTTCATTTGCTTTAAATGTCGTGTTATTTTCAACAGGAAATCCATATCGGAAAACCAATCATGCCTATATTTTCAAAAGAAATCATCATGATCCGAAATATTTTTCAGCGATTTGCCTACAATTACCCACCTGAAAAATTGTTAGTGTCTAATAACATATTGGATTGCCATGCTGTTTGCAAAACAAAAATATTTGGTGTGAGAATACAAGGTGCGAATGTGATGGGGGAACAATGAACAAATGGTGTTGGCAGAGAAATATTTTCGGTGAATTTTTCGTGAAATATTTTGAGCGGAATTGGTAGTTACAGTTGAAAAGCTATTTAAATGTTCTATGTGGTGGAAATAAACATAAAATTGAACGGATAAAATTGTTTTTCCATCAAAAAATCATAAAAGGGAAAATACACCTATGAGTGCGCTCTAGAAATGAATCTATGCAATTTAATTATGGACTTTTATCGAACACAAGGACTGTTTGTTATTGTAGTCTCTGTTTTTCTTGAGTTTCTATTGTTTGGTGGATTACTTTTGAATATCTTTTTTTTTGTAATACTAAAGCCACTAAACATCATAAGGATATAGAGGATACCGTTTTCACATATTGTAAAGTATCGCTTGTTGCTTCCGTGAGGGCTCTTCGAAGGCGTGTTCTTCTACTTTGTGATAATGTCTGAGGACACAGGAGAATACCCTAAATAGAATTTGAAATATATGTTGGAAAGTAAATATTTACAACAAAAGCAACGGAAAAATATGAATTCGAAAATGCAGATGAATAGAAACAAAGACTTTGCAATTACTTGTGCCTTTACATCGGTCTGTAACAAAAACCAGAATCTTTCATTCAACATGAATAAATTTTGCATTGAAATACAAACAAGCCGAAAACCAATCTTGAGTTATTTTGCAAAGCCTACTATTTTCCATCCATCAGATTTTTATTCGACATTTTTAAAACTACATGAACGAAATGAGTCATGAAAATTGAATGTTTAGTAAATTTATCAAAAATACGAATACATAGACTGTTTCTATGGAAGAAACAATTTGGAAAATGAATGTAGTATTCTAGTGAGTTGTGTAGTATGTTCTTTGGATGATATAATGTAGCCTTTGTTTTTTTTCATAGTAGTGTTGTTTTTCAGTGTGATTGATAGATTAAGGACAATTTGCTGTACACTTACATATGTACATCGATAAGTGGATGCCAAATGCAATACTCAAGGTGTTTTTACAACATGTTTGTACACTCGAAAGAGAATATTACGTTCACAAATATAACTGATAAACATATACAAAATGCCACTTCAAAATGGTTAGTTTGTTGGATTTACTTGATGTTATTTATCTTCGATTCACGTCGATGCTTAAATTTTCAATCAAAAAATAAATAATCTAAATTAATTTTACACCAAAAAAATCAAAATTCAATTATATGCCATTCACACAGCAAGGATAAGCGAAAAAATAAATCATTCTGTAATTTGAATAGTAATTCACTGTTTGCAACGATACCCATGCAAGCTTAACCATGTTGGATAGTCCGATATTCTAACTAGTCGTTCCATAAGCTCTGTCACAAAATTGAAATAGTTTGCGATAGCATTGCTCATTTGCGTTGTTTCGGCGGTCGCTATTGCAACGTCATACTATTATTGACAACTGATATACATTATAAGTTTGTTCTTTCACGTGCAAAGATGGATTGTCAATGAAAAGCGAATAGCAGTTATTGCATTTCATAAGTTAGGGAAATCTGCGCAACTTGTAAACAACGCAAGACTTGTTTATTGTACAATCCAAATATTCAAAGAAACCCAGAAAATTGAAGATTGATCCGGTTCAAGACGCCTACATGACATGCGTACTCCTGTAGCTGTCAAATAAATCGAAAATCGAATTCGTTAAAATCCACTTCTCAGGCAACGAATAAAACCTCTAGAAATTAATGTCCCCATCAAAAGTATGTCTCGCGTCATAAAATTAAACCCCGGGAAAAGCACTTTCTGGATATCAACAGGACATTTGCTGACTGAGCTGTTCCAAAAATTGAAAACCACTAGATGAAACAAACATCGACAAATCTTGTTTACTGATAAAAAATGTTCACGGTAGAAGAAAAATTCAACCGTCAAAATAATACGGTATATGCACACAGCTCCAGAGAAGCGCCAGAGGTTGCATGAAATTTACAGCAAGGACATCATCCATCATCAGTAATAGTATGATTGGGCGTCAGCTACGAAGGTGTCACAGACTTTATTTTTTGCAAAATGCGTGAAAACTGCAGGAAAAAAATTATCAGACATATTTCTTCGGGGAATGTGCGAAGCCATTGAACTCTTAACTGTTCATAAACCATCGCTGTGCTTTCCAGTGGGTTTCTGATCTAGCGCAGAAAGCCCTAACCATACAAGCATGGTTGGAAAGCAACGCTCCAAAATTTATAAGACCATCGGAATGGCCTTCTGAAAGCACAGATTTGAATATCCTGCACTGCAGAGTTAGAAAGCACTATAACTGGTTTTGCCTCGTAGCTTTGATATCCCTCATTTTTGATAATAGCTGATAATTGTTAGAAATCGAATTTTTTCTCATCCTCATGAAAAACTCTCAGGTTTGGACGACCTATTTTTAGATGAAAACAATGATTGATGGATCGAACCAAGCAAAAGCGGATACGTTAAATTTTCAAAAATTATTCTATTGCAGTATTCGTCATTCATTCTGGTCGTTCAAAAAGAGAAACCTTCAATAATTTTCACCTGGTCGGGAAATTTACTCAACGCTGAGATTAACTTTCAAGAGGAACGGTAGCCACTCATCATTACCAACTATTTTTTGTAGATTGAAGCAACTCAACATAGCCCCATAGAGTAGAGTAAAGATTCAAATGATATCACTGGAACTGTTAATGAACACTCTGTAGATAAATTAATTAATTAATTAATTAATTAATTTTTGTCAAGGAGTAAGATATTTTTTGCTAAAATTTGGAAAAACGCACCCGTAACAAAGTCGGGAGCAATGGCGTCGACGAAATGGACATCAGTTGATTGAACGCAGTAGTAAGTTTTTAATTTAGCAACTAAAAATATTTCAGTTTATGAATAAAAATTCTTTGCTGCTGTGTCCAATGAAAAGTTCGATAAACAATGGATCGACTAAAAGTCGAAAAAAGAGTTATTGCAGTAAGTTTTCTGTTGTACCCAGCTGAAACGAATTGACTGTTGATCTGATTGAAGAAAATTACTAGACAGTGCACACTGCCCTTCATATCCAAGACACACTTCATATCAAAGACACTTTATAAGTTATTATAGTTGATCAAAAGTTTGATCAGGATTTCATCATGTTTTGACAGCTACTTAGCCTACCGCAAGCGATTTTGACGAGCTTGGCGGTTTCGCCCTTATGGCACACAAATCCCAGCAATCGAAATACCAGAATAGAAACTCATCCTAAAAAATTTTTATCGGCCGGCAAAACAATGCCGACGTTTTAGCAAATATCAAGATCGTAGTGCAAATCCCTTTTCATTTCTGTGACTAGCTAGATGTATTGCAAAATTGTCTACATAAACGGCAAAGAAACATAATTCTAACCTATTGAAGTGGTTTTTTTGGCTTTGCCTTGGTTTATCCGGGTGAAGCTGATTGCAAGTCCATCACAAGAGTTATTTTCCAGCATATAAAATCACACCTCCAAACCCCTTCCCAATTCAATGGTTCAGTACACGATCTCGACGCACGCATCAGGTGACGCTAATACCCCGTTTCCATCTACGCCAAATCTCTAGATTTAGGCAACTTTCTCAAATCCTCATCGAAATCTTGTAGATTTCCCATATAAAAATCGAAATCTAGTCGATCGTAAATCTTGTAGATTTCATCGAAATCCACTCAAAATCTCATGGTTGCGTGTGGCATCATTGCAAATAATTGTATTTCAGCACATTCAGCAAGTGTCAAATTGTGTTTTGATTACGAATGACAAGTCATTTTGGTGTCACATAAAGGTAATGAAATTTTTTTCGTTGATATCCATTGCAATTCCACTCTCTACCAATTGTTAACAACTACGCAATCGCGAAACACACACCACAATTTCAATAACGAGAATTATCTACTTTCAAAATTGTATGCCATCTCATGCAATGACAGTGACAGCCAAAATCCGATTTGTAAGTGGAAACACTACCAAATCACTTCGACAAAATCTACAGATTTGGCGTAGATGGGAACGGGATATAAAATAAATTACCACGCCCCCTTCTCGGTGAGGCGAAAAACTCTGTGGCCAGATGCGGCTGCAGGACGAAAAGTGCGCGTAGCGCAATTAAGAATTAAATTGATGATAGTAATCATTTCCTGCCGTAGTAAGAATTTATGAAATAGATGACATTGAAAAAAAAGAAGCAAATTAAAGTTTTGAATTTATGCTGAGAAGAGTGAAGGAAATCATATTGATTGCAAATTGGAGGGACGAAAAGTTTCAAGAAGAGTTTACGATGATACCACCACTCTCAGTATGGTTTTCAACGTTGCAGAGTTATGAAATGCAAGGCGCTGAGACGGTCGTTATAAGAAGTAGAAGGAATAAAAAATTGCACAAGTGAATTGACGCTGAACCAATTTTGTCATAGTTGATTGAAATTTTTTATGCATAGACAAAATAAGGGAGCAGTAAGTATGAGGCAATCAAATAATTTGGTACTAGTTTCAAGTTTATTAAAAGTAGCTGAGTTTCTTAGCAAGAGTCTAGAAGTTTAGACACTTTTAGCATTATGTTTGCAATGTGGAAATTCAGTTGGCGATCAAGGAAGATTCTAAGATCAGAAAAATGTTTACTATAAAACAGGCTGCGAATAAGAAATTACGATGAAAATGTGGCAGCATTTATCGTTATTTTATTAAGAGCAATTTATGTTGGAAACACACTTAGATTACATGGAAGTGATTGGGGGGCATGGGGATGTAAAATATATTTAGTCTGTGAACAGTTTATTTACATCAAAAATTTACAATCACAGAGCTATATTGTAATTCAGCCAAAGTTTTTGTACAAAATTAAAAATGAGAAACCTTCCACTCTTACACTCAACAGAAAAATTTTCACTTTGCGTTCTGCCTAGAAAGACAATTTTCATGGGCAAAACCACAAAAAAAACAGTTGGAGATGTAAATTATGGCTCGGTTCGCTTGCGAGTCCGATATCCTTGCCAAGATTCTTGTAAACATTCGTACTCAGACGACTAAAAAAATTTAAACGAATATCATTGTTATTAATCTTGCATGGGCATATGGGAAGTATTTCCAAGCGATTTGAATCAATTGAAATAATCTTGCAGCTTTTTTTCATTTAAATTTTTCGAAAATATGTAGAAACTTTCTTTCAAGTCTCTTTAGCCAAACACCATTTTAAATTTCGAACTTGACCCAATTATTCTCCATGTGTTAGAATTTATCTGAATAGAGGTTTTTACATCATTCCCGAAACAAAACATCTCGGACAATGGGATATTAAATTGTATGGAGAAAGACGCTATCCTAGGAATTTCTAAGAACATATATGCGCTTGCATCTAGTCGTATGCAAATGAAGGCAATAAGATCGTTTTTCAAGGATCCGGCTAAACAACAGTCACACAAAGAATTTCATTTTAATTCCGCAAACACCGCAGCGCTTCAGAAGTGTGAAGTATTTTTTTCTGCGGTAATAACTACGCTGCACAGAAATGAGAAGAGTGAAAACAATGGAAGAGCGGATGTTATTTCATTGTGTAAAATGCACTTACGAAGCACAACACAGCATTGAAATTGGGTTTGAAAATGAGAATGAAGGGCAAGATAACCAAAAGTTAGGAACAAACATTAAGCATCCTTAGAATTTCATCGGACAAATGGAAAGCATAGCACATCATTGGTGCTAAGAGAAATTGATTTTTTACTATGCTATAAAACAAAAAGTTTTTACTGCTTGTTAGTACTGTTTATTATCGTATTATTATGCGATGAAAATTTCGGATTTCTCTAGCAATCCAGAATGGACTTGTGGAAAAATACCATTTCCACAAAACAACAAGCCAAACTTTGCAAATCAGTAATGTTGGAGTGGAGCGTTCGCCATCATTCTGCAAACGGATATTTCAAAGTCTTATTGTTCGACAAATAGGCTGAAAGACAATTAAGGATAATGATGAGTTTATTCTTTATTTTATTTCTTTATTATTATTCTGAATTGAATACTAGTAGTTTGCGGTTTTCTTTTTGAAAGTTTAGTAGAGTTTGGTAGTAGAAAAACTATGCGTAATTCCCAAGGTGACCGATTAGAATATGTAAACATTTTTTTGCATTTTAAGCTCATGCATTCTACGAATCTCACATAGTTCTCATTAGTTAGACATGGATGCAACGACTGTGTCGAATCTTTCAAATTAAGTTCCAGGATATGTAATTTTTTCAGCTACACTACTCTTATTATTACACCGTGACTAGTGTGTGTTGTCCCGTTCAAACAAGCCGCCAAATCTGCAATACCAACAGTGATATCTGTAAATCGATTGCTTCTGAAGAAACGTCAAACAATTGTGCACTAACGGCACAAGTCGGTTTGCTTACATTTGTACACAAAAAAAATTTACGCGATGGAAATGGAACGAAATGCTTTAATTGCTCTTCATTTGGGCCAAAAATCGGTGATGCAAATTGTTCGGGACCTAAAACACCTGAATACCAATCGAAAATTTGTGTATCGCACCATAAAAAGATGGAATGAGACGGGTAGTGTGAAAGACAGACCAAAAAGTGGCCGTCAAAAGATTGCAACATCCAAAAATACCGTCAAGAAAGTGAAGAAACGAATTCAACGAAAGCCGCGCCGAAGTGCACGTGACATGGCAAAAGATATGGTAGTATCGCCCGAATCTTTGCGTAGTATATTGAAAAAAGACCTTGGACTGAAGCCGTACAAGCGCCAAAAAGTGCATGAACTTACAGCTAAGTAAAAAAAAGTAAGACTGGACCGATCAAAATTGTTGCTTCGTCGGGCGGAACGTGGTGATTTTCCGAACATTGTTTTCTCCGATGAAAAAAAATTCCCACTTGAGCAATATTTGAACAAACAAAATTATCGTGTTTGGTTAAAAGAAAGGTCGAGCGATAATTTGGACCTGCGCACGGTCGGCCGGAACCAACATCCACCACAAGTTATGGTGTGAGTAGCTGTTACCGAAAATGGGTGCTCTCCAATCACTTTCATCGAGCCTGGCGTCAAAGTGAATGCGACATACCATCGGGAAAAAGTCCTGGAAGCTGCTCTAATACCGTGGGCACGTAAACAATTCGGTTTGAGACCTTGGACGTTTCAACAAGACTCGGCGCCAGCACATAAAGCGCGTGTGAGCCAAGAATGGTTAAAAAACAATGTTCCACATTTCATTTCGCATACAGAATGGCCATCAAAATCTCCCGATGCAAACCCGATAGATTTCTCTCTTTGGTCCATTTTGGAGACCAAGGTCGGCGCAAAAAAATACCATAGTATGGATGCATTCAAGAAAGCCATTGTTCGAGAATGGGCCAAAATACCAGAAGATCACGTGCGTGCCGCATGCAACTCGTTCAAAGACCGTTTGAAGGCCATAATTAAGGCAAAGGGTGGTCATATCGAGCGAAAGTGACTTGAATCGAAAATAATTATTGTTTTCCTACATTTTTAACTTTGGTTACAATAAAAATAATTTTCAGAAAAAAAATTATGGCTTTACATTTACGGGACAACACATACTAGTCACGGTGTATATTAAATTAAATGCTGTAATGGTTTTCATCTGAAAGGAGCGATAGTACTGAATATCTATATTTAGGGGCGGATTAGAAACAGACCCGAATAACTTTCATCCAATAAAGATTCTGAACGCTCTGATTATAATTATGGAAAAAAATAAGCTTTTCACATTAAAAACTACTTACAACAGAACCATATATGATGGAAATCAATGTGGCTTCCAAGAAGGCTAAGGTAAAACAGATGCTATTATTGAGATGGTGAAATACATAAATACGTACGTGCATCGCAGCAATTGATCTAAAAAAAACGTTGACACTGTAGTTCATCACACACTAGTTACTAGATTGGAGAAAGTATAAACCGTTTGTAAGATGAATAATCTTCTGAGTAGTTACTTGTTTGAACGGTCACAAAAACAGGAATAAGCAACAACTACAGTCAATCAGCGCGATTCCTCAAAGATCTATCCTAGATCCTATTATCTTCTAGTATACGAACACCTCATCTAACTCAGAGGTAACTGCGAAAATAGTGTTGTACGTAGACGAGACAGCTCTGATTTACTTCGGCAAGACCAAATACAGGAGCGACTTGGTATCGTTTGTAGATTTCCACCAAAAATTATGAAAAAGAGTTTTGAAGGCACATCATTCTATGCAGTACATTTCTTTTAGACTGGCTTCGCCCTTTATAACCTTGCCAACACACTCTCTTGAATATTTCAATGGTAGACTTTTTTCACGTCTTAGTTGCAGCTTTTATTATTTTCAAACGACTCATATGTTTCAAATAAAAATTTTCACGTTCTTTTGAGCACAACCAGAGTGTTCCACAGCTTTTATTGATGGAAACTAAAGGACACTCTTGACTGCATTTTTCCTCATCACATGATTAATTAAAGCCATTTAAGCCAGCCATCAGTACGACACAATATCTTAAAATCGACAAAAGGCGCTTTAATCAAAGAGCGTATGGTGCTTAATGCAAATCCAATGTAAAATTAACATAGCTAATAGCAGCCCACTTGAATTTAGGTGTGTCCTAAATGGATTGTATCCTTCATCGTAATAGATATAGGGCAAATTGTAACCTGAAGTCTTGGAAGTATTTTTGGAACTTGTAATATTATCCAAAAAATAAAAGGATATAGCAATTCTAGTGTCTCAATCAACGCAATGAAACGATCTTGTTTAACAATATAAGAAATGAATGTTCACATTATTGATGTTATCATATGAAAGTAGTTACAATTAAAATACTTTGCCATTTGCTATTTTGTGCTAAAATATCATAAAATGGTTGAGTGCACGGGTTATTGTATCGAAAAGGGTATTCATTGCCTCACAAGCCATAAAATGTTAACTTTATAAGGTAGACTAGCAACTCATGTTCCACCTTCGATTTCATTTAACCATCATGGATCACTAGTTTTTCTAGAGCACAGACAATTATCTCCGAAATACACGATTGATAATGGCATAGCAATCATTTCGTCCTTAAAATTGATTTTTGAAGTTGAGAAGAAGAGGGGTTTCAAAGAGTGAATTATATGTTTGTTGTTTTTGGGAAGGATATTTGCTACGAGAATATCAGTTGACTTAAATGTGAAGCAATACCTGGATCAAATTGGGATAATTATCACGAATGACTATTTTGCTGACCACTTCACTCCTAAATGCTATGTTGGTCAAGTAAATGAAGTAACTTTAACATTACCTCAAAGCACAGTTGAGGCTATTTTGCCTTCCATTATGATTATTATGAAACTAACGTAGAAAATCAAATAATCCTGGAAATAGAAATAAATTTTCGATTTATGGTTATAAAACAAATATCAACAGTCAATCATCTTAAGTGACTTTATTTTAAAATATGAAACCACTTTGCGGAGACTTGCAGAGTAAAAACGATGAAAATTTTGAGTGAATGGACTATAGGTAGTTTGAAGGAAATTATACCAGCAATTATCTCTCTTTGGGTTACAGTATACACGGTGGAAAATGTTGAATTCTCCCAGATTAAACAAATGCACACACAGTTTGCATTTTATCTTCAACATGACTATCTGTGTTGAACGGAGTGTGGGTAAGCGTTAACCGATTTGAAATTGAGATTGAAGTATATCAATGCAGAATTAGTTTTGACACAAATTGGTAGCCTTAACAAACGCCAAAAAATTGGCACCAAAAGCCTGTGTCAGAACAGATGTACGCATTCAACACCGCCATAAACGGAACATAAGCAAGTTAGAGATCACCTGAAGTTTATGCATCTACTTGTTTACGAGAGCCTTACTTCAGGCTTAACCATTACAATTTATCCGGTATTGGCGCATTCTTTTATCCATCAAGGCTGCTCTTAAATGATCGTTTGTGGTGCATTATCACAGGCTTAATCAGCCCAGTATACAGCGAGGACAGCAACTACTTCGTCATAGATTTAGGCTTCACTAGCGCAAACCCCCAACCACTTACGTTGCAAATACAACATTTTGCAAGGAGCCCGGCAACTTTCAAAACCATACTTACGAAACCATAAAGAAATAAGCCCTGATAAATGGAAAGTTTTAGCTATCTAGTCAGACGAAACCACCGAATGTACCAAAGTGGGAAAGATCGCAGCAAAGCATCTATGGTCGAATTAAAAATTCAAACACCTCGTCGAAAAACACTACGGCTAGATAGTTCATTTGAAAGTTGATAAAAATAGGCAGTTGATGTCACTTGCCTTTTTTGTGCGACTAAAAAATCGATCCCAGGTGATTCAAATTGACAGAAAAGTAGCTGTGCGCTACAATTAATAAGTGTCTTTTTTCTTTTAGCTTACAACTGTAAATGCGAGCCTTGCAGATGATCGCTTGCAGGTAGCTTATTGCTATGTTGGTAGTCCTAATTGTTGACATATGCTCTAAAAACGCGCCAAATCTTGTCAGTGTAGCTTGAGCCGTTACGATGAAGCTGTCTACCAAAAAGAACCGCATCGCTGTGATTGCTTTACACAAATGTGGAATGGAGAAAGGCCGAATTTTCGAAACACTTAAGCTATTAAAACTCACGCGTGTTTTCGTGTACTGAACTATAGCATTATTCATTGATACTGCAGATGTAACAGACCGTAAAAGATCCGGCAGACATCACTCGGCTCGTAAGCCACAAGCCATCAAAGCTGTAAGGTCCAGAATCGCAAGAAATCATGTCCGCAATCAGAAAATCATGTCTCTTGAAATAAATATTGCGCCGAGAACCATGAATCGTATCATAAAAGAAGACTTGAGCTTGCAACTTTCAGAAGACAAACAGGACACAGACTCAATGCCGCTTTAAAACGAAATAGGATGGAAAAGTCAAAACAACTGTTATCGAGATATACGGTAAAGGGCAGTACGAAAGAACACTTTTTACCGACGTGAAAATCTTTACCGTGGAGGAATCCTTTAACAAACAAAATGATAGGATATATGCACGGTCTTCTAAGAAGGCTACAGAAAAGACCCCAACGGTTGAACGAGGACATTATTCAGCATCAGTGATGGTTTTGTGGGGAGTGTCCTACGAAGGTGTCACCTCTATCCATTTCTGTGAAAAGGGCGTCAAAACAGCTGCCAAAAACTATCAGTCGGATATCTTAATGAAAGTAGTGGAGCCCCTAAGCTGAACCATGTTTGAAAATAAAGAATGGGTTCTCCAACAAGACTCTGCGCCTGCCCACAAGGTGAAAACCACACAAGAATGGATGGGGAACCATGTTCCAGAGTTTATCAGCGTTAATTTGTGGCCATCAGCCAGTCCACACCTTAGTCCCCTCGACTACAAATTGTGGTCAGTATTATAGGGTATGGTCTGTAGAAAACGCCACCACAACCTGGAGTCGTTAAAACAGGCGTTGAAAAAAGCTGTGGACAATTTCCCGATGGAAGTCGAGCGAGAATCAATAGACCAGTGGCCAGACAAAAATCGACGCTTTATTCAAGAAAAGGCGGCCATTTAGAATAATTTCTTTTTGATTATGTAATGCGTTAAGTTTACAATCAAAAGTTAAAAAAAATTAAAATCCAACTAGTAGTTTCATTATTATAGTTAGAACATCTTGTATCAATATTTATGGCACGACTAGATATAATCAAGGTTTTTTATATGAAGTGCAAAGAGATAAGTAGAAACGGTGTATGAAATCAAATGTAGTTGATATCTGCAGTGCATATTTGAAATGAAATATCCTTTAATGAATGAATGTTTTAAAACAAAGAAACAGGAACGACTGGTCCAACGAATCATTTTCACAAAGAAATCAACTAGAAGAAGCAATGTAACGTTTGAATGATTATTGCAGAGAAGATAACACCGAAGCGGGTTGATATTTAAATTTGTTTCCTTTTTCATTTTTTCTCGTTCGACATATGATGAGTTATCCCGATTTACACAAAGATTTACTTAAAATAAAAATATTGCCTTTCCGAGACAAGTTCCTAAGGTTGAAGTGTTAACACTAGGTTTCCAGAAATAAATAAAACTTTAAGTTATTAAAAGTTTTTCTTTTAGATGCTGATTAGGTAGCGACATCACTGGAATTAAATATGAATAACTTGATCGTAAGGATAAAAATCATCGAATTATATGAAAAAGATACAAATCAAAATACAAATTAACTTTATTGAGGAAATATTTATCCTGCTACTGTGAGAAGCAAAATATTTACGATTTTGAAGTGGCATTTTTATTTATTTTACTCAAAGCTTTCACCAATTTTTTTTACTTTCTTTGAACTATCAATTGCAAAATAAGATCTATTCAAACAACTAAAAATTAAGTTTCTTTAAAATTCGAGTAAGACTTAGCTTACCTGTTTGAATGGGCGCATGCCTCCATTGATGCGAAGTGAGTCCGCAGCAATTCCTGCTATCCCTTCTGAAGGCTCCCGTAGTTGGCGCAACGACACATTTGGCGCAGTGTGAGAATGGCCGCAAACGTGTCCTCCGCAGCAAACCACATTGCTTGCTTCGGGTTGTGAGCTCTGGCGAATAATGCGTGACCCTGATGTGGGCGAAGAGGTGATAAGCACGGGTGGCACATGGTGCACCACTGTTGACGAGGTCGCGACCCCCTGAAAAGCACTTCGCACACTGTCCTTCGAAACAGATCGACCGAACTGCAGTGTGGTAACAGGGGTGGTGGAGGCACGTCTATCACAGTTGCGACAAGCTCTGCATCGGTTCTGCGGTGATAATTGATATGTTCCGATAATGGTCGCGGTCGAACTCGTACTTTCGTAAGGCACATCCCCGGCCCCGTTGTCGGTAGAGTTCGAGATTGATATGGCTGGTTTATCTGGCTTTTCAGCCCTGTCCGAATGCGTATACACTTCGATATCGGGAACGGTTCGTATATTTCCCTCAAGATCTTCATCGCCAGTCACACTGTCATCGGAAGCCCTTTGGGTTTGAGACAGTTGGGGGCTGGCAAGGTAAGTTGAGGTACGTCCTTGGCGTATCAGAGTAGGCTTACTAGAAGTTGACATAGTCGTTGGTCCATTAATTGACGGCTGTTTGCTGGTATGACATTGTGATGACGTCGAAATCGATGACGTTATCACAGGTTTTGGTTTCGTTGTAGGCGTTAATAATAGTGAATCAGTTTCTTCAGTACTTCCGTAGCCTGAGTTCATGGTCCTGACCACATTCTTCGAAGACATATTAAAACCTGCAATTAGTAGAAATTTCTTTGTGAATTATTTGACGAACTTAAAAAAATGTAGTGAATATCAATAAAAATTATATCAATACTAACTCGCACTAAAACAAATTCATTTTAAAGCAATTATTATCCACCTGCGAAAATTTATTATCATACTAGATTTGAGGATGGTAATTATAGTTCTGCATTTCCCCATAATTCCCTAAAAACTTTTCCTGATTCTTATCGACATAAGGTTGAATACAGTCGAAAATTATTTAGAGCTCAGTTTACTACCACTAATTGCCGTCCAACTCATTAATGATTTTCATGTTCAACGCACCAAGACGGTAAAAAGAATTATTTCAACTCCGCTGTTCAAAACGATTTTTATTCAAATGGTTGTTATTCACGCAAAACATAAGGCTACGTTCGTAAAGCTGATAATTGAATTTGACAGAGTATTACTCAATGACTTAGTTTAGGTATTTGCGGTAATTCTGAGGAAAGCAAAAGCACGCAATTTTTGATTTTATCAAGAACGTGTTGTTTCACAAAAGAAGTGATTTGTAGTTCGCACATTCACGCGTAGCCTAGCTTGATAAAATACAAATTGAATTTTATGTTCTTCGTGAATATATAATATACATATGTTAAGTCTTATACTGCATAGCGTATAGCACAGTGGGCAATATCGACAAAATCGCTGTCATCAAGAAATTACTCGCACTCCCAAGAAAATAACATAAAATTGTCGAGTAAAATATGTCGTCGGTAAAAATGTGATAATATTCCAATAAGCACCTTGATTGTTGATAGCCAGAAAAATAATGCACACAACATGTTATTTATGTATCTTGAGATCTAAGAAGATGTGAAAATTAACAAATAATAAAAACCTTAATGGAAATGTACATGCATGGCGCAATTTCCAATAAGAAATGAAGATAGATATCCACGCAACATGGTTTTAACTTTATTGAAATTCATAGTTTTTAAGATATTAAGTAATAAATATGGCAAAGTATTTGATGTTGCCTATTGTTAAAATTGAAAACGTACGAATTTTAAAATAAAACTAGTTTGCATTTCAATATCTAATCTATCTTTCCAGGTGTATTCTGATAGTCTTTTTAGTTTTCACCTTTAATGCAAGCTAAATTCCAAATAAATTCTATTTTTATGTACTTGAAGACAGTGTTTTCCATATGTAGAAAGCTTCCGAGAAAAATATGCCATTGAAGCTGTCAATTTTCTTGGTTACTTGCACATTTAGCTTAATTTACTTTGAAAAATTGTCAGGGATAGATGCACACCTAAACAACGACCCGAAAAAACGGACATTTATTTTCGTCCACCTGAACGAAGCGTATGCAATACGATGGAATGATTCATGTACACGTATGTTCTATTGGATAATGTTCATCCAACACGAGTTCGTACAGTGCGTACCGAGGCAGCTATTGTTAATGTGGCTGATGATCCAAATTTATCGATTCGACGCCTTGCCCAACAACTTCGCTCCTTTAAATCCATGAAATGGGAAATTTTGAGAAAATATCATGGACTCTGACCCAATCACTATAAAATTCAACTATTGCAGCTATTGAAGCTCTTCTACTTTCATTCACGTCGTACGTTCGGTGAATGGGCTGCGAATGAGTTAGAAGTTTAACCGCATTTTTATCGTCAAATCATACAGTGACGAAGCTCTTTTCTGGCTTGATGAGTTCGTAAATAAGCAAAATTGTCACTTTTGGTGTGAACAAAATCTTCAAGAAATATAGAAAGCAGCATTATATCCTGCAAAGTCAATGTATGGTGCAATTTGCATTCCGGTGGCAAATTGGGTCATTTCTTTTTCAGATCTGAAGACGGAGCCAACATAATCGTCAAATGATGTGTATTTTATAGATTTTCATCATCAATGCCAATCGTATAAGGGACAAATAGGATCGTACAACACACCACAGAGCGCGTGAAACCATTATTTTATCGGGCCTTGCTTTTAAAAAACATCATATAATTTTCTGTCAACTCTCACATAATCTGGATCATAAATTCCTTGAAAAACGACAGCTTTCAAAAAACTGTATAAATGAATTTCATTCCAATTGATGAACAAATAATTTGTTGGTGATCCTTTCTTTTTTCAATCTGAATTGGTATTTGTCAATTAGGCAAAAAATTGTAAATTTATGAATGTTAATTTATTTTAAGCCAAAGGATACAAAAAAACTTTTATTTTTGCATGTTTGCTATGAGTGCATTTTTTTAATCAATAACTTCAAATTGAAATACGTCATTTAATATATAAAATGCCATTGGCAAATATTATAATTGCTGTAAAACATCGAACACACATACCTATCATATTGATTTAATAAGGATGAATTACTTCATTCAATTAAGACCTACTTGAAGCAAATGTTTAACAAATATTAAGTCATCACTAACTGTAATACGCAACAAATTAATTTACATCGAATTGATTCTGATTATTCATATCTTGAACTTAAAGTAGAAGCTTGAAGTCTTCACCATCTTTACTTTTCTTGATCGATTTAAAAACCATTTAACAGTATGCACTGGAAACTAGGTATATAGTCATCATATCTTTTGAAATCTAAACATGGACCTCAAAATGCAAATATCGTACAATGAGCAAAGCACTGCTAATTTTAAAAACCAATTAAAGATAAAATTCATCAGCAAAGCATATGAGAATGCAACCATTTAACTTAGCAATTCAATGTAACTTCAGGAAGTACATTATATCATATATTTTAAACAAATTAATGAAAAAAGTGAAAGAACTATACTACTCATTAAAGTTTAATAGTATTAACCCTCTCATGCCAGATGTTGCCTACAGGCAACATTAAGTTACAAGCTAATAAGTCCCATTAATTTTTTGATTTTTTTGATTTTTTTGCATTGTGTAGCTCTGTGTCTTGAGTATAACTATGTCATTTTTCACAAGAATTGACAAAGCACGTGTTAAGTTATTAGCCGATGTTCGTGGAGATAAGTTGTAAAGTTTAGCTCGCGAAAAAAGTGTCGTGATAAAAAGTGTTTAAAATTGATAAAGTAATCATTTGTTTCCAAATTCGAGTACATATCGTAAATAAAGAAAGATGAGAGAGTGATATAAAAAACTTGCATGTAAAAATTCCTTACTTTGTTTATAATAATAATTTTGTAAAGGTGCAATTGCCTATAGGCAACACCGGTCAATTATGACAATTTTCGAAAAATATTTTTTTTTAGGTAGTCTAAGATGCGTCCAAAAGGTGTGGAGGATATAGAAAAAACTGTCAATTTTGATTGGGATAATTCCGAGGATGAGGATGAAGAAGAAGAGAACGATAATATCGTTCAATTGGAAAAAATCATACAAAATAATTTGCATAATATGATTGAAAATGAAGAAAATGTGGAAATGACTGAAAAAAAAATTGGCGAAGAAAAAGACGGAGAAAATGAAGCGATTGAACAAGAGGTAGTAGAAAAAATAGATATGAATTTTGCGCTGGAGAAGTACAGAGTTGATGCAATGTGGTGTCAATTGGAAAAGCGAAATGCGTGGAAATATTGTGAAACAACCGATTGAATATTTTAACCAGTTCTTTACGGATGAAGCTTGGCAGAAGATATGTCTTGAAACAAACTTGTATGCGGCACAAACTTATGGAAAGAGTTGAAATGTGAAGTTTTTGAAATTGAAAAATTTGTTGGAATATTATTATATCTCGATATAATAAGAATTCCAACATACAGAATGGCATGAGCGCAAAATTTCAAGTTGTCGGATGTTGCAAATTCTATGCCAAGAAGTAGATTTGATAAAATAAAGCGATATTTACACATAAATAATAACGCTGAACAGCCTCAAAAGGGTCAACCTGGCTACGATAAGTTATACAAAGTTCGCCCATTGCTAGATGTTATTAAAAAAAAGCAATGAAATTCTCCAAGAAGAACACCAGAGCATCGATAAACAAATGATTGCATTCAAAGATAATAAACTTTTACATAAAAATAAATATCTTTCAATTGCTTAAATGTATTTTTATATTTAGGTAAACACAGTTTGAAGCAATATCTCCCGAATAAGCCAAATAAATGGGGCTTCAAAATGTTCACTAGAGCTGGTGTATCTGGCATTGGTGAAGGAACGTGGGAATCTTTAAGTTTGGGAATATCATCGGACATTGGCATCTAGCATTCCTATGAATCAAAATTATAAATTATTTTTTCATAATTGGTTTACGTCAATAAGCTTGTTGATTGTTCTAAGACAAAGGGGCATATTATCCATTGGTACAATTCGAAGTAATCGTTTGAAACATTGTACTCTAAAAAGTGAGCAGGATCTTCGAAAAAGGCTCATGCAATTTCAAATATGAGTCATCGCACAACTTGATTGTTTGTCGTTGGTGTGACAATAAAAGTGTACAACTGGTTTCTAACTACGCAGGTAACAATCCAATAAGTGAGTGTAAGCGATGGTGCCGAAAAGAGAAGAAAATTACTACAATACCTCGACCAGGTATAGTTGAATGCTATAACCTTGCAGACTTGCTGCTAGAATTGTATAAAGTCAACCACCGTTCGAAAAAATGGTATATGCGCATTGTATACTGGTGCATAAATTCTGCTGTAGTAAATAGCTGGCTTTTGTATGGCAGAGACCTTATACATAATTACGGCAGTGTGAAGTATATGCCGTTGATAAAATTTCAATTAAATATTGCCAATGAGCTGATAAATGCAAACCAAACATCGAAGGTCGCAAAAAAAGAGGTCGCCCATCAAATCTATCACCAACGTAGTCCACTTCTTCTTCTTCAAGATGCTCTTCACTATCCAAATCAACGCCTTCTGGATCCACTTCCGGCAGAAGAGTGTATGTTGCAGAGCCTGCAAAATCTATCCGTTTAGACAATTTAAGTCACTGGGTTCAATGGGGACCAAAAGGTCGATGCAGGCTATGCCATACTAGGTTTCCTCGATGTAAATGCAGCAAATGTAATGTTTATTTGTGCTGCAATCCATTAAAAAATTGTTTTGTTTCGTATCATACTTGATTTTTAATAAAAACACTGTCACACTAGGCATATATTATTATACAATAAACACTCAAAAACAACAAGCCGCGAGGTGCGACCCTTGAGGTCCACACGGTCAACTTCCCAGTAATATCTACATAAACATCAACATTATTACAACAATGAGAGGTATTCATAGCAGTAACAGGAATGAGTTAATATGAATCATATCGTCTACGGGAGGGTCCATTGATTACGGAAGGTTTTTGGTCGATGAGGACAGATTGAATATTCACGCGGATCAATCGGTGGGGGCCATTTTGGTCTTGAAAAATTTTGTATATGCAGTCAAAAATAGGTTCAATTGCATGTAAAAAGTTATTGAAATTTTACGATTACTTAAGAATGAGTCTACTAAAAACTGCAATTTTTTATTCGATGAAAGCTTTTCAAAGCATATGATCATGCAAAGTATTGACTACAAAACATTTTACCATTCAAAGTGTTGATACCGCAAATGCAAATTTGATTGAAATTTTGTTAGTTTTCAAAATTTAAACAGTTTTTTTAATTAAAAGACTATAAAAACTATTAAAATTCTGCTCAAATTATGCAAATATTTTAAAACTTTCATTGAATTTACAATAATTTTTTTAGAATAAAAGATATAAAGTAATATCATTCGTATGAACCCCCTTTAAATGGTAACTTTGAATGATTTTTTATTTTTAATTTAGTTTCTTTCATAATCATGGAAGAAAATTTTGCTGCTTTCTCTTCAAAAACTGATAAGAATGTATAAATTTTATAAACTGATATCACTGTGCGGTGCAAATCAAATTAAAAAAACATTTTTTATGAAAAAAACCATAATTTTTCGCATTTTCTTCTATTAAATTAAAAAAACGGCTGTAACGAATTCAAAACTTCACTAAGATGTTAATACACGTCAACTGGCACCATAATGATGCAAATATTATATCTGATTCGTGAGATATAGTGAATGATAAAAAGGACCTTGAAAATCATAATGACTTTGAATGATTTTATATTTTTAATTTATTTTTTTAAGTAATCATGAGGAAAAGTTTTGATGATGTTTCTACATACATTGTTTGCAGTATATAAATTTTATAAACATCGATTACTATAGTTTGCAAATCAGGTTAAAAACTTATTGTTTATGAAAAACCTAATTTTTTGCACTTTTTTTTCTTAAATTAAAAAACGGCTACAAAGATTTTTCTCAAAATTTGATAGGTTCACACAAATGTTAATACGCGTCAGTTGACACCTAAACGATGCAAATCGTATGTTTTGTTTGCGAGATATAACGCATGGCAGAAATGACCTTGAAGATCATGATGACTGTTAATGATTTTTTATTTTTGATTTAATTTGTTTTATAATCATGAGAAAAAAAATTGATGACATTTTTAGAAAAACTGTTTGGAGTATATAAATTATATAAACATTGATTATTTGGACTTGCAAAAATGGTTAAAAATTTATTGTTTTTGAAAAAAAAACAAAAATTGCATTTTTTTTCTTCAAAAAATTAAAAAAACGGCTCGATTAATTTTTTTAGAAACTTGACAGATTTACATAGATGTTAATACGCGTCGATTGACACCTTGTTCAAGGAAATCGTACTTTTGGTCCGCGAGATATCACGCATGACAAAAATGACCTTCAAACGGGCATAACAACAATTTCGATTTTCGAGGCGATTACAAGAACTTCCCATATACTGGAAAGCTAAAAAAAATGATCTATACTTTTAAAAATCGGAAAATATAATTAAATTGTGTTTGTTGAAAGTAACATTTTTTGCCCTGGCGAAGACTATACTACATCACGGAATAATAGCTTAAAGTGGCACCTTCACAAACCTGCACAACCGAATAGTTTAAATATGTATGTCTTCGAAAGTTACAAATATTGTCATCTCATGTAGCGTATACAATATCCAATGAGTTAAACAACATATATGCAATATTTTCACTTTTAGGACTCTGAAGTTTGTGTATTCAAATTATTATTATTATTATTATTATTATTATATATATAGATATATATATATATATATATATATATATATATATATATATAAATATATAAATAAATACCAGAAACCAACTTACAACTGAATTAGTTAGAAATCGTGCTAATATAAATCGCACAAAGCTTTAAAATAAGATTCCCAAAGATATAAAGAGTTTATTCATTAAATCAACTCTAAAAACTTAAGTAAAAAATGATACTAATTTTTGAAAATTGTATGCAATTATTTTAGTTATCTTAGTAGTATCTTAATCGTTTTCTTTTGTAACTGAATATGTTCCTTGTAATAAAACAAAGAAACTAAATTCCCAATATCTCACTCTCACAGATACTTATATTGAACTCACTTCTACTAGTTTGTATTTACTTTACAAATATTGACATTCGTGAGTTTCATAATTTTATTCATTTATTTTCTATATAATCTGCACTGCTTGAATTTAAGTTATGATTGTTTGAGTTTCACTGGTAATAATGATATAAAAACTTTCAGGTTGGTTCAAATTATAGCTCCTTTACACATGGATCGTACATTTTTTAGGCAAGCCGGTTTTGTTTTCGTATTACTATAATTTACATGTAAAAACATATGCCTCAACAAATATGCCACAAATTAAAGTTTTCAAGTTAAAATATCTATAAAAAAATAAAACTTGGTGCTCATTCACTGCCATACATGATATAAATCTGTTGAATGTAAGCTGGAACATCATACAGATTTTAAATATGTTGTCTTGACGCAAAACTTTCGTTAAAATAAAACTTAAGGATTACACACGAAACAATTTTTCTGCAGTGAATTTATTGTAGTTTGGGCTTTATTGAGTTTTATACAATTGAATGCAAAAAATACTACCTGAAAGTGTCACTCCAAAACAATTCTTTTGAAGAACATATTATAATCGATATCAGAAATGAGTTTCACAATAAACAATCACCTTATATTGATTTCTTTTGAAACGATTATGGAGGTTTTCTAATTATTCAGTGTTTCCGGAAAATTTCCAGCCCTTCCCAATTAGTATCCTTCCTGGGATGCTAATTCCTTAAACAAGGAAGTTAATATCAGTTGCACATTTAGGGTCTAACACGCAATCCTTCGAAAAAAGCGAAACATGTATTCTCTTTTAAAATCAGATACGTATGTGATTTGAAAACTTTTCTCCATGATAAGTGTCAACAAATCAATCTCTTCGAGATTGTCGGCGTGATTGCTAATCCTGAAAATCAAAATCTTATCAATCCCAGTAATCAACATCTATATTAATTCTCGTCGACTGTACTGCAAGTGTTTGATTTTGAGGAGTCAACTTCATAAAACCTTTGGATTAATGTTGTTTCATCATAATCAAGCCTAATCCAATTCATACCGATAGTGATAGGATAAATGATGTGCATGTGTCAACCGTTATATTCTGAAGCTAAAAATCGATACAGAATAATCTTTCTAAAGCTTGCAAGGTGTATGATTTAGCTGAAAAACGGTTTGTGTCTCAGAAACATCTAAGCTTTAAGTGTGGTGCGATGTTTCGACATGATGGATTTACAAAAAACATCGAATTTTAAGGAATATGCTATCGAGAAACAATTGAAGAAACCTGCATTAAATTTTAAGTTTTACTGCTTAAAAGTTTTGAACCAAAAAAAGCATAATTGTTCATTATGGGAGTTAATTGTTAAAATATTTTTGAATTTTTTTAATGATTTGCTCCTCTTTTGAACTGTTAATACCATCAATTGCTCTGGATAACATATAGAAAATCTATGACTCAGATGTATTTAAATCTGTTAGGTTCACTTTATAGATCACCTGCTGACAAGCTCAGATTGTCGTATATATGTCCATGCTTCGTTTTCGTATCGTCTTCCGAAAGCATAATCATTGATTGAATTCAATCGCCATTCAAAAATCCGAATAATGTGCGAAATTTTCACAGGCAAGAAAACTCGGGAAAAAACAACGAAAAATCGGAAAACATTGCAACATAACTTACTTTATTTTTGTCACAATGAAAGGCCATCCTGAGATGGAATTTAAATAACTCTTCTCTATCGTAAATTGAAAGAACGAGATAAAAAAAGGCGTCGAAATCACGCCTTTATTTTTTTCTGCTCATAATTGTTTCATATATTCACTAAAGAGTTTAAAGAAATGCTAAGGATTACTGTCACGCTAAAACCGAAATCAAATGCCATCAATGATGAAATGACAATGATGATTAGTACTATACAAAGTCGGGTGGAACAGCTTCCTTTTTCCAGATGAAACAATATAAGATTCATTGAATTTACGAATCGTTCCGGTGACTCTCATTTTGAAAAATCTCGTCATAATGCAGTTTAGGCATCACCAAAAATGCAAAATAAGTTAATAGATTTATGGTGCAAAGTTATTAGTAATGACTTAAAAGGCGTTATTCCAAAATCCAGGGCTTAATCGACTGGAAAAGAATACCTATCATTTGACTTGCGATAAAACAACGAAAGCAAAGGCTAAGGGAATAACTGATTCGAATTTGAATGTTTAGTTCAACTTGAAACACAATTTGTATATTTGATTGAATATTCACGCGGATCCATCGGAGGGGGAAAGGTTACAAAATCTTTTATACGTGATTTGCTATTTTCATATCGATGCTTGAAGGACAAAAGAGCGCTAGCAAAAATGAGTGCAGTTTTTATTATTACACCCACTAAAGAGATTTTCTCGCGTGGTGGCCATTTTGAATAGTTGAAAACTATTCAAAATCTGCTCAAATTATGCAAATATTAATAAACTTTGATTGACTTAACAACAATGTCTTTAAAATAGGAGATATACTATAAGGTAATATCATTCGTATGAACCCTATTTACATTTTGACATTGAATTTTTTATGTTTAATTCATTTTTTTGTCATAATTGAATTAAGTTTTGCTAGTTTCTCTACAAAAACTGATAAGAGTTCATAAATTTTATAAACATTTATGACTGCACAACATAGTCAGAATCAGGTTAAAAATTTATGTTTTATGAAAAAACCCTAATTTTTTTTTCTTAAATTGTAAAACAGCTCAAACATTCTCTTTCCAAATTTAAAAACATCACAATAATGTATATACGCATCGATTGACGCTTTGATGATGCAAATATTATCTTTGGCTCGCGAGATATAGTGAACAATTTAAGGGGTTACATAGTTCTTGTATTTTCAAAAAATCAAATAAAATATTTGTTATTCCATATGAAAGTATAGTACTTCAAAAGTATTCACACCAAATTTTAATTTGAGCAATATTACCGGAGTTATAGAGATTTGAATACCGCGTGATCGGTACGTGCTCTCTGCCTTACCTAACGTATTATATGCACGCAGCGCCGTTCTCCCGCGTAAAACCAGCTCCTTTCTTTTTCATCAAACATCACAACATCAAAAGGATGCTCTGGACATCGCGAATGAGGCAAACGAATTACTGTATGGACCTGGAATCGATGACTCAATATAAGTCGCTAAAAATAACTTTAATTCATTTAATCGCGCTAGAAAAAACTTTAAACACGTTTTTCTCGAAACACAGTTTTTCCGTGCGGTAGGCACGATTTCTCGAAAACGAATCGACCGATTTTACTGAAACTTTGCATAGTTCCTCTTTATAGTATTGACTCGTGCTTGAACGAAGCGATTTTTATTCGGTCGACTCGTTCTTGTTTTATACGAAAAAAAAATATTTTAAAAACGATGAGAATCCGAAAAATGCTGAAAAATATGAGGCGAAAATTCATTCAAATCCATTTCAAAACATTAAATTTCATTTTTTTTCAATCCCTTCGTTCAAACACGAGCCACGGGCATAAACTATAAGAATATATTTGAATTTTTGATTTGAGATGAACCTGCACCGAAATATTCTGCCTACCGCAAAAAAAGTTGGACGAGTACAACTGCAGAAAAATTAACAATTTTAATTTTTTTTAGCTGAAAACTTTTATACAACTTCTCGAAATGCTAAACTTTCATGTGTATAAATTTTGAATAAAATAGATTTTTAGGTTTTAGAATACAATTTTTTGAAAAAAATGTGTTTTTTCCTTGCATGACCTATGTAACCCTTTAAATGAGCTTGAAGGTCATAATGACTTTTATTGATTTTTCATTTTTAATTGAATTTTTTTCTATTATCATGAGAAAACGTTTTGCTGATTTTTTCACAAAAACTGTTAGGAGTATATTAATTTTATAAATATTGATCACTGTGTTTCGCAAATCAGGTTAAAAATTTATTGTTTATGTAAAAGATCTAATTTTTTGCACTTTTTTAATAAATTAAAACGACAGAAATGAGCTTCGAAAGGGGCAAAACAAAAAACCTCCCCGACCGAAGTGCCCCAAAACCTAATCAGCTCTTAAAATTGTAAAGACGCTATGACTGGCACCTCAACGAAGTCGATACGACTGTGTTCACGTGAGTTATACACACACACATGCATACTTCTTTTTAAAAATACTTAAAATATACTCTAAAGACCTCAAAACGTAAAGATATGTTGAAAATTTCAATTTCGATTTTCGAGGCGATTACAAGAACTTCCCATATATTGGGAAGTTAATAAAAGAATCTTAATAGTCAATATTTAAAAAGGGTTGATGCAAATATTATTATCTGATGTCCCTTATTCTTAATACAAACGTATTATTATTTACACAGTTTGTTTCGACAACACTGTTTTTCGATTTTAATGATAAAATTGCTTAAAATTTGAAGATTTTTTTTTTCACTCAAATTTACATTGGCGGTAATCAACGATCGGAGTAGTAAACTGCTTTGAGGATATTTTATGAAGTAAAAAACACCGTTTTTTATTATAACAAAACATATATTTACCAAAACAGTACACCATTTATATTTATCATGAAAAAAAATTGATAAAAATAATATCACCTAATTTCACTGACTCTAATGACGTGGTTTCTAAAAAAAGCCTCTTCTATCTAATTTGCACTTTGGCCAATCATTGGTTTTCGAAATCAGATGTTTTATCTTCTCATCAAATAAAGCATCATAGCTTTTTGTACGCTTCATACAGAAACAATAAACAATGAATATATGTATGTATACCATGAATAAAAGAGCGTGCATTAAGCATGCAATGACAATTGAGGCACGGTTTTACAAAAGGGTACATTTCCAAAAAACTGAATTTTCGGGAATCAAAAAAAAACAATTATACTCTTGGCATTTTCATTTTTGAAAAATTGAATTGTTGATAAATTATCTAGAATGTAGCGAGATTGTATTTATCTATCAACATGATTCAATTACCTGTTCCATCAGATGGGAAGTTGACTATGAAATTGGGGAGGTTTCGCAAAACGGTACACATCCAATTTCTATACCGTTTTGCAAAGCCATTTCCACCCTAGCCCAAGAGATGGGTTTTCTATTGATGCTATTTGATTTAATTTAATTTAAATCTCACTGTTATGTGATGTTGTTGACACATTGGTTTCAATTTTCTTTATAGGAAAAGGATATAAAATATGTAACATTTTGAAAAAACTATAGAAATAGTACCGTCTTGAAAAAACTGCATGCTTTTAAGGCGGGATTCGTCCCGTTTCGACAAACCGGAACGTGACCATTCGATTCCTCGTGAAATTTTACATGAAAATCGATATCAAACTCAATTTTTTCGATTTTGGCGCTTATACCCTTTTGCAAAACTGCGCCTCAATTTTTAATGTGTTTCGAATTATTAATTGAAATTGTTCGTAAGATTTTAGTTACTCCTTCCCCAATCTTTTGTAATATTTTATAATTTTTACTTATGATCCTCCACTGCATATTCAATGTTTTAAGATCGACTGCAAAATAAGAACAAATTACTAGACTCATTTACGTAAAGTGGTGGAATAGTCCAGTTTCAATGTCTATTCAGCACCCATGTAAATTTCGGACAAAACTAAAATGATCATCAAGCGACAAAATATTTTCAGTCCTTAACGTAGACATGAAAATTCCCCGTTTCCCCTTCCGATTGTTCCGCCTAAAGATTTATTCTGTATCCCCCTCCATTAAAAACCTTACGTCACACCACTTGGATAGTACGATTAATACTAACTTTTCAATAAGTTCTTATCATTATTATTATTTAAAGCTTGATTATCTTCATTATTATTTTTTTCGTTTAAATATTTTAAGTATTTACGTAGACATTACTGGACTTTTGTTTCTTTGTCTGTTTTATACAAAAGTTTTATATAATTTATAGTCTCAGGCTTTATTTATTTTCTACTGTATAGTAAGGCCTATAAATTTCTCCATGATATTTTTTTACCAGAATGATTTATGAATGAATTCAAATGAAATTTATAAAATAAGTTGGCCTTCTTCATTGATTTTAAGTTTAGTAGACCAAATTATCCGCAGATGCCTTACGTTAGAGATATTACGAACCTATTACACAAAAATGGCGTAAGTATATTTATAACAAAGTTTCTCAATAATTTTCACTTTTATTTTGTACTTTATTATTGTGCTCCCTTCACTAAAACTAATATGAGTACCAATATGGGTATGGTCTTAGTAATCATCACTTTGTCATTTTTCTTGTGTCGTCTGTTGCGTGTGCTTGTTATGATTATCTTTTATCTAACCTTTCATGGTATATTCAGTTCTATTCATTGAAGTATACTAATGAATTTTGCCATTTCGATGATAGCTAATTATAAAAGTTGTCAAGTGAAATTTCTTTGACTTCTAGCATTTTTATTTAGGAAACTGTCAGTTTTCAAATTAGGGTCAGATTCAACCATGAATTTGCAATTGATTTGTCAGCATTAAATTAAGCAAAAAAATCGCTTAAAGGTTTTTCTGCGACAAAAGATAGACAGTGAATATAGTGAATATAGCTTCGTAAACATACATATTCACAGCTCAGTCTTAAATTTGACTTTGTTATCCATTAAATAGTAATAATATGTGGCAGAACAGCTAAAATCGTATCCAATTTTGAGATGAGGTTAGAATTACATTATTACAAGTAAAGTAGTCATAAACATGCTCGTCTGTGATTACACTGAGCAACAAAAAATTTATTTATTTTTTGCCGTGGTTCGCTACTGGTTTTTTTCTATACCTTGGCCAGAGATAACTTAAAATATGTGTGTGAAAAAAAATTGAAACACTCATTTCCGCGGAAATATACATTTATTTAAAAAAAAAGAAATATAACTTATTTTTTAAGGGAATCAAGTTTTAAAAACTTATTCTGTAGGTTTTTTGTTCGTTTTGCTCGTCTCTTATAACTA
Organism: Oxycera nigricornis; assembly: GCA_963942545.1. Lineage (NCBI taxonomy): Eukaryota > Metazoa > Arthropoda > Insecta > Diptera > Stratiomyidae > Oxycera > Oxycera nigricornis. The sequence continues at coordinate 87,598,008 of OZ012659.1, forward strand.
TACGATGGATGATCTCGTTTTAGTGTCCAACAAAAATCTGCAAGCATTCTCGGTGACCATTTTCCTTGATATCGTTTCTCCATTGTCATGATGTCTTGATGGAATCTTTCTCCGTGTTCGTCGCTCACTGCACCTAAGTTTTCGGGAAAAAAGTCGAGATGGGAATGAAGGAAATGAATTTTTAAGAACATATTACATCCTGAAGCTTTATAATCCTGTAGTAGTTTAGAATCCATATCCTCATAGCTTACAGACCTATTTCCCCAAAAATTTGTCGACACTTCAACAAAAGAAAGCCATGCATTTTTTTCTTCTGTAGTTAATTTTGCAATAAAATTAGAATCCTTCATTATCTCCATTATATCTGGCCCGGAAAAAATTCCTTCTTTTAATTTAGCTTCACTCAGTCTAGGAAATAATGTTTTTAAATACATAAACCTCCATTTCTATTCATGGCTTTAACAAAAAAAATTATGAGACCTAATTTGATGTGCAAAGGTGGCAAAATAATATTGTTTGCTTCTACAAAGGAGTTTTCAGTCACATTCCTTTGTCCTGGAATTGAATAAGTCCTCATTGGCCAATCCTTTTTTATGAAGTGTTGACTTCTAGCTCTACTATCTCATTCGCATAATACCAGGAAGGGTAAAACGATCGCCTGGATCTATTTATTGCACAGACGAATGTATTAGTGGGTGTTCTAATCTACCGTAACAATGAGATATTTAAGTAAACGCATTCACACCATTTACATATCGGAGTGACCGACCCATATGCGGATCAGTTGTGTAAACATTCAATGCTCCCTAGGCATACCGAAACGCGCCAGCAAGAAAACAATATCTTTATTGCTTTGTTTTATTTACCCTCCTTACATTTCCGAGCCAGGCTTTGGCTCATGTAACACAAGTATCAGTCTTATTTTTGTTACTAAGACCAATTTATGATACTTTTTTCGATATACCGTCATAAGTTATGTCAAAATTATAGTTTATTATTTATTTAGATATTTCGATGTAATAGATTTTTCAAATTATTTTTTTGTTAATATTTATGCACTAAAGTTACCGAAAATATATTATTAAAGTAACTGCAAAAAGTCGTGTTGTCCAGTGTTATTATTCTGATTTGACACAGCTACTCATTTACAACTGAATGAACTAATAATTTGATATCAAATCCCCTTTTCAATATTTATCGAATGCTCGAATTAAAAAAATACACATGCTAATCAGAAAAAATATACATTATTTCAATCTTTCTCCGAAAAATAACTAAAATACATTCAGCGCGCTTATTGGTAGTTGTTAATGATGAAAATTTTGCCTACATTATTCAACTTGACTACCCATAACATATTAAGAAACGCTATGCTGAAAATGTCATTAAAATAGAGTAAAACTTGCTACATTAATTATAACTGCTCTGGCACTACTTTTTTTATAAATGATATTCATTACTTTTAGTAAAACGACATAATCTCATTAAATGTGTATAATTGAAAGGAACATGTTACTTCTTTATCTTTTCAAGGTCATTTCATTCATTACGCATATGCATTCATATATATAATGAATGGGTCTAACAAAATGCATAGGCAAGAATAACAAATTTTCAATGAAAACATGTTCATTTGTCACAAATAAAATACAAAACATGAAAACATTTTTATTCATTTCAGGAGTAAATTTACATAAAACAGATAACTTGATTTTTTTCATTCAAAACACATTAAACAACAAGCAGCCAAATCAAAATATATACGCACATTTATAAATACAAAATCATTGATTTTTTATTCTAAATACATGTTTAGTTTATTTTTGCATTTTGTCTTTAAAATCCGTCAGTGTTCATTCGAAATAATTGTAAGTAATGAGAAAAAATCCTGTTTGTTCGATAAAGCTTCAGAAAAGAGGATCACAGGCATAATTGGGAGTAATTCTAAGACTTCAAAATACTTTTTCCAGACAACTACTTTGAAGTTTATGAAAAGAGAATTTGAAATGAAAAAAGGAAAAACTGTGTTGCACAATTTGAATTTGAATTGAATTGAATTTGAATTTTCTTAGGGATTGCGGCAACATTCTGAAAACAATATAACTGTAAATATGTACTAAGGATGATAGATTAAAAAATAATTGGAACAGAAATAACAAAAAGTTTGGCTGTAATCCAGGTTTATTAACTTCCCAGTATATAGGAAGTTCTTGTAATCGCCTCGAAAATCGAAATTGAAATTTTCGACATATCTTTACGTTTTGAGATCTTACGAGTATATTTTAAGTGTTTTTAGAAAGAAGTATGTATTTGTGTATACACACACACATACGTACGTGCGTTCGCGGACAGTTTTTCTACGAGCATAACTCACGCAAACAAAGTCATATCGACTTCGCTTAGGTGTCAATCGAAGCGTCTTTGCAATCTTAAGAGCTGATCAGTTTTTATGACACTTCAAACGGGGGGGGGGGGTGGGCTTGCCGTTTTCACCCCTTGAAGGTCAACCCTGTCATGCGCTATATCTCGTGAACCAAACGTACGATTTGCTTCATCAAGGTGTCAATCGACGCGTATTAACATTTTCGTTAATCTATCAAATTTTTAAAAAAATTGTTGGACCGGTTTTTTAAAAAAAGTGCAAAAAATTGGAGTTTTTTTCAAAAACATCAAATTTTTAACTTTATTTTCAAGCCGCAGTAATCAATGTTTAAAAATCTTATATACTCCAAACAGTTGTTGTAAAAAACCACCAAAATTTCTTTTCATGATTACAGAAAAAATTAAATTAAAAATAAAAAATCATTAAAAGTCATCATGTCCTTCAAGGTCATTTATGTCAATCATTATATCTCGAGAACCAAATATAATATTTGCATCATTAAAAAATCAATCAACACGTATCAACATTTTAATGACGTTTTTAAATTTTTAAAAAAAATCTTTAAAGCCATTTTTATAATTTCATAAAAAAAATATTGAAAATTAGTGTTTTTTTCATAAAAAAATTAATTAATAATTAATAAAATAAACATCGTGATAATAAATGTTTATAAAATTTATAAACTTTTATCAATTTCTGTAGAGAATAGCAAAATGTTTTGTCATGATTTCAAAACAAATTGAATTAAAAATAAAAAAAATCATTCAAAGTCACCATGTAAAAAGGGTTCATACGAATTTGTATACCTTAAATCTCTTATTCTAAAGACATTGTTGTAAAGTCAATCAAAGTTTATTATTATTTGCATAATTTGCGGAGATTTTTAATAGTTTTCACAGAACCGTGTTTTAACTATTAAAGTTAAAACACGGTTCTGCTTAAATTTTGAAAACCAATACAAATCAAATCAAATTTCCAATTGTGATAATCAACGTTTTGAATGGTAAAATGTTTTGTAGTCAACACTTTTTGAGATCATATGCTTTGAAAAGCTTTCATCAAATAAAAAATTATAATTTTTCGTAGATTTGTTCTATTGTGTTTGTAAGATTTCAATTACTTACTCCATCTTGTGTAGAACATTTTATTGTTTACATGCAATTAAACTGATTATTGACTACATTATCAATATTTTTCAAGATCAACTGAAAATAAGAAATACCTATTAGTCTCATTGATGTTTCCTTCAAGCATCGAAACGAAAATAACAAATAACGTAGAAAAGGCCCCCACCGATTGATCCGCGTGAATATGCAATTAAATCAATCTGCCCTCATCCATCAAAAACCTTACATAATCAATGGATGCTCCCGTAGATGGTATGATTAATATTAACTCATTTCTGTTACTGCTATGAATACCTCTCATTATTATTATTTAAAGTAGTATTATTTTCAAAATTATTTTGTGTTTAATGTTTTTAATATTTCTGTAGATATTACTGGGAAGTTGACCGTGTGGACCTCAAGTGTCACACCTCGCGGCTTGTTTAATTTACATGTTATCAAAACAATTTTCTATTTCATTCAAATATGTCATCTCGAGAAAGCTAGTGAGTTTTTAAAAAGTCTGATTTTATGACATACTTAATTTTTAAAATTCATTCTTTAAATTTGCTGTACCAGAGGCAAATGTATATTCTACACGTCTCACAGTTGTACTACTCTGGAAAAGACAAGGGCAAACACTTTGTGAATTTTTTGGTAGAAATATTTAACGTCCTCTGTGGCCAACTAATTTCGTCCTTTTATCCATCATCGCTGAATACAAAGATATCACGCCGTTTTAAATCCACAGGAGGCTGCAACTACATCCAGGAATGTACTTCTGGTGACAATTTGTGGCGGAACATTAATGCATGGCGTATGAATTATGCACGACTACTGCACTATGAATATTTATACCCAGCAGAGTTTCCATGGTGTTATCCCTGCTTTTACGGATTCGCTGCAAGTATTTTATTGCTGGAAAACTGACAAAACCAGCATATCATTGTTTTATAGCTGGAATATTGTAGAAGTCTTTTATGAGCTATGCAGGCTAAACCTAAATCAAGAACTGAACAAAGCATGAAATTCTGGTGTTAGCACTGGCAAATTTAAATCCTTAATACATTTAGCTAAAAATTCATCTTTCATTGAGATTATTCCCTTTTTGTGACCAAAGTGTTTTAAAAGTAGTTTTGAACTGGTGAATGGCAATAGAATAATATTTGAATTGATATTTTTTGCAAGATTCATTATTAGTGGTAGCTAATGAAATCTGGGTTAGCAAATATTATGTCAAATTGATTTATCAAAATTTCAATAATACTTTGCAAACGAAGAATTGCTTCTGTTTTGCAAATGAAGAATTTCTTCCAATAACTGAGGTTCGTTAATGAAAAAGGATGTAAGTGCCAATAACAAAACTTTGCAGAAACCGAAAAAAAATTAGCCAACTTTTTCAATTGGACAGTTAATAAGCGAAGATGGTTAGTTGGTTGTAGTGCCAGGCCTCTTTTCTCAAGAGATGAGTCGCTTAGGCCACGATGGGCACATTGTAAGATCACAATAGGATTGGGCCGGCACTAGAACCTAGTTGTGGGATGATGAGAACTATTTGGATTCTCTTATGAAGCTGACTATGCAGCCAATGTTTAACTTAGCTACTTCCGTGAAATTTTCCAGAAAGGGTGCGCCTAGAGTTTGCATGCGTCTTCTGAATAGTGCTGGACATTTGCACAAAAGTTTTTGAACCATTTCATTCTCTTTTTCTGATCTGCAGCTAGAGCAGAAGTTGTTAATGGAACCGTTCAACCATTCTGCATGTCTGGCTATCAAGCAGTGCTTCGTCAGTACGGATATGATGTTGATTGCAATTAACCTCTGCCTGGAAAACGCTCTAGTGGTCCGGAATCCCTAAGGAAACTTTCAATTTCAGCTGTTCCGAGAAAGCACCTCAACCAAAGTTTTCCTTCTTTTTTATCAGTGTAGATGGTGACCGATTTTTGTTCCTCACTCCGTACTTTTTTCAGTCATTCCTGCTCGGGATGAAACCATTGCAGAAGAATAGAATCAGAGCAGCAAAGTCTACTTTCTCTGACGTTGGCCTATTCCTTCGTAGTATGGTAGAGAGGCCGAAATTTCCCTTATGCCATAGATGTACTGCTTTCAATCAAATTGCAGTCAGGAGCAAATCTAATAGCATAAACATTATTGCCTTTGTCGAAGTAGTTCATAGGGCCTCGGTGGTTGCAATAGCTACAATCCTTATGATATTGTTTAGCAAGTTCAGATTTGATATTTTTGCGATAGCTGGCCACCAAATAACTGCACCATACAGAAATAACGCCGTGCAGAACCATGCTACATTTTTTTGTTTAAATCCCCTCCTAATATAAATAGCTCTTTTGCATCAGTAGATTGCACTTATGTAATACTTTGAGCCCTCTTTCTGCTATGTTCATCTTCCACGCGAGTTTAGAGTCCAAAATTCGACCTGATAGTAGAGACTTACATAATCAGGCTTAAATGGGACACATCACGTAATTTTGAACTGTCTTGTGAAGAACACAAGTTCGGTTTTCTTGTCACCACAATCTTTGCTTCATTTGGAGTGAATACCAAAGGCAAGTTTAGTCTCTTTGGTAGCGTTTTGGTGAATTTGCCCGATATTGCTAATTGCGACATCGCCAGGATAGGCTACGACTTTACAGTCAGTCGCTTCTATTTTTCACAGGAACTTGTCCACCAGTAAGTTCCATAGTGGGGTGATAACATCCCACCTTGGGGGGTACTTATGCGAATCCTCTTTTTTAAGGTGCTGTTTCCTAGTGAACAGTTGATGTAGCTGCTGCTTAGCAGTTTTCCGATAAACCTTATCAGTTTGTCAGCAACATTGCTTTACCCGAGTGCGTTCCCAATAGTGTTGAAGGCACCTTCAATGTCTAGAAAAACTGTTTGCGTATATTCTTTGTAACTTAGCTATTTTTTGATGTAGCTTGTGAGCGAGTTGGGAGCTGTTTCAACCGATCTCTCTTTCGTATAAGGGTGCTGTTCCCTGGATAGTATTTATATGTATAATTTATGAAGTGATATATGCCCACAATATATCTACGAAATTTAACCACATGTGACATCATTAAAACAATGCTATTGTTTGCAAAGCTCAACAACGTAAACATGGAATGCATGAATCAAAAAGATGGAAGAATTGTTTGCAAAGGTAAGCCAACCCATTTTTGATGACAACCAAGCATAGCGTATGAGCCCTTGTAATGTGTTATAGTTATTAGGTAAACGTGTAAAGCATAAATACAGTGGCATTATGGGACTTCAACAAATTGACTATTTGCTGCAACCATCTGTATCGGTACCACGCGAACATAGTTTAAAGTCAATCAAAATTAGTACAAAGTTAATTAGGTTAAGATTATAATTATATAAAGTTAAAAAAAGCGAGGTGGATAAAATAAAATTACATTCGAACTAGAATTGTTGGACTGCTTACATCGTAGCATTTTGAAATGCTACGCTCTTTATGCAATTGCTGAGATAAAAAATACGTAATGTATTTTTTATTTTGTCCATGGGAGTGAATAGCGTGATTCGGTAATGACTCGGTTAAGGTTCATTACATGAGAGTTGTAAGGGATAAAGTTTTGCAACGTTCTTACAAAATATGTTTCGTGTAAGTTTAAAAAGAGCTGCGATAAGGTGGGAAAAATATAACTTTGAACGTAATATTTACTCTAATGGCGTTACAATTTATTCAAAAAAATTGTAATCAAATAAAATATTTTGGATAATACCCAACTATTCATTATTATATTTAATAATTGCTTTCACAAATCCTAAACTCACTATTGTATATTAATATAAAAATAAGAATTCAAGTTTTATTGCTTTATTAACGTTTTGAAGCAAATGTGTCCGACAGTATACTGAAGAAAATTTCGTTTTTGATGGTTTCTCTTCCTATTTTATTTACTATTTCGCTATCTCTTAGAGACAGTGATGACACAGTTGATTTTGAGTTCGTATAATCTTAGTCAGTCATTGTGCTCAAACGAGTGAAACAATGCGATCTCGCATCCTTTACCTTTAAGCTAGAAAACTTGTGTTAGTGAGTTGCTAACCAAAAGCACACTAGAAGACGAAATTGTTGACTAGACTAGGAGGTTCAAAAAATTTGCATAATTTGAGCAGATTTTTAATAGTTTTTACAGTCTTTTAATTAAAAAAACTGCTTAAATTTTGAAAACCATCAAAATTTCAATCAAATTTGCATTTGTGGTAATCAACGCTTTGAATGGTAAAATGTTGTATAGTCAATACTTTACAAGATCATATGCTTTAAAACGCTTTCATCAAATGAAAAATTGCAGTTTTTAGTAGAATCATTCTTTAGTAATCGTGAGATTTCAATTACTTCCTCCATCATTTGTAAAACATTTTACTTTTTACATGCAATTGAACCTATTTTTGACTGCATATTCAAAATTTACCAATAGGAAATATGAAGTAATTCTTAATCTCATTGATGTAAAATCGTGAAAAAATATAAATTCAGTGATAATGTTGAACTCAGAGCAATTTTGAACGAAACTATTCAAAATGACAATCACGCGACAAAATCTCTTCAATGAGAGTAATAAAAAAACTGCATTTATTTTTGCTAGCATTCGTTTGTCCTTCAATCATCGATGTGGAAATAACAAACAACGTAGAAAAGACAACATATAAGTTGCAGTGAAATGTTGCCGGCAACATATATGTTGCAGTGAAATGTTGCCGGCAACATAAAAGTTGCAGCGAAATGTTTCCGGCAACATAAAAGTTGCAGCGTAATGTTGCCGGCAACATATATGTTGCAGTGAAATGTTGCCGGCAACATAAAAGTTGCAGCGAAATGTTTCCGGCAACATAAAAGTTGCAGCGAAATGTTGGCGGCAACATATATGTTGCAGTGAAATGTTGCCGGCAACATATAAGTTGCAGTGAAATGTTGCCGGCAACAAAAAAGTTGCCGACAACACATAAGTTGCAGTGACATGTTGACGGCAACATACAAGTTGCAGCGAAATGTTGCCGGCAACATACAAGTTGCAGTGAAATGTTGCCGGCAATATAAAAGTTGCAGCGAAATGTTTCCGGCAACATAAAAGTAGCAGCGAAATGTTGCCGGCAACATATTTGTTGCAGTGAAATGTTGCCAGCAACAAAAAAGTTGCCGGCAACACATTAGTTGCAGTGAAATGTTGCCGACAACATATAAGTTGCGCTGAAATCTTGCCGGCAACATATATGTTGCAGTGAAAAGTTGCCGGGTACTAAATGTTACAGTGAAATGTTGCCGGCAACATAAAAGTTGCACTGAAATGTTGCAGGCAACATACAAGTTGCAGTGAAATGTTGCCGGGCACATAAAAGTTGCAGCGTAATGTTGCCGGCAACATATATGTTGCAGTGAAATGTTGCCGGCAACATAAAAGTTGCAGCGAAATGTTTCCGGCAACATAAAAGTTGCAGCGAAATGTTGCCGGCAACATAAATTCTTCGGTCAACCTATACACTAGCCTCGTTAGACCAATCCTTGAGTATTGCTCACAAGTATGGTCACCACACTACCAATATTTAGATTCTATGGTTGAATCAGTTCAGCACAAATTCACTCGTTTCCTTATCTTTAAATTTAAAATTCCATATATGCCATATGAAGAGCGACTTTCCTTGCTGCAACTTCCTACTTTGAAATCCCGCAGACTCCTTTTTGATGAATGTTTTTTTGTTTCGGCTTCACCACCATCAATTAAACTCTAACCTCTCTGATTGGTTAGAGTATCGTACTTCAGAACGCCCTGCCAGATCTGACACCATATTTACAGTTCCATATGCTAGGACTGAGACCTTGTATCATTCGCCGATGTTGCGACTCCCTCGAAACCATAATACTCTGCGACTTGGTCCGTTTCCTCAATCACTCTACATTCATAAGCAGAAGGTGAAGGGTTTTTTAACTAATTAGTTTAATCGATATTATGTTTTTCTTTTCATTAATTTTTACATTTTCGTCTTCTTTTATTGTCTTGTAATTGGATTGTGTTAGTCTGTAAGACAATTTCTTCTTCTTAAATAAATAAATGTTGCAGTGAAATGTTGCCGGCAACAAAAAAGTTGCCGACAACACATAAGTTGCAGTGACATGTTGACGGCAACATAAACGTTGCAGCGAAATGTTGCCGGCAACACATAAGTTGCAGTGAAATGTTGCCGGCAACATATAAGTTGCAGTGAAATGTTGCCGACAACATATAAGTTGCAGTGAAATGTTGCCGGAAACAGATATGTTGCAGCGAAATGTTGCCGGCAAAATATAAGTTGCAGTGAAATGTTGCCGGCAACATAAAAGTTGCAGCGAAATGTTGCCGGGCACATAAAAGTTGCAGCGAAATGTTGCCGGCAACACATAGGTTGCAGTGAAATGTTGCCGGCAACATATAAGTTGCAGTGAAATGTTGCCGGCAACATAAAATTTGCAGCGAAATGTTGCCGGCAACATATAAGTTGCCGTGAAATGTTGCCGGCAATAAATATGTTGCAGTAAAATGTTGCCAGCAACATATAAGTTGCAGTGAAATGTTGCCGGCAACATAAAAGTTGCAGCGAAACGTTGCCGGCAACATATAAGTTGCCGTGAAATAATGCCGGCAATATATATGTTGCAGTGAAATGTTGCCGGCAACATATAAGTTGCCGTGAAATGTTGCCGGCAATAAATATGTTGCAGTGAAATGTTGCCGGCAACATACAAGTTGCAGTGAAATGTTGCCGGCAACATAAAAGTTGCAGTGAAATGTTGCCGGCAACATAGAAATTGCCGTGAAATGTTGCCGGCAACATACGAGTTGCCGTGAAATGTTGCCGGCAACATATAAGTTGCTGTGAAATGTTGCCGGCAACATATATGTTGCCGTAAAATGTTGCCGGCAACATATAAGTTGCATTGAAATGTTGCCGGCAACATATAAGTTGCAGCGAAATGTTGCCGTCAACATATAAGTTGCATTGAAATGTTCCCGGCAACATATAAGTTGCAGTGGAATGTGTCCGGCAACATACAAGTTGCAGCGAAATGTTGCCGGCAACATAAAAGTTGCATTGAAATGTTGCCGGCAACATACAAGTTACAGTTAAATGTTGCCGGCAACATACAAGTTGCAGTGAAATGTTGCCGGCAACATAAAAGTAGGAGTGAAATGTTGCCGGCAACATAAAAATTGCCGTGAAATGTTGCCGGCAACATACAAGTTGCCGTGAAATGTTGCCGGCAACATACAAGTTGCCTTCAAATGTTGCCGGCAACATACAAGTTGCAAAAAAATGTTGCCGGCAACATACAAGTAGCAGTAAACTGTTGCCGGTAACATACAAAATGCAGTGAAATGTTGCCGCCAACATATATGTTGCAGTGAAATGTTGCCGGCAACATACAAGTCGCAGTGGAATGTTGCCGGCAACATAAAAGATGCAGTGAAATGTTGCCGGTAACATATTTGTTGCAGTGAAATATTGCCGGCAACATAAAAGTTGCCGTGAAATGTTGCCGGCAACATATAAGTTGCATTGAAATGTTGCAGGCAACATAAAAGTTGCAGTGAAATGTTGCCGGCAACATATAAGTTGCAGTTAAATGTTGCCGGCAACATACAAGTTGCAGTGAAATGTTGCCGGCAACATACAAGTTGCAGTGAAATGTTGCCGGCAATATACAAGTTGCAGTGCAATGTTGCCGGCAACATATAAGTTGCAGTGAAGTGTTGCCAGCAACATATAAGTTGCAGTGAAATGTTGCCAGCAACATACAAGTTGCAGTGAAATGTTGCTGGCAACATACAAGTTGCAGTGAAATGCTGCCGGCAACATATAAGTTGCAGTGAAATGTTGCCGGCAACATATAAGTTGCAGTGAATTGTTGCCGGCAACATATAAGTTGCAGTGAAATGTTGCCGGCAACATACAAGTTGCAGTGAAATGTTTCTGGCAACATACAAATTGCAGTGAAAAGCTGCCGGCAACATATATGTTGCAGTGAAATGTTTCCGGCGACATAAAATTTGCCGTGAAATGTTGCCGGCAACATATAATGTGCAGTGAAATGTTGCCGACAACATAAAAGTTGCAGTGAAATGTTGCCGGCAACATACAAGTTGCAGTGAAATATTTCCGGCAACATACAAGTTGCATTGAAATGTTGCCGACAACTAGTTGCTGCGAAATGTTTCCTGCAACATATATGTTGCACTGAAATGTTTCCGGAAACATAAAAGTTGCCGTGAAATATTGCCGGCAACATATAAGTTGCAGTGAAATGTTGCCGGCAACATATAAGTTGCAGTGAAATGTTGCCGGCAACATAAAAAATGCCATGAAATGTTGCCGGCAACATATAAGTTGCATTGAAATGTTGCCGTCAACATATAAGTTGGAGTGAAATGTTGCCGACAACTAGTTGCTGTGAAATGTCGCCGGCAACATATATGTTACAGTGAAATGTTGCCGGCAACATAAAAGTTGCCGTGAAATGTTGCCGGCAACATATAAGTTGCAGTGAAATGTTGCCGGCAACATATAAGTTGCCGTGAAATTTTGCCGGTAACATACAAGTTGCAGTGAAATGTTGCCGGCAACATATAAGTTGCACTCAAATGTTGCCGGCAACATAAAAGTTGCCGTGAAATGTTGCCGGCAACATATAAGTTGCATTGAAATGTTGCCGGCAACATATAATTTGCGTTGAAATGTTGCCGGCAACATAAAAGCTGCAGTGAAATGTTGCCGGCAACAAACAAGTTGCAGTGAAATGTTGCCGGCAACATACAAGTTGCAGTGAATATTTGCCGGCAACATATAAATTGCAGTGAAATGTTGCCGGCAACATATAAGTTGCAGTGAAATATTGCCGACAACTAGTTGCAGTGAATTGTTGCCGACACAATAGAAGTTGCCGTAAAATGTTGCCTGAAAATCAAAATTGAATTTTTCAACTTTTCTTTATTTTTTCAGGTCGAAGGAATAATTTAAAAGTGTTTTCAAAAAAAGTCTGTATCTGTATGTTAATATATTTGCGAGTGGAATTTTTTCTCGAGAATAACTGTTGAAGGAAAAGCCAATTTCGTTGAGGTATCAATTGAAGTGTGTTCGTAATGTCACGAACTTATTAGATTTTGATAAAATTGGATTTGTAAATTTTTTGATACAACCAAGAATATTTCTATAATGTTCTATATCACGCTAACGAAGCGTTGGATATGTGGTTTTAAAGGGTCAATCGAAGCGTGATAGCATTTGTATGATCTTATATACTAAAAATATAATAAACTTTTATTGAAAATAGTGGAGTATTTTAGCAAATATTTAATATCAACGATTAGGAAATATCCGTAAAAAGCTTGCAAATTATTTAAAAATGGTTGCAGTTTCGCAGAAATTCACTTTCTGCAATAAAAGAACTAGGTACTATTTAGAGAAAAAAATTCGACGATTAGTCAAAACAAAATTCGATAAAAAAAATTTTTTCTTTAAAAGCTCTATCTTAGCTTAGCTTATTTTTTTCTAGAATCACGGTTTTTATTTCACTTATTTAGACCAACATATGTATTTAATCCATTAAAAAATTGTTGTGAGACTTTCAGAATGTTAAAAGGAAACTTTGAGGTTGATTTTGTAACATCGTTTGAATAAGACAGTAATTATCCTGGTTTCATTAGTCTACAACACGTTGCAAAGTATTCACACAAAACATTCTTGATGCCTATGTATGTACATACAGTTTCGTCAGAGAGAGAGAGAGAGAGACAGATTTCATTTACTGCAATTTTTGTTACCTTATTATAATAAGTTAGTAGGCAATTACGCGTTTCGAGTCTTATTTTCTTTATTTCAAGAGTTAACACATTCTCCGGCTTCAAATGTTGGATAAAGTGCCTCTGCCTATGAGCGAAATTAATTTGTTCAAAAACAAACAACGAACATTTAGCTGGCATTCATATTACATTCAAACTTGCTTTTTATAAACTGCAAATAAAAGTGCAAAGGAAGTTTGCCAGAAAATGTGTTGATCTTTTGAACAACTTCCATGGTTAGGGTTAACAGTCTGAATATTTTACTGAAACTAATATCAGCGATCTTGCTTAATTTGTGACGATGAAACAGGCATATTGTTAACTTCCCAGTATATGGGAAGTTCTTGTAATCGCCTCGAAAATCGAAATTGAAATTTTCAACATTTCTTTACGTTTTGAGGTCTATAGAGTATATAAAAAGTGTTTTTAGAAAGGGAGATGTATGTGTGTGTGTGTGTACGTACGTACGTCTGTACGTTCGTGGACACTTTTTTCTACGAGCATAACTCACGTAAACAAAGTCCAATCGACTTCATTAAGGTGTCAATCGAAGCGTCTTTGCAATCTTAAGAGCTGATTTTTTTGGGATACTTCGGTCGGGGGGAGGGGGTTGTTGTTTTACCCCTTTGAAGGTCATTTCTGTCATGCGTTATATCTCGCGAACCAAACATACGATTTGCATGATTAAAGTGTCAATCAACGCGTAGTGACATTTTTGTGAACCTATCAAATTTTGAAAAAAGGCGTTGGAGCTGCTTTTTAATTTAAGAAAAAAAGTGCAAATAATTAGGTTTTTTTAATAAACAATAAATTTTTAAGCTGATTTATGAAAGATAGTATTCAATTTTTATAAAATTTATATACTTCAAGCAATGATTGTCAAAACAACATCAAAACTATTTCTCGTGATTACGTAAAAAATTAAATAAAAAATAAAAAAATTTAACAGGCATCATGATCTTCAAGATCATTTCTGTCATGCGTTGTACATATCTCGCGACCCAAACATACGATTTGCAAGGTTATGGTGTCAATCGACGCGTATTAACATTGATGTGAATCTGTCAAATTTTGAAAAAAATCCTTGGAGCCGTTTTTTAATTTAAGAAAAAAAGTGCAAAAAATTAAGTTTTTTTTTAAACAATAAATTTTTAAGCTAATTTACGAAAGACAGTATTCAATTTTTATAAAATTTATATACTTCAAGCAGTGCTTGTAAAAACAGCATCAAAACTTTTTCTCATGATCACGTAAAAAATTAAATAAAAAATAAACAATCCGTGCGGTGCGACCCATGAGGTCCACACGGTCAACTTCCCAGTAATATCTACATAGATATTACAAATATTAAACACAATAATAGTTATGGAAATAATACTACTTCAAATAATAAAAATGTACCTCTTATAAAAGTTATTCGAATGACTTAATATTAATCGTAACATCTACGCGAGCGTCAATTGATTACCTAAGGGTTTTGGTGCGATGGTTTGATTGATTATTCACGAGGATTAATCGGAGGGGGGGCAGGTTTCAAAGCAGTTTTTTCATTAAAGTTGAAACATGGTGCTGTGAAGACTATGGAAAATCTGCTCAAATTTTGCAAATATTATAAACTTTGATTGACTATACAACAATGTCTTTAGAATAAGAGATTTAAGGTATAATGATTCGAATGAACCCTTATTACATGGTGACTTTGAATGAGTTTTTATTTTAAATTTAATTTTTTTTAATCATGAGAAAAGTTTTTGCTGGTTTCTCTACAAAAATTGATAAAAGTTTATAAATTCTATGACCATTTATTATTACGATGTGCAAATCAAGTTAAAAAAGAATTTTTTTGTGAAAAAGACATATCTTTTCCATTTTTTTTAATAAATTGGAAAAACCGCTTTAACGATTTTTTTAAAATATAAAATCATCATAAAAATGATAATACGCGTCGATTGACACCTTAATGATCGAAAGATTATATTTGGTTCTCGAGATATAATGAATGACGTAAATGATCTTGAACGTCAGATGATTTTTTATTTTTTATTTAATTTTTTTTGTAGTCATGAAAAAAACTTTTGCTGGTTTTTTCCCAAGATCTATTTGGAGTATATAAATTATATAAACATTGATCGCTTATTTTTGAAAATCATGTTAAAAATTTTGTGTTTTTGAAAAAAAACCTAATTTTTTGCACTTTTTTTAAAAAAATTAAAAAACGGCTCTACCGACTTTTTAAAAATTCGATAGATTCATAAAATTTTTAATACGCGTCGATTGACACCTTAACATAGAAAATCGCATGTTTGGTTCGTGAGTTATAGCGCATAACATGGTTGACCTTCAAGGGGTGAAAACAGCAAACCCCCTCGACCGAATTTTTCCAAAAACTCATCAGCTCTTGAGATAACAAAGCCGCTTCGATTGACATCTTAACGAAGTCGATACAACTTTGTTTACGTGAGTTATGCTCGTAGAAAAACTGCCCGCGAACGCACATACGTACGTACCTACATACACACACACACACATACTTCTTTCTAAAAACACTTTATATATACTCTATAGACCACAAAACGTAAAGAAAAGTTGAAAATTTCAATTTCGATTTTCGAGGCGATTACAAGAACTTCCCATATACTGGGAAGTTAAAAATTATTAACAGGCATCATGATCTTCAAGGTCATTTCTGTCATGAGTTATACATATCCCATATTCAATTTTTCTAAAATTTATATACTTCAAGCAATGCTTGAACAAACGTCATCAAAACTTTTTCTCATGATAACAAGAAACATTAAATTAAAAATTAAAAATCATCTTCAAGGTCATTTCTGCCATTCGCTATATCTCACGAACCAGATAAAATATTTGCATCATTAAGGTGTCAATCGACGTGTTTTAACATCCTTTTGATTATTTTAGCATTATAAAAATCAACCAGATTTGCACACAACAGTAATAAATGTTTATAAAATTTATACATTCGTATCAGTTTTTGAAGAGAGATGATATGATTAATATTAACTCATTCCTGTTACTGCTATGAATACCTCTAATTATTATTATTTAAAATAGTACTATTGTCAAAATTATTATTGTGTTTAATATTTTTAATGTTTATCTACATATTACTGAGAAGTTGACCGTGTGGACCTCAAGGGTCGCACTTCGCGGCTTCTTTTATTTTCAAAGTTATGTGCACTTTTCATATGTTGAAAATGATTTGTCATTGGGGCGGGGCATTTTAGGAGCTTTATTGAAAACTACGCACTGGACACCAACCAAACTAACAAAGATGTGATTTTGGAAAATGATTCAGAACTTAAATTTTTTGAAACCTGGCAGGAACGTCTTGTAGTTTGATTTTTTTTCCATCCAATAGTCAAAAGTAAACACAAAGTGTCCCTTAACTGAACAAAATAATTACTCAGAATCTGAGGAAACATATTTCAATTAAATTTTTCAAAACTGATCTGCGAATTCACTTCCATTCCTTCCATCATTTTCGATGCCTTTTTCCTTACTCCTAATGTTCGTGCTATAAAAAAGTATGACACTTTCACTGAGAGCTGCGTTATATTTCTACGAAATCTTGAAAAAGAAACTGCTAATTGACACTTATATCTTCTCAAACAAAAATTTAGCTCGCTGCACTGATTTATTTGTTTTTTACAAGATTTAGATTAGATATTATATGAAAACAATAAACTTTCATAAAATTGATCGGATCAAAACGGCAATGTTTGAGTGAAGTCATAGACAAATTTCGCTGTATTTCATATATTGTTGACAATAATCACAAGGAAAAATTCATTTTACAGTGCTGGAAAGGTAAACATATTTCAAAAAAGGCACCATTGCCTTGTGCTTCTCATAAACTATTTTATTATTCAACAAATTATATATTATTATTCATTAATCATTAACCAAGCACACAAATACTATTTCACAATGTAATTTAGTCTTTTGTCGTGGGATCAGCTAAATTTAAAAACTCACCTTCATTAATTATAATATTTTTGGTAATATTGCGACGATTCTCCATTTTCACAATGCACAATAAATTACGTTCATATATAAACAGGTGATTGTAGTGCTTTTGTCACGCTCAAATAATTGAACACGCAAGGACTTAGCCGCGAAGCTTCACTGAACATGTTCCATACAAAAATGGTTGATTTATTTCTTTATAACCCCCTAAATTGGCCTTCCACTAATCATATTTGCTAATTTTCTCCTTGCGCCGGTGTCAGTCAACATATGTGAGTAAACAATATTTGCCGCGTTAATAGCACTACAATGTTTATATTAACCATATTTTCAGAAAATAAGTGTGTCCCTGTCGAGAAGGAAACCAGATCATAGGAAAACAGAAGCAACGTCATTTGTATCGAAGTTGGCTGTACATATTAGTAATGATTTGAATTGAATCGATTTTCTTAATTGTATTTAATACAGCAAAAATATTTTCAACTCAGTTTTTAGTGATGGTTAATGTGTTGTAAATGCCGAAAAAACACGTTGAATTTATTTTTTCCTAAACATGAAATTCCTGATTTCCCATCATAGTTTCATAAGAAAATTCTTTTTTTTTTGGTAGTAAGATTTTTGAAATCTTTGACGATGTGGCTGACAAAGCTGATCCACATACACCCCCGAATAGCCTGTCAACCGCTGTGCCAGTAAAGGTCAGGCTCCTACACTGGGCAATCAGTTCATTTCAACCCTTTAAATCTCCTGGCATGGACATCATCTCAGCTGTTGAGATCCAGCAGGGAATCAATATAAAGCCATCTTTAAATTTTGTCTACAGATGGCTACCATTCCACAGCCGTGTAAAAAAGCTTAAATAGTTTCATACTCAAAACGTGCAAAGCATCCCACTCTTCACCCAAGGATTAAAAACATACCAGTCTCACCTCTATTCGGCTGAAAACTCTGAAACGGCTGATAGAGATTCATTTGAGAGCTACTCTGAAATCACTTTCCAATGCGCAGCACGCATACCCGAAAGGGAGATCGGTTAAACAGCTCTACACTCGCTCACCAGCTACATTGAAAAATCGTTAAGCAGGCGGTTTTTCTAGAAATCGAAGGTGTTCTTACCAAGTGAAACAAAGAGTGCGGTCTAAAAATTAATCCACAGAAAACGAAATTTGCGCTCTTCACGAGAAGATTCCACGATTTGTGCCACCTAAACTTGATGAGACAACCAATCCTTCTGTATGGGGCAGTTATTTGATGGTCTGCTATGGTGAAAGCATCAAATGTAAACATGCCAAACAAGGTCAGAAGGATTGCGGCTACTGCAATCACCGGGGCTCTACGGACTACCGCGACAAAGAATTATTTATGCTATTAAATTGGCTTCCGACAGAGCTACTTACGAGACAGCAGGCCAAGTGTTCTGCGATTCGATTGAAAGTTCTAAATCTGGCATGAGGGGTATATTGGCCACTATACCATATCACATAGGGATGGACCAACGCCAGAGAAAGTAGACCTCACTCCTCCGATTCCCTGTTTCTACAATGGTTTTCAGTCAGTCATCCCTAGCAGGGACATCTACACTGATGGATCAAAGATGAATGGAAAAGTTGGCTGTGGCGTTTTCTCCAAACAACAAGGTCTGAAACTATCCTTCCGGCTACCAGATCACTGCAGCGTCTTTCAGGCAGAGGGCATTGCAATTAGCAAGGCAGTAGACTGGCTGAGAAATCAGAAAATTTCTATAAGCAATCGCAATTTTTTCTCCGACAGTCAAGCTGCTATCCAATCATTGTCCAACGTGTATGCCACATCCAAAATTGTAATGGAATATCGCACACAACTGAACGCAATGTCGCTTTACTGTGAAGTGATTCTTTGCTGGGTGCCGGGTCATAGTGGACATGGGAACTGCGAAGCTGATGCCCTAGCGAAAGCTGACACTGAGCTCCAGATTTATACACTAACACCCCAAGTAGGCCATACAATGGCCTCCGTCAGGCTAAGTTTCAAGCAGTATTATATAGAGGCTGCAAACAGGGTCTGGCTGGTGGAAGGAACCTGCAGGACAACCAGGCAAGCTTGGCACGCACTCTGCCACAAACGCACCAAGCAGCTCCTCAACACGAGCCGTGAAACATTAAGTTTCATAGTATCCGTACTGACGGGACATTGTCCCATTGGCAGACACGCAGAAAGACTGGGTGCCCCTTTCCACGATTTCTGTCGCAGCTGCAGATCCGAGGGGGAGGGGGACACGATCCAACACTTTCTGAGTGAATGCCCAGCACTATCCAGGAAACGTATGCAAACTTTACACATGGTTTTTGTGTTTCAGTGGTATCACAATGGGCCTATCTAGGCCTAAGTGAGCCTTTTTGACAAAGGGAGCTGCCACTACAGCGAACCAACCAACCATCGCTAGCACTATATCAATAAAAAAACATCATATAGCTGCGGATAATAGCTACGCTTGGATCAATTATGGCAACATTATACGAATTTGTTCAACACTGAGAGAAAAACACTCCTCTAATAGCATTTTTCATAGTTTCTCATCAATTTGTTCATATATTCCTGGTTTCGTTTGGCTAGCGGCTTCACAAATGGATTGAAATGAATGATAATGCTTCCAATCATGCCAAAAACATTAGTGTACAGAGTTTATTTGCATTTTATCTGTTCTGATGAATTAAACTAAATGGATTCGACATTCTGAAAACTTTGCAAAATTGAGCAAGTGTGAACCAGGCACTGAGTGCTCCGTATTACGGAAAATCCTATAAAGGATAAACTGATTAGTTTTAATCATGACCAGAAATTTTCTCAGTTGATAGATAAAATTATTTCAAAGGCAAACTTTAAAGTTATTTTCGATAATTTCATTACGTAAAGGGGTTTTCACCATTTTGGGAAAGGATAGACTTTGCTCTTGCTTAAATTATTAAGACTAGCAGCAAACAATATGTATGTCATCCATTAATTATAATTACAAGTAAGAAGCCTGTGAACTCAAACAAGACAAAGTTACCATAACAATAAGTGTCCATCAGACTCTCCCGTACAAAACTCTAAAAATTAGAAACATATGAAACTCTGGTGCTCAATGTGAGGGCTTTACTTTTTTTAAAGCAAAATATTTAAACTTTATTCAAACTGGGACTTACGTTGATCAATGTTTCATGTAACTAGCAAAGACGATTTTCAAAAGCTTTCTTTTACTATCATATGAAAAATCTATAGTCATAGTTAAGGATAGTAAAGTTGTATCAAAATCATTTACGACATTTTGCGAGTTTCATATATATATATTTCACTATTGAAACACTTGTGCCATTAAAATTCTCCTTCTTTTCACAGTTCTCTGTAATGTAAATTTGCTACAACAAATTATTCAAAATAACCGTAAACCACTTTTAAATTGAATTTTGAAAGTGTGCAGAGCTCTCTTATACGAAATTCACAATTATTTAATTGAATAGTTTCTTCCACCGAAAATGCAATAGTTAATTGCGTATTTACTACATCAAGGAAACAATACTGAACAAAATTCGATAAAAAGCACAAAACACTAAACCGAAAATGTGTTTCAACTGTGGTTACGTTTACTATTTCCCGATAAAAAAACTAAATGACCCTTTTTTTCTTTTTAAACCACTAAATTCGGTATAATGGTTGTAAACTGAAATAACTGCACAACCAATTTCGTGAGGACTTTTCAATTTATTGTGCCATCATAACTTTCGAAATACCGAAAAGTTTTCATAAAGGAAGGAACAAACTCGTTAAAAGTCTTCCGGGCCATCTTAAATTGCATTATGTAGGAGAAAGAGTTTGATGGTCTTCTTAAAAGATATAATAACAACGTGTATAGAAGACTCAGAGATAAAAATGTCATCATTGTAAAGACATACTTGTAGGTCAGACAGAAATGTGACATTGGCTTAGAGGCAGATTCAAAACTTTATTCGTCAATCAATTATTACTTTAGAATTATTATTAAAGGAGGTTACAACGCTTGACCACATAACAAGCTTTAGATAATTTAATAAGAAGACAAAAAATTTGATGGAAACATATTACTTACTACTACTTATTTAGTAATTCATGCATAAAAACGTGAACTTACCATGCAAACTTTGTATCACATTTCATTTTCGTTAGCGAATTTTTTTGAGCAATTTCTGGAAAAAAATAAGATTTTGCATTACTAAGAAAGTATTTTGGTGTAGTTTTTATTATTTCAAGGTTATTTTAAAAAAATTTAATGAGGAAGCGTGGTTTCGAGGTGACGGACGGCATTCTTTTCAGGTGCTGTCATTTACCATCCGCTGCCAGACAGCACGACCACGGTTAGGCTTAAAACCCAAAATAAAAATGATTATACAGAATTGCTACGTATGCATAATATACGCTAACGTAAAATTGACAGTCGTTATACTGCGTGGATACAAATAATTTATAAAATAGTTTAAGTATAATGAGCTTAATCCATCAATAAGCCTAACCGTGGTCGTACTGTCTGGTGGTGGATGTTATATGACAGCACCTGAAGAGGATGCCGTCCGTCACCCCGAAACCACGCTTTCTCATTTAATTATGATGGTACCAGCCAGAAATCTGGAAACGAAAAAGAACCTCCATTAATGTGCAAAAATAGTGTTAGCAAAGTTGCGTACCAAAAACACACAATTGACCGGTGTTGTCGACTAGACACGGAGGTTCAAAACCCAAAATAAAAATTTATTAAAATAAAAAAAAATTGGCAGCAGTTTGCATGTTTTTATTTACAAAGTAAAGTAAGTAAACTTTGGTATTGCTTTTTTTCAAGTCAAATTGAGCATCTTAAAATGCAGTGGAGCGAAACTATAATTATATATTTATATTGATAAACAACAAAACGATGATTTTGTTGTTGTTATTAACTTCCCAGTATATGGGAAGTTCTTGTAATCGCCTCGAAAATCGAAATTGAAATTTTCAACATTTCTTTACGTTTTGAGGTCTATAGAGTATATATAAAGTGTTTTTAGAAAGGGAGATGTATGTGTGTGTGTGTATGTACGTACGTACGTACGTATGTACGTTCGGAACACTTTTTTCTACGAGCATAACTCACGTAAACAAAGTCATATCGAGTTCGTTGAGGTGTCAATCGAAGCGTCTTTGCAATCTCAAGAGCTGATCAGTTTTTGGGACACTTCGGTCGGGGGGCTTTGCTGTTTTTAACCCTTGAAGGTCAACCATGTTATGCGCTATATCTCACGAACCAAACATGCGATTTTTATGATTAAGGTGTCAATCGACGCGTTTTAACATTGATATGATTCTATCAAATTAAAAAAATTCTTGGAATTTTTTCAATTTTTGTAGAGAAACCAGCAATAACTTTTCTCATGATTACAAAAAAAATTAAATTAAACATAAAAAATCATTCAAAGTCACCTCGTAAAAAGGGTTCATTCGAATTATAAAACCTTAAATCTCTTATTCTAAAGACATTGTTGTAAAGTCAATCAAAGTTTATTAATATTTGCAAAATTTAAGCAGATTTTCAATAGTCTTCACATCACCATGTTTTAACTTTTATGAAAAAACTGCTTTGTAACCTGTCCCCACTCCGATGAATACTCAATCAATGGACGCTCCCGTAGATGAAACGATTAATATTAAGTCATTCCAATACCTTTTACGAGAAGTACATTTTGTATTATTTGAAGTAGTATTATTTCCATAATTATTATTGTGTTTAATATTTTCAATATCTTTTTAGATATTACTGGGAAGTTGACCGTGTGGACCTCATGGGTCGCACCTCACGGCTTGTTTTTTGTTTAAAATCGAAGAAATAACAAGAAAGGAATTATTAAAATAAATGATTTTAATTTCAACAAATACCATAAATGTGTAAAACACAGCGCGAACCGATTGGTTGGCTGGAATTTTGGTTATACGTTCTTCCAGCCGAAAAAATTATGCAGTCCCAAATTTGGTAGAAATCGAATACAATTTTTATATGCATATAAGTTCATAAACTACAGACGAACTTCAATATATCGAACTTCAAGGGGAACGAGAAAACTTCGAATTATCGAGGATTTCGATATAGCGAGGTTCGATATCTCGATGTGATTTCTGACTGTCTTCGATATATAAAGGTGTTAGAGGTTCATAATTAAATATGTACACATTGCAATTATAGAAAAATTAATTAATTAATTAATTAATTATTAACTTCCCAGTACATCCTTGTACATTCTTGGAAATTCTTGCAATTGCCTCGAAAATCGAAATTGAAATTTTCAACATTCCTTAACGTTTCAAGGTCTATAGAGTACTGTTTTTAGAAAGAGAGAGATATGAATGTGTGTGTGTGCGTACCTACGTACATTGCATAGCATAACTCACGTAAACAAAGTCGTAGCGACTTCGTTTGGGTGTCAATCGAAGGCGCCTTAAAATTTTAAGAGCTGAATAGTTTTTGGGACACTTCGGACGAAAGGTTTTGTTGTTTTGACTCTTTGAATATAATTTCTGTCATGCACTATATCTAGCAAACCAAACATAGGATTTGCATGATTAAGATGTCAATCGACGGATAACAACGTTTTTGTGATTCTATAAAATTTTTATAAAGATGTTTGAAGCCGTTTTTTAGTTTATTAAAAAAAGAGCAAAAATTAGGTTTTCTCAGTAAACAATAAATTTTGAACCTGATATGCATAACACTATAATCAATGTTCACAAAATTTATATACTCCAAACAGTTTTTGTAAAAATAAGCAAGAAATCTTTTTCTCATGATTACGTAAAAAATTAAATTTAAAATAAAAAACCATTAAAGGCCATCATGATTTTCAAGGTCATTTTTATCATTCACTAATCCTCACGAGCCAAATATGATATTTGCATCATTTAGGTGTCAATCTACGTGTATCAACTTTATAAAAAAATTGTTTGAGCCGTTTATTTAATTTAATACAAGAAAATGGCTAAAATTAGAGTTTTTTTAAATGAATTTTTAACCTAATTTCCACAGCTGAGTAATAAATGTTCATCAAATTTATACGTTCCCATAATTTTTTGAAGAGAAACTAGCAAAACTTTTTCGATGATCCTGAAAAAAAGTAAAAAATAGAAAATCATTCAAAGTTACCATGAAAAGAGGGTTCATATGAATGATCTTACCTTATATCTTTTATTATAAAGGCTTTGTTGTAAAGTCGCCCAATGTTTTATAATATTTGCATAATTTGAGCAAATTTTGAATAGGTTTCACAGTGTTTTGATTTTAATAACATTTTACATTTTGAAAACTAACAAAATTTCACTCAAATTTACATTTGTGGTAATCAACGCTTTGGATGGTAAAATGATTTGTAGTCAATACTTTGCAAGATCATACGCTTTAAAAAGCTTTTATCAAATAAAAGATTGTAGTTTTTAGTAGTCTTGTTCTATAGTGTTCGTACGATTTCAATTAATTTCTTCATCATATCTGTAAAACATTTTACTTTTTACATGTAATTAAACAGATAACTGACTGCATATTCAATGTTTTTCAAAACCAACTGAAAATAAGAAAAAATTATAAGTATCGTCAAAAAAGGTAAATTCAGTGATTATGCCGAAGTCATGGCAATTTTCAACAAAATTATTTAAAATGGCAACCTCGCGAGAAAATCTCTTCAGTGGGCGTAATAACAAAAACTGCATTCATTTTCGCTAGCGCTCTTTTGTCCTTCAAGCATCGATATAAAAATAACAAATAGCGTAAAAACGGCTTTGTAGCCTGCTCCCTCTGCGTGATTCGCGTGAATATATAATCAAACCTATCCACCAAAAGCCTTACGTAATCAATGGACGGCCCAGTAGATGATATGATTGATATTAACTCATTTCAATTACTGTTATAATTTAAAGTAGTATTATTTTCATAAATATTTTTAATATTTATGTAGATATTACTGTAACGTTAACCATGTGGACCTCAAGGGTCGCACCTCGCGGCTTGTTAAATTTATGAAAATAGGTAATGATTTTGTACCCAAAAAATTAAGTGGAGGTTTAGAAAAAATCTGAAATGGTAGTTTTTTCACCTAAAAACAAAAATTTATCTAATGCGTCATCCAAAACAGCAATGAATTTGATTGCCCGTTCACTCATCACACTTTTCGTTTGCAGGAAATTCCGCAAGGTGGTATGAGCACATCGCGCATCATGGAGTGTGGTGGGGTCTGAGGCCGGTGCTTTGACCTCGCTGCCTCCATTTTTCTCGCCGGCAACTTTTTACGTATTTTTGGAAACGGATGCGATGATGTCTGCATCGCTTAACTCACCGCATATAACCAGTTCATCATCAAAGCTGACAAACTCTTCGAATGTAAGTTGAGCTTCTCTGTAACTTCGCTCCATCGTTCAGGAGTTTCATATACATACATTAGTGGTGTATCAACAGCACTACAGTCCTCTTCAATTTTTTCTTCATCATCTTGATATTGTTTAAATCCGAATTTCTTAAAACAGTTCTCAATAGCGTTTCCATCACATTTGACCACGCCTTTGAAGCCATCAACAGTGCATCGAGCACGTTAATTTTATTAAAGTTTTCATCGTCGATATCACGAAGAAACTGACGCATCACTTCTTTCCTGTAAAGAACTATAAAGTTGTTTATTATCCCCTTATGCAGAGGCTGTAGTTTGGATGTGGTATTTGGGGGTAGGAACTCAATTTTTATGTTTTTAAGCTTTGGAAGATCTGCATGTGCGGTACAATTGTCAACAAACATGATAATTTTCTTTTTCTGCATTTCCTTGTCGAGGTCCGTTAACCATTTCCCAAAAATGTCAGATTTCATCCAAGATCGTTGGTTTGATGTATAGTCCATAGGTAAACTTTTAACCCCTTTGAAACATCGTGGGTTTTTTGCTTTTCCGATCATTAAGGGCCTCAGTTTCACAGTTCCTGTTTGGTTTGCTGCAAGCAGTACTGTAACTCTCTGCTTGCTATTTTTTCCATCATGACATAAGTCTCCTTTAAATGCTAAAGTTTTGTCCGGCAAGCACTAGTAATAAAGTCCAGTCTCGTCAGCATTGAATATATTTTCGGGATTGTACCCTTTGGTTAGTTCAGGACGTTTTTCACTGTACTGAGTACACACATTATCGTCTATACTTGCACTTTCCCCGGTATTTTTTTAAAAAAAACATTTTCATTCCTTTTCTTGAAGCTCTTAAGTCAGCCATTATTAACACGAAATTTTGGTTTACCAAGTTGTTTGGCGAATTCTTTTGCTTTTTCCTGAAGAGTTGGTCTACTTATCGATAAGTCTTAGTCACGGCACTGCTTCAGTCACTTCACAACATAATCTTCGACATCTTGGAACTCAGGCCCTTTAAGCCTCTTTGATAATGAAAAAGCCCGATTTTCATAATTTTCCTTATTTTTCATTATTGTGGATAGGGTGTTGACTGGTATTCCAAATTGTTTAGCAACATCACATTTTCTGACAACCCCGAGATTTAAGGCTTGAATAACTTGAATTTTGTCTTCATACGGAAGAGTTTCACGCTTTATTATTGTAGAGAAGAGAAGCCGAACCGTATCGGACAAATTTACTTAACTTTTCTATCAGAAAAGGAACAGAACTGATGACAACAATAAACAAGCCGCGAGGTGCGACCCTTGAGATCCACACGGTCAACTTCCCAGTAATATCTACATAAACATCCACAACATTAAACACAATAATAATTTTGAAAATAATACTACTTTAAGTAACAACAATGAGAGGTTTTCATAGCAGTAACAGGAATGAGTTAATATGAATCATATCGTCTACGGGAGGGTCCATTGATTACGTAAGGTTTTTGGTCGATGAGGACAGATTGAATATTCACGTGGATCAATCGGTGGGGGCTTTTTTGGTCTTCAAAAATTTTGTCTATGCAGGCAAAAATAGGTTCAATTGCATGTAAAAAGTAAAATGTACTACAAATGATGATGGTTATTGAAATCTTACGATTACTAAAGAATGAATCTACTAAAAACTACAATTTTTTATTCGATGGAAGCTTTTCAAAGCATATGATCTCGCAAAGTATTGACTACAAAACATTCTACCATCCAAAGCGTTGATACCGCAAATGCAAATTTGATTGAAATTTTGATGGTTTTCAAAATTTAAGCAGTTTTTTTAAATTAAAAGACTATAAAAACTATTAAAAAACTGCTGTAATTATGCAAATATTTTCAGAAGTTGATTGAATTTACAACATTTTTTTTAGAATAAAAGATATAAAGTAATAGCATTCGTATGAACCCTCTTTACGTGGTAACTTTGAATGATTTTTTATTTTTAATTTAGTTTTTTTTTTTCATTATCATGGAAAAAAGTTTTGCTGGTTTCTCTTCAAAAACTGATAAGATAGTATAAATTTTATAAACTGATATCACTGTGCTGTGCAAATTAAGTTAAAACAATATTTTTTATGAAAAAAAACCATAATTTTCTTTTAATCTTCACTTAAACGTCTTTGCAGAAGAGAATTCTGTGCCTGTAACACCGTCAGCAAAAGGATTAAAATGGAAACTAACACAGACTGTTTAAATGTAATATTCTATAGAGTAGATTCCGAATTCGTACAGAAATTATCTTTTGTTTTGATAGATATAAAACGTTCTGCAGGTTGCGTTTAATTTTTTCATATTAGTTAATATTAATGTGACACTATTACAAGTATATATTTACACATTTTGCGGACAAGTTTAGTAATAATTACATATGATTCATCATCAATTGAATTTTTAAAAAAGGCAAGAAAATGTGCATTCAATTAGTTCTTGAAAAAAGACTGAAAATACGTTTTTTTGTACGATTGATTCTTAACGCGGATCAACCGAAAGAAGACAGGTTATAAAACCTACGTTACTTGTTATTTTCATATCGATGCTTGGAAAACCAAAAAGGCGCAAGCGAAAATGTTGATGGAATTGCGATGTCAGGCTTATTGAATGCAGTTTTTGTTTTCACACCACCTGAAAGGATTTCGTCGCGTGATACGTTCAAAATTGCCATGGTTGCTGCATTTACATTGAATTTATATTTTTTCACCATTGTAACTAAAAACTGTTTCATTTTGAAATAAATCGTCAAAAACTTGAAAAAAATAATCGCTGTTTCATTGTATGTAAAACATATAAAGTCTTACAAAAGATGATGATAAGTAATTGATATCCTACAAACCCTTAAAAACTAAACTGATAAACTATTAAAATTATAAATTGCAATGTTGTAATTGTTGAAAGCTTTTTACAGAATATGATTTTGAAAAGTGTTGACTACTATTGTATCTGTAATATTACACCATTTTACCTTCGAACACTAATAAACATTTCTTATTTTAAAGTTTCTCTTGAAACAACATGAAAATTTGATGTCATTCTATATGTAAAATTATAAAAATTACGTAAGATAGAAAAAGAAGAAACTGAAATCTCACGAGTCTTTATAATAAATGAGCTCCACACATTTGAAAAATACTCTTTAATGGACGCTACTTTATTCATTATACATATTCAATGTTTATTGTTTCTGTATGAATATTTTTAAGAAGTCTGAAAAATTTATGATGTTTTATTTGATTGGAACTTAAAAATCTGATTTTAAAAAGCAATGATTAGCACAAGCACAAATCAGACAAAAAACAATGCCTTTAGAATAAAAGACTACAGATAAAATTGTTCGTATTTTTCATCATAACTATTAATGCCTTTTTTGCATATTTTGTAGATGTTTTTGTGCAATCATGAAAAATAGTTTGAGTAATTTTTTTACAAAAACTTTATAAGCATTTATTGCTTATTGTGCAATTTAGGTGGGAAATTTATTTTTTAGGAAAAAACCCTAATTTTTCGAACTGTTTTTATTAAATTAAAAAACCGCATCAACAATTTTTTTCTCAAACATTTAATAGAATCATACAAATACTACACTATTTTTGATTGTTTGATTGACACCTGTCGATGAAAATTTTTATTTCGAATTTCGATTAAAAGAAATTACCATATACCGAGATGTTAAAAATTGATATAAAACGTCATTTGAAAGTATGCATGTGGGATATTGTGGGAAAAGAATTTCTTAGCAGAGCAAAGTTACAGTTTTTAAAATTATTTTTGACTGGAATCAACGCTTTGAGGAGGGCGTGAAAATCACCCTTTTTGGACATATTTGGTTTTCGGGATTTGTTTTAAAATTTTTCTACAGAAAATTAAAGACTAAATCTAAAGAACATAGCGGAGGCATTTCTTTTCTTTCTAGGCATTTCGACAATCTTTCTGAATGCAAGCTCCACAACTTTAGCTTTGTAAACGGATACATGGCCTTGACGAACTCAAACTTGTGCTTCAAATTAAATTTTTCTCATATCTCTTCTTAGACAGCCTCTAGCGATCTTATTATCCGGCTTGCGTACTAAGCGCCCCTAACAGTAGTTTTCTTTTTTAAATATTTTACCATAATTATTGCGTCAGCATCATACCCATCCAATTGTGAGTCTAACAATGTCCACCAACAGAATTTGTGTGATGTATTTGTTTTTTGAGTAAAAAAACACCGAAAAATTTCTTATAATTTGGATTATAAGAAAGATGAGTTTTCCACTTTTTTTCATTGGGTTTGAACCTTGCAAACTTTTTCTTAGATCGTGACGATTTCGATCTGAAATGAAGCGATGCAAAACGGCTTTTCTGTACTGCCGTCACGTGACATAAGTTAAATGAAATGCTTGTTCTTGATACTAGAAATTGGTGAATATTAGAAAAACCCTTTTTAATTGCATTATCAGAAACTCAATAATGCTTCGATATATACTTTTTTAAATAGTCTAGGCAAAATTTTATTATATGCCGTTGTAAGATACCTTAAAACGCATCAAGTTTAATACATACTTCTATCGAAAACGAGATATTCATGAAATGTTAGCATAGTATTCAGAATCGCATGCATTTTGTGTTTATATGTACATTATAAATGAATAACTAGTAAATTGCAAAAAAATATATTCAAAAATCAGTTAATCTAATTAAAATACGAAAAATACGCAACCAAATTATTATTTTTTGTCATTTTTATATACATTTTGATTTACTTTTTCATTATGAGAAGATTTTGTGCTTGCCTGAGATGTAATCCAATTTCAAACCTGTGCCAAACAAAAATTGCCACAAAAAGGAAGCTAATCCGAGATCGATATTTCAAGTTTTCGAAGGGTTTTACGGATAGCCAAATTATGGGAATAAAACACATCTGGCGTTTTCCTTAATCTTGAGACATTAATTAATCAGTTATGGAAGGAAAATTCCTAATTAATTCACCCGATGTTATCAGGAATAATACTGACATTCGTTTTGCCACTTTTTTTTATAGAAAAGATGGCTTATTTGGAATAGGAAGCTTTTATAACGGGGAAGGGTCAAACTAATCACCCCATTTTATGGATAATTTAACACTTTCACTTATTAACGACAAACCCTCAAATGAATGTGCCTTCCTGCTAAGTCGCATTCGGTGTCTACAATGTGATCGTCATATCTTTCAATTTTCAGCAAACAATAATTAGTATCGGCTTTTATATATTACATAAACTCGTGACCAAAAGGTGATTGCGTGGAAGTAGAGACAAAATAGAATATAGCTCAAGCATTGAAATACTAGCGTTAACTTCCGACGTAGTAATTTCCCAAGAAAATCGATAGGACGCGCTCCAATTATACAAACACCGGCATTCTATCGATTTTTGGTATTGTTTTACTGTCTCGTGACAGTTTATCTATAAAAAGGCATACCTACAGTGCTGACTATCTAAAATCTAACAATATTAATTCAACATTTCTGTCTTGCTTGATTTTGAGCTTAAGGGGTGACTATTTAGACTAGTAAGACCAATAGCATGAAGAGGTTTGATATGAATCTTTCGTCAAATGTGCTGGCTTCGTTCACTGGTCACATTTAGGATTTTGTATGAATATGGCACAATGAAGAAGCAGTTTTTGAGCACCGAGATAATGATTGCTGAGAAAATATAATGATCTACTTTCTTGCTTTCCAAATTATTTTTTCTTGAGAAATTTGAAATATTTGAATTTTTTTCGAATATGAACTATTAAAAAAAATTTACTTAACAAGTCTTTTTAAGACATTATGGTACATATTTTCATAAAAGTCGAAATCATTTACCAGAATGTTAGAATATCAAGCAAGAAATATCAAAGCGGACAGATGTATTTCATTTTCTATAAATTTACATAAGTGTCAACAAATCATGCAGCAAATTTCAACAATATTATTTCCACATGCATTATTTTTATTAACTTCCCAGTATATGGGAAGTTCTTGTAATCGCCTCGAAAATCGAAATTGAAATTTTCAACATTTCTTTACGTTCTGAGGTCTATAGAGTATATATAAAGTGTTTTTAGAAAGGGAGACGTATGTGTGTGTGTGTGTACGTACGTACGTCTGTACGTTCGTGGACACTTTTTTCTACGAGCATAACTCACGTAAACAAAGTCGTATCGACTTCGTTAAGGTGTTAATCGAAGCGTCTTTGCAATTTTAAGAGCTGATTAGTTTTTGGGATACTTCGGTCGGGGGGGTTTGCTGTTTTGACCCTTTGAAGGTCATTTCTGTCATGCGTTATATCTCGCGAACCAAACATACGATTTGCATGATTAAGAGGTCAATCGACGCGTATAAGCATTTGTGTGAATCTATCAAATTTTGAAAAAAATCTTTCCAGCCGTATTTTAATTTGAGAAAAAAAGTGCAAAAAATTAGGTTTTTTTAATTAAATATTAATTTTTAACCTGATTCACGAAAGACAGTATTCAATTTTTATAAAATTTATATATTTAAAGCAATGCTTGTAAAAACAACATCAAAACTTTTTCTCATGACTACGTAAAAAATTAAATAAAAAATAAAAAAAATCATGAATGGCATCATGATTTGCAAGGTCATTTCTGTCGTGCGTTATCCATATCTCGCGAACCAAACATACGATTTGCATGGTTAAGGTGTTAATAAACGCGTATTAACATTTGAATGAATCTATCAAATTTTGAAAAAAATCGTTGGAGCCGTTTTTTTAATTTTTTAAAAAAAAGTGCAAAAAGTTGTGATTTTTTTCAAAAACAATAAATTTTTAACCTTATTGTCAAGTCCAAGTAATCAATCTTTATATAATTTATATACTCCAAACAGTTTTTTAGCAAATGCCATCAAAATTTTTTTTCATGACAAAGAAAAAAATCAAATAAAAAATAAAAAATCATTAACAGTCATCATGATCTTCAAGGTCATTTCTGTGATGCGTTATATCTTGCGAACCAAACATAGAATTTACATTATTTAGGTGTCAATGAACGCGTATTAACATTTTTTGTAAATTTTTCGCAATTTTAAAAAAATCTTTGGAGCCGTTTTTTAATTTAAGAAAAAGAAGTGCAAAAAATTAGGCTTTTTTCATAAACAATAAATTTTTAACCTGATTTGCGATATATAGTAATCCATGTTTATAAAATTTATATACTCCAAACAATGTTTGTAGAAACACAATGAAAACTTTTTCTCAAAATTACGTAAAAAGTTAAATTAAAAATAAAAAATCATTAAAAATCATCATGATTTTCAAGGTCAATTTTATCATTCACTATATCTCACGAACCAGATATAATATTTGGATCATTAAGGTGTCAGTTGACGTGAATTAACATCTTTGTGAAGTTTTTAATATTATAAAAATTCGTGTCAGCCGTTTTTTTTTAAATTTAATAGAAGAAA
Organism: Oxycera nigricornis; assembly: GCA_963942545.1. Classification (NCBI taxonomy): domain Eukaryota; kingdom Metazoa; phylum Arthropoda; class Insecta; order Diptera; family Stratiomyidae; genus Oxycera; species Oxycera nigricornis. Next base: position 87,631,170 of record OZ012659.1, read on the forward strand.
ATGCGAAAAATTATAGTTTTTTCATAAAAAATATTTTTTAACCTGATTTGCACAGCATAGTGATACCAGTTTATAAAATTTATACATTCTTATCAGTTTTTGAAGAGAAACCGGCAAAATTTTCTTTCATGATTATGAAAAAAACTAAATTAAAAATAAAAAAATCATTCAAAGTTACCATTTAAAGAGGGTTCATACGAAAGCTATTACTTTATATCTATTATTCTAAAAAAATTGTTGTAAATTCAATCAAAGTTTTAAAATATTTGCATAATTTGAGCAGATTTTTAATAGTTTTTATAGTCTTTTAATTAAAAAAACTGCTTAAATTTTGAAAACCAACAAGATTTTTCAAGACCAAAAAGGCCCCACCGATTGATCCGCGTGAATATTCAATCTGTCCTCATCGACCAAAAACCTTACGTAATCAATGGACCCTCCCGTAGACGATATGATTCATATTAACTCATTTCTGTTACTGCTATGAAAACCTCTCATTGTTGTTACTTAAAGTAGTATTATTTTCAAAATTATTATTGTGTTTAATGTTGTTGATGTTTATGTAGATATTACTGGAAAGTTGACCGTGTGGACCTCAAGGGTCGCACCTCGCGGCTTGTTAAAAAAGCAGTGAAACATATTCAAAATGCTTTAAACTGTCTTCATACTATTAAACTCAGTTTAACAACAACAGTAACGATGGATTATGTCTCTAGATCAAAATAAGCTGTACTACATCAAAATTAAAATATTTTTGAAAAATCTTAATATACAATCCAATTTTTAGACAGCAAAACACTGTTGACCACTACTGCAAATAAAATTTATTCAGAGCATTGACGTCGTACGACGCAGCCACAATATCCGAAGGTTTGAGGTAACTTTCCCTTGTGGATGTCCTGCTACTAAATTATTCCTTGCGTCTATAAATTCCATCGAACAGCTTAAGTAAACCCAAGGATATCGATTGCTTGAAGTAGTTCAACTGTCCAACGGTTCGTGCGCTTTTTGTGCACCTGCTTGACCGAATTTCTAATCGATTCATCCAGGTGTCTGGAAAATCTAGTCCTGATAGCATATAGGATAGTGGAAGTGCTTATGTTTGATAGTCGCTGGATGGCTTGTATGTATTGTCATGTGGGAAGAAGCATGTCAACATAACCATCAACAATAATTCATGTGGTGTCACAGTGTTAGGGAAAATGAAAATAAATGACACTGCTTTCCTGTACGGAGTTAGGAGTGATAATAGTTTCCCTACAGGAAATATCCATTTTATCTAAGAAAGCGTGCAATAGCTTGAATGAATGAAATTTGTGATAATATTGATCTATTATGACAAACTTCAATGATTCGGATTTGAATATGTTTCACAGTTTCCTAAGTAGTTTTTAAATCTCTCGATTGATAGATTGAAATTTTAGCCTTATATTCGTTCAAATGGCACAAAATGCAAAAAAACAGTGGCATAGTATTCGTTGAAGGCAATTACTTCCACATGGATAATATCATCTTGTTGTAGAACATCTTGTAATATACATCGAAATGTTTTATACATATGTATTACTGTTAAAATGGTAAAAAAATGTAAGGATAATCTTCATCCCTCGCTAAAAAAAATTAATTGTGCCTTTTGTATTTTTGGCTGAAGTTGCACTGTTTTTCCCCAATATTTTGTCAATAATATTTCATAAAGAAGTTTTAACCAACTCTCTATGATTGCATTTATAGAAAAAGTGATTCTCTTAAACGAAGTGAGGCATCTTTTCCAATGAAGTATATCACATATTTATTTCATTTTATTGCAAGTTCTGTAATGATGATGTGATTTACCAAACAATTGAAGAGCTTGCATCAAAAAGCAGGCTGCACCATTTTAAACTCATGGGAAATGACATGCTTCATTTGAAATTCGAAATTTGAAATTTCAAGGGCTAGTCAAAAGGATTTTTTCCAGTAATGTTCCACTACTCTACACTTCTATTTCCACTATTGGTAGTTTGCTTATCCTGTGATAAGGATGGGATATTTGACCCGAATTTGAACTTTAATCAAAAATACTAACAAGCCGCGAAGGGCAACCCTTGAGGTCTACACGGTTCTCAGTAATATCTAGAAAAACATTAAAAATATTAAACACAATAGTAATTTTGAAAATAGTACTAGTTTAAATAATAATAATGAAAGGTATTCAAAGCAGTAACAGGAATGAGTTAATCTTAATCATATCATCTACGGGAGCATCCACTGATTACGTAAGGCTTTTGTTGGATGGGTGATGATGATTGAATACCACAAATGCAAATTTGATTGAAATTTTGATGGTTTTCAAAATTTAAGCCGCTTTTTTTAATTAAAAGACTTCAAAACCTATTAAAAATCTGCTCAAATTATCCAAACATTTTAAAACTTTGATTGACTTTACAACAAAGTCTTTAGAATAAAAGATTTAAGGAAATATCATTCGGAAGAACCCTTTTCATATGGTAACTTTGAATGAATTTTTATTTTTAATTGATTTTTTTTCCAGAATCATGAAAAACGTTTTGCTGGTTTCTCTTCAAAAACTGATAGGAATGTAGAAATTTTATAAACATTTATTACTGTGTTGTGCAAATCAGGTTTAAAAAATGTTTTTTTATGAAAAAAACCCTAAGTTTTCTCATTATTTTCTATTAAATTGAAAAAACCGCTGAAACCTATTTTTATAATGTTAAAATAATCAAAAAGATTTGAAAACACGTCGATTGACACCTTCATAATGCAAATATTATATCTGGTTCGTGAGATATAGTGAATGGAAGGAATGACCTTGAAGTTCATGATGACTGTTAATGATTTTTATTTTTAATTTAATGTTTCTTGTTATCATGAGAAAAGATTTTGATGATGTTTAACAAGCACTGCTGGGAGTATATAAATTTTATAAAAATTGTATACGCTCTTCCGTAAATCAAGTTAAAAATTTGTTGTTCATAAAAAAACCTAATTTTTTGCACTTTTTTCTTAGATTAAAAAACGGCTCCAACGATTTTTTTCAAAATCTGATAGATCCACAAAAATATTAATACGCGTCGATTGAAACATTAACATTAACATTAAATCGTATGTTTGGTTCGCGAGATATAACGCATGACAGAAATGACCTTCAAAGGGGCAAAACAACAAACCCCGACCGAAGTGTCCCAAAAACTAATCAGCTCTTAAAATTGCAAAGACGCTTTGATTGACACCGCAACGAAGTCGATACGACTTTTTATACGTGAGTTATGCTCGTAAAAAAACTGTCCACGAACGTACGTACGTACACACACACACATACATCTGTTTTTCTAAAAACTATTTAAATATACTCTGAGGACCTCAAAACGTAAAGATATGTTGAAAATTTCAACTTCGATTTTCTAGGTGATCACAAGAGCTTCCCATATGCTGGAAAGTTAAAAAAGAGGAAAACCAAAAGCTGAGCATTCGCATATATCAGTATAAACAAAAAAAACTTATCAATAGGACCAAGCCAACAAATTGATGTACAGCAATAGAAGACATCAACTAGTCAAAAAAAACTAAAAACTGCAAAAGAAGCAATAGAAATACAGCAAAAATTCGGTATAGAACAAATGAAAGCAACTAGACGTAGAAAAAATCATCACAATGTTTAAATGTTTTTGCAAAATCAGAACTTCTAGATGCAGCGCAAGAAAAGATAATCATGGCTTTTAAATAAACTGGACAACGAAGAACAGGAAATTTTGGATAATTTAGAAATAAACTGTTTGAAAATAGAATAATTTTAGCACCAAGTTAGGAATCTATTTGAAATTAGATACGATATACATATATAAGACAAGAGATCCATGAAAAACTCAGCCTTGTACAAAAATTACTAAATAAGGCTGCAAGGTGCGGCTGGAAGACGTATTTGAATAAAATATACTAATATGGGTGAGAAATTACAAAGGCATTACATAAATGTATCAAAGTTAGAAAGAGTTTCAAAATCTATTGGAATATTTCAAAGATATCATCATTTTTCTATTTACCAAATTGAGGAAACTTCAACTTCATTAGAGTACAGCTGCGAGGTCTACTCTGATGAAAGCCTAAAATAGAAATTCAAATATTGTGTTTGCATATTGAAAACATATTCACTAGTCAATTATACAAATATCCGTATTTTTTTCTCGTGGTATTGGCAATAGATTGAAAAGATTTAATTTTTAACCTTAAAAATTGATTATGTTCAGAATTGCACACCCAAAAACATTGATTGATCCTTTTTGCAAAAAAGCAGCTGCTACCTAATTGCACATGGAATTTTCATTTATTCATGAGTTAGACCCGGTACCTTCTTTCAAAAATAGAGACTTTTTCAATTAAGAAAGTTGGTAGAATTATACTCCATAATATGGAAGTTATAGCTACCAAGTAGAATCATAAAATTTACTGTTTCTCAAATTTGTCACGTCCTAGCATTATTAATGGATTGCTTTACGAAGGCATATCTTTCCCTAAATGCGATAATCTATTGAAAATATGTCAATGACAATACATCCTAGATATATTTCAAAACATTATTATCTAATATTCAAGATTCCATCTGTCACGCGTAAGACATGAAATACCATCCGACAAAACTTCATCGAGATCTTTACATCTCCAAATATCTGATCTGATTGAAATTTAATTTAATATTCGGCAGTAGCTCAAATTCTATCTTATCCCTTTCAGTCATTAATTGACATGCGAGAAGGATATTGATATTTCAAACAATAGAGTGAAGTCTACCGTAGGCGAAGGCAGATATAAATTTGTTTCAAAAATTGTCAATCTCAATCAAGTGGTTGCAAATCTTGGAAAGATTTTTGAATCAATTATTTACTATCGAATTAATAATTAAATGAGGCAATAAAAATCATTGGAATGGTGGTCATATTAATCAGTTATGGTACTTCATTTATGTTGAAACATTTTCGAATCTCTTCTACATTATCATATGTAGAAGAACTTAGTTTTGTTTTAAAATAGGATCGAACAACTGCTGAGTGAGAAGCACGAAATTAAAAAAAAATATTGCATCGAAGCTTTGAATGTATTGATTTTGTGACAAACATACATATATTTAAAATTAAAGAAACGAAAATCAAATATTTTTTGCAAATGAAGCACAGTTGTGCCCAGCATAAATTCACTTAAATGAATTACTATTCATTTTATCGTTGAAAAACGGTATTTTGTACGTTTAAAATATTCAATTGGCAAATTATTTAAAAAGCTATGTACTTTTACCCTCAGCTTTGACATTCATGGTTAAAAATGCCCTTCAGGGTGGGAATAGCAATATTCAATATTATAATGTAGCACCTATATATGCAAAAAGTTGGTATTTGCTCGATATATTATTGCCTTTTAGTTGATGTTCCGATATATCGTAGTCTACTGAGTTTATCAAGTGAAATTTTCTCTTTCTCTCTTGAAAAATGATAGAACATTTATTTTGTTCCAAATTGTTGTCAAACAGAAGCTCAGAAACTTGACATCAACCTCACTATTGAACTCCCTAATATCCTTTAGAACCACTTGCCTATACACAGTGATTTTTTGTCTTGTTGAGTTGACCCAGTGAGCCGTTTATGGGACCCCAAAATGTATTTTCACGTGACTTCACCCGCTCCGGTTCGAAATAATCCTCATATATTCAAAGTGTTGTGCTGTGTAACAAACGATATTGCAAATAGTTTGCGACAAAATTGTGTTAAAGTAGATTTGGCATATTTTTTGTAATTAAATTGACGGAAAAAATTAAGCGAAAAACTTTCCTTTTTGCACCGTTATTGACTCATAACGTTTTTAACTTCCCAGTATATGGGCAGTTCTTGTAATCGCCTCGAAAATCGACATTAAAATTTTCAACATTTCTTTACGTTTTGAGGTCTATAGAGCATATAAAAAGTGTTTTGAGAAAGAGAGATATATGAGTGTGTGTGTATGTACGTACGTCTGTACTGTTAATGATTTTTATTTTTTATTTAACTTTTTACGTAATCATGAGAAAAAGTTTTGATGTTGTTTTAAGAAACATTGTTTGGAGTATATAAATTATATAAATATTGGTTACTTCGACTTGAAAATAAGGTTAAAAATTTATTGTTTTTGAAAAAACCCAATTTTTTTCACTTTTTTTTTTTAAATTAAAAAACGGCTCCAATAATTTTTTTAAGAACCTTGACGGAATTATATAAATGTAATTACGCGTCGATTGACACGTTGATCAAGGAAATCGTACGTTTGTTTCACGAGATATAACGCATGACAGAAATGACCTTCAAACAGGCAAAACAGCAAACCCCCGCGACCGAAGTGTCCCAAAAACTAATCAGCTCTGAAAATTGCAAAGACGCTTCGATTGACACCTTAACAAAGTCGATACAACTTTGTTTACGTGAGTTATGCTCGTAGAAAAACTGTCCGCGAAGGCACGTACGTACGTACGTACACACACACATACATACTTCTTTCTAAAAACACTTAAAATATACTCGTAGGACCTCAAAACGTAAAGATATGTTGAAAATTTCAATTTCGATTTTCGAGGCGATTACAAGAACTTCCCATATACTGGGAAGTTAATTAAATAAAAAATAAAAAATCATTAACAGTCATCATGATCTTCAAGGTCATTTTTATCATTCACTAGATCTCACGAACCAGATATAATATTTGCATCATTATGGTGTCAGTTGACGTATATTAACATCTTTGTGAAGTTTTTAACATTATAAAAATTCGTTTCAGCCATTTTTTGAATTTAATAGAAGAAAATGCCAAAAATTATGGTTTTTTTCATAAAACATATTTTTTTAACTTGATTTGCACAGCGCAGTGATATCAGTTTATAAAATTTCGACATTCTTATCAGTTTTGAAGAGAAACCACCAAAACTTTTTTCCATGATAATGACGAAAAACTAAATTAAAAATTAAAAACATTCAGTTATCTTGTAAAAAGGGTTCATACGAATGATATTACTTTATATCTTTTATTCTAACAAAATTGTTGTAAATCCATGCAAAGTTTTAAAATATTTGCATAATTTGAGCAGATTTAGTCTTTTAATTAAAAAATATGTTTAAATTTGTATCAACGCTTTGAATGGTAAAATGTTTTGTAGTCAATACTTTGCAAGATCATATGCTTTGAAAAGCTTTCATCGAATAAAAAATTGTAGTTTTTAGTAGATTCATTCTTTAGTTATCGTAAGATTTTAATAACCATCATCATTTGAAATACATTTTACTTTTTACATGCAATTGAACCTATTTTTGACTGCATATACAAAATTTTTCAAGACCAAAAAGGCCCCCACCGATTTATCCGCGTGAATATTCAATCTGTCCTCATCGAACAAAAACCTTACGTAGTCCATGGATCCTCCCGTAGACGATATGATTCATATTAGCTAATTCCTATTACTGCTATGGAAATCTCTCATTGTTATTATTTAAAGTAGTATTATTTTCAAAAAAAAAAAAATTTTGTGTTTAATGTTGTTTATGTTTATGTAGATATTACTGTGAAGTTGACCGTGTGGACCTCAAGGGTCGCACCTCGCGGCTTGTTGTTATTGGAGCGATGTGAATGTAATGTTTGTACAAGTTATTCTAAATTAAATTCAATAAATGTTGATATACTCAATATTTTTGTAATATCAATGCGAGCTGAGATGAGAAATTTCATTTTTAACTTTTCAGATTCATTGCTCTTTTCCTAGCTTGCGCTGCTTACATAAACTTGGTTTTCTTCAGTGAAAAGTTTTCAACTAAAATTTTGGTCTTTTTGGTTGTGTGAAGATGCGATTATTGTCTAATAGCTCCAGAGTAATATCGTGGAAAATTTTTGATGGATACAATATATTCGTATATAAACTAACAGTCTTTTCGTTGAAGCATTTAAATAAATAAATGAATGTACATATATATAGTGTAATCGTGCATTGCCAGCAAAAAAAAATTCGATGAATTGCTTCCAGTATCAATAAGGTAAAGAGAAGAACTGGATCAAGAGGAGACATGTATTTCAAGACATAAACTTCTAAAAATCTATGTCTTTATTTTACACATTTCAAAAAAGGTTGTGTTTTAGAAAATTTATTGTAAAAAATGCCTCTGTTTGAAAAACTGTTGGGTCATGCTCGGAGCAAATCTGTATTGGCAAATGGCAGATGCTCAGGCTTTGCAATTAAAAAATTAAGATATTAAGAGGCAATCCCAGATTGTGTTATCTTAGCGAGAGAAAAAAACGAAGTGATCTAAGCAAAGCATTACAGGATCACATGAGGTTCTCATACAAAATGCCAGAAAATTTAATTTGCTGCCAGAAAATACTAAGACTTGATTCCGTTAATATTTAGGTAATAAAAATACATCCCAGCGGATACTTACATTCCTAAGACTAGTGCAAGTAATTAAAAGGCAACCAGCTCTCAAGTATCGGAAACATTAAATTCTGTCGAATTCTGAGTCTGATTCTGATGATGATGAACAATCCAACAGCTTTCAGAAAAGGATTATTGAGAAGTGCGAGTATTGGATATATAAGTTAAAGAAGAGATTGTAAACATCATCATACACCGCAAATGCTGTCTCATTTCAGTATTTTCGAAGTTGCGTAAAGGTTTTAATAACACAAATCAAGAGATTTATTAAAATCCTAAAATCTATTAAATTTCCGCTGTAAGGTTTTCAATTGCATAAAACAAACGACTTATTATCTTATAAATACTTACTGAGTATGTTCTACTACAGTGACTCACAAAATCTTGCACAACAGGTTGAATTCATTCCAAAATGCAGCATAATTAAAAACTGGTCAAGATTTTAGAGTAAATAAATTTACGCATATTTTTAAGAAACAAAATCAAAATAGCTTTCAATTCTCCATAATATACACACTCACATATGAAAGATAAACATATTTCTTCATGTGAACACGGATGCGAGTGAAAGGCCTTTTAATAATTTGTGTAGTCTCATTTAGCTGTAATTCGGTTGGACATACTATTGACAAGGTTGTCTAAGATATGGGGCACAATATTAACCCATTTATTTTGAACTTGTCTATAAAGTCATCCACTGTTTGCGGTACGTTCTTCTTTCGTAAAATGCGTTTTTTAAGTACTGACCACAGATTCTCGATCGGATTTGGATCTGACGATTGAGCTGGCTCATTCAATATGCTTACACTATTGTTTTAAAGCCAATTTTTGATTACTTTTGCAGTACTTTTAGGGTCTTTGTCGTGCATGAAGACAACTTCACAGCCGAACAGTTCTAGACTTGGAAGAAAAGAGTCTTTTAAGATGCTAACGTAGTCTACAGTTTGCATTACTCCATTGATTCGTCGTAACTTCCCACACTGATTATCTTTAAACCAGACCCAAATCATCAGTGTGCCTCCTCCGAACTTCTAGATCTTCGTGATACCATGGTTCCAGAGTCCAATAAACCTTGTCGATCCAAGTCCAAGTCCTGCCATCAGATTCAAGACAATTTATTTGGCTTCATCAAACTATGGTACCGAAATTTAGAGTATGACAGTCCATTTTGCATGCTTCTTTATAAAAATCTGATAAACAAGCCGTGAAGTGCGACCCTTGAGATCCACACGGTCAACTTCGCAGTAATATCTAGATAAACATTAAAAATATTAAACACAATAATAATTTTGCAAATAGTACTATTTTAAATAATTAAAAAATTAATGAGAGGTATTTATAGCGGTAACAGGAATGGAATGATAGGAATGTATAAATGTTATAAACATTTATTACTGTGTTGTGCAAATCTGGTTGAAAAAATATTTTTTATGAAAAAAACCCTAAGTTTTTGCATTTGCTTCTATTAAATTAAAAAAACCGCTGAAACGGATACGTCAATTGACACCTTAATGATGCAAATATTATATCTGGTTCGTGAGATATAGCGAATGGCAGAAATGACCTTGAAATCATGCTGACTGTTATTGATTTTTAATTTAATGTTTCTTGCTATCATGAGAAAAAGTTTTGATGACGTTCGTTCAAGCATTGCTTGAAGTATATAAATTTTATAAAAATTGAATACTGTCTTCCGTAAATCAGGTTAAAAATTTATTGTTTATTAAAAAAACCTAATTTTTTACACTTTTTTTTCTTAAATTAAAAACGGCTCCAACCATTTTTTTTCAAAATCTGATAGGTTCACACAAATGTCAATACGCGTGGATTGACACCTTAACTATGCAAATCATATGTTTGGTTCGCGAGATATAACGCATGAAAGAAATGACCTGCAAAAAGGCAAAACAACAACCCCCCGACCGAAGTATCCCAAAAACTAATCAGCTCTTAAGATTGCAAAGACGGTTCGATTGACACCTCAACAGAGTCGATACAACTTTATTTACGTGAGTAATGCTCGTAGAAAAAAGTGTCCACGAACGTACGTACGTACGTACACACACACACACATATTCACACATACATCTCCCTCTGTAAAAACACTTTATATATACTCTATAGACCTCAAAACGTAAAGAAATGTTGAAAATTTCAATTTTGATTTTCGAGGCGATTACAAGGACTTCCCATATACTGGGAAGTTAAAATGGTTTTTAACGTCGGAATTTATCATTTGAGACACTAATATCCTGACATTTGCATAGTTCTGCATTGGCTTTAGTAGCATTTTTCACAGTACCAGTTACTATTTTGTAACGTAAATGCCGTTCATTTGTCGGAAAATTTTTTTTTGGACGTTCACTTTTCGATGCTCTGACGTCAATATTTAACTTTTTTTAATTTCGAAATGCATAAACATACGATACACAAAATTTGGCTGCAATAGGTCCCACGGAACATACCAATTTAATATATGCTGCGATAGAATTGAAAATAACGTTGCCTATAGTTTTAATGCTTGAACACATAAAGGACATTTGAACCAAATCGTAACCGAATGATTTTTACCAAAAATAACAAAAAATCATATTTTGCAAATCTAAAAGCTACCATCACACATATTTCGTATGATTCTTTGAACAGCTAACTGCATAACTGTTTTATTCTTCTTTATTTAAAACAGGACCAAAATGAAGATTTTCTGCATGAGTTTTCTCTTAAAATGTTGAGTGGAAAAAAATTATCAATACTTAATGTGTGTACGTCTTATTCACATAAAATCCGATCAATCAAAGCTAAGAACCACGATCTTAATTTACAGCTTTCATCTCTGATATCTAGTTTAAAATCACCTCTGCCGTCACTTTATCGTTCTCCGCGCCAACCCCAATAAAGATCCCATGTCATTTTGAAATGCGTACTCAGGATTTATGTAGCTCAATGTTATCCCATTGAAAGGAAGGGTGATACATTAATACCAACTTTAAATAATATCTCTTCGCACTTTACATTGGGATCCAGCTGCTCAGAATCGAACGGACGTTTAAACCATCTTCTCATTGATTCTGCCGGCTTGCCTAGCAAATGTCAATCGTGATTACATACTTCTGTGACGTGGGTACGTTTCATTTTCTTCTGAATAAGCTTTCGGTATTTAAATCCTTCAACCATCCTCTTAAAATGTGGCAATTCATCTTTGCAGAAAATCTTAGTAGATAAGGACTCGATAATGAAGAAGATATTTATCAAACGCGCTGTAACAACCGCAAATTTTAATTAAGTAAACAGTAGACTTTGGAATAGGATTAATGATAAAATAGGCAATTTATAACGGATTGAGTGAAAATCTCCTTTCAAATAGATGTTGGCTTACCCAGAAATCTAAATAACAATAGCGTACCATTAAAATATAAACTTTTAAATGGTAACATTTCGTTGATTTTCACATTTACATAGCATTCAAGACAACAGGAAAATCATATTCTTATTTTCACTATTTTTGACTCGTTGAGCCTTTGAACATTTGTTAGTACGACGTAAGCATCGAAAATGAGTTCTAGAATAGGTATAATGAATTTATTCAAGTTATAGATACATTGTCAAGACTTAACTTAAAACACATTAAGATTGATTTTTAATTTTCTTTCTTTATATATTCACGGAGAAAATACACCTCAGCCAAAGTCAGACCTTGAAATCTAACAAAATGTGGCTGAAATTTTAATCAAACCGCATCAAAAATAACACTTACCTACATATACACTAACAAGAAAATCGTTTACCGATGGAACGAAAATCACGCGTCTGTCAAAATCGGATGCCCTCAAAAAAACCAGCCTGCTCCACTTGGTTAAACATTTAGTGTTTGGCGTGGTACCCTCTGATTTTAATCATTATCGCCAGTCAAGAAGTACTTACTCCTTCAGCTTTCTGCAGAATTCTGGCTTAATTTGACTTCATTCACTCAATAACGTACGTTTGAGGTCCGCTTTGTTGGAGATAGTATTTTTCCGTTATATATTTTTTCAAAAGATCCCATTAATTTTCGATGGGCTTCGAATTCGGTCTTTGCGGTGTAGTCTTCATCACCAATGAGCAAATATACATACAATAGCCAAAATGGAATGGTATGGGGTTTGTATTCAGGATCATTATCGAAGTACTTCTAAATGCTGGTAATAACCCAAATTCAATATCCGTACACTTTTCTCTAATTTAGTTTTGATCATCCCCAAATATTTCATCAGGTCCATAGTTCATTTTTCGATTAGCTGAAAAATTTCTGCTCCAGCAGCTCAGAAATACCCTCAAATTTCAAACGAACCACAATTATGTTTGAAACTTGAAACACTTAAATACATCACATACTGGGGAGTGAGTTCTTTTAAGGATCGTTACTTTTTTCTCAAGTGACTTCCATTTTGGTAGTGCTCGACCTTCACCTTTTTCCTTTTTAACTTCCCAGTATATGGGAACTACGAAGGCACACTAAGTACAATACCATGCACTACACTGATGAGACTACTTTTTCATTAACAGTCTCATCACCTTCACCCCCTTCGGCCCGTCGTAAAAAAATGTTGCACATGACTGCTCAAAAATATTATCCAGACCATGCCAAGACTAAACGTTGTCGAATCACTCAACGGGTTGCATATGATTAGCCCGTCCACGATGTATACACATGTTATTTCAAACATGCACACTCCCGCCGCTTCAGCATAGAATTCACGCAGCCATTCAAATCGAAATACTCTTTTTCGGGGCAAAATCCATGTAGCCCGTTCGTCGTAATAAAGGTGGAAAATTTTCAAAGAGAAAATAAGTTTGAGTTTTACTCTCAGCTTTTTCTCGGTGCAAGCACAACGAAGCGAGTCGAAGAGAAAAACAAATTGTTCTACAGTGCGTGGCTCATCAATGAGTGGTGGGGCTGACCCCCACTAGCCCCAAAGGTAGAGCCGCCACTGCTTGAATATACCTATAGCTTAGTACGATAGCCAAATGAAATGAAAAATTTAAGTTTCAAAAGACAGGAAAGCATATCCAAACATATTATACGAAATCTTTCGAAAAATACAAGTGACAAGAAATTTGGCTTCTCCTGATCGGTATTTCTTCAAAATATTTTCACTAAGGCAATAAGTGTCATTATTTTATTGGAATTTTTTTTATTTTATCCCTGCATTTTTTCCTTTTTTAACTTCCCAGTATATGGGAAGTTCTTGTAATCGCCTCGAAAATCGAAATTGAAATTTTCAACATTTCTTTACGTTTTGAGGTCTATAGAGTATATATAAAGTGTTTTTAGAAAGGGAGATGTATGTGTGTGTGTGTGTGTATGTACGTATGTACGTTCGTGGACACTTTTTTCTACGACGATAACTCACGTAAACAAAGTCCTATCGACTTCGTTGAGGTGTCAATCGAAGCGTCTTTGCAATCTTAAAAGCTGATTAGTTTTTGGGAAACTTCGGTCGGGGGGGTTTGCTGTTTTGCCCGTTTGAAGGTCATTTCTGTCATGCGTTATATCTCGTGAACCTAACGTACGATTTTCTTGAAAACGTACGTACGTAGACGCGTATTTACATTTATGTGATTCTATCAAGTTTTTAAAAAATTTCTTGGAGCCGTTTTTTAATTTTTTAAAAAACAGTGCAAAAAATAACGGTTTTTTTTCAAAAACAATAAATTTTTAAACTTAATTCCAAGTCGCAGTAACCAATGTTTCTAAAATTTATATACTCCAAACAGTTCTATAGAAAATGACATCAAAGTTTTTTATTAATGATTAAAAAAAAATCAAATAAAAAATAAAAAATCATTAACAGTCATCATGTTCTTCAAGGCCATTTCTGTCTGCTTTATATCTGACGAACCAAACATACGATTTGCATTGTTAAGGTGCCAATCGACGCGTATTAACATTTGCGTGAATCTATCAAATTTTCATAAAAACTGTTGGAGCCGTTTTTTAATTTAAGAGAATAAAGTGCAAAAAATTAGATTTTTTTCATAAACAATAAATTTATAACCTGATTTGCGAAATATTGTAATCAGTGTTTATAAAATTTATATACTCCAAACAATATTTGTAGAAACAATTTCAAAACTTTTTCTCATGATTACGTAAAAAATTAAATTACAAATAAAGAATAATTAAAAGTCATCATGATTTCCAAGGTCATTTTTATCATTCACTATATCTCACGAACCAGATATAATATTTGCATCATTAAGGTGTCAATAGACGTTTATTAACATTGCTGCAATTTTTTTAACATTACATAAAAATTGCTTCAGCAGCTTTTTAATTTAATAAAAGAAATGCAAAAATTGCAAAAAATTAGGCTTTTAGGGTTTTAAGGTTTTTTCATAAAAAATAATTTTTCAACTTGATTTGCACAGCACAGTAATAAATTTTAATAAAATTTATACATTCTTACCAGTTTTTGAAGAGAAACCAGCAAAACCATAATCCATGATTATAAAAAAACTAAATAAAAAATAAAAAATCATTCGAAGTTATTATGTATAGAGGGTTCATACGAATGACACTAATTTATATCTTTTATTCTAAGGAAATGGTTGTAAATTCAATCGAAGTTTTATAATATTTGCATAATTTGAGCAGATTTTTAATAGTTTTTACAGTGTTTTAGTGTTAATAAATAAACTGCTTAAATGATAGAAGTCCAAAAAAAACCTTCCGTAGATGATATGATTAATATCAACTCATTTCTGTTACTGCTATGAATACCTCTCATTATTATTATTTAAAGTAGTGATATTTTTAAAATTATTATTTTGTTTAATATTTTTAATATTTATCTAGATATTACTGGGAAGTTGACCGTGTGGACCTCAAGGGTCGCACTTCGCGGCTTGTTTCCTTTTCTTTTTTCTTCTCTTTTTTAAATACTCGAGATCAATGGTGGTTTGGGGCACAGAAAAAAGGAAACGATTCATATTATAAAAGGAAGGAATGAAGGGAAACATTGAAAACGAAAAAAAAATCATGTTATAAACGAAAAAAACACATCAAGCTTGCACGCAAAGGAAAACCGCTACCAAACCTATTCTAATGATTACACAATTTCATGTATATCAAACGCTATTCTAATTAGAACTTTACAGACTAAATTTTCCGTTCCCACTATACTTAAAATAGTTCATCGACAAAAAAGTTGGAATATTTTGTTAGTTATTGATATTTTTATTAAGAAATAATCAAAAAATAGAAAATAGAAAATTCACAGATGCCTAAGTTGTAAATAAACGTAGGAAATCTCATTCAGAATCAAAATCACGAGTCCATCCACCTAGTAAAATATTGCTAGAACCAATAGCGGCTTTACCATGGAAGCAAGAGAAGTATTTCTTCTCATAATATTTATTTAAAAAAAAATTAGGCGCTTTTTACTTAAGAAAATCACATTAAGAGGCCTATTTTTTGAAAGGGAAAAAATGATTAGAACTAATTGAAACTGATAGATTATTTAACTCATATTTTGAAATACATCTCATAATTTTTAACTTCCCAGTATATGGGAAGTTCTTGTAATCGCCTCGAAAATCGAAATTGAAATTTTCAACTTTTCTTTACGTTTTGAGGTCTATAGAGTATATATAAAGTGTTTTTAGAAAGGGAGATGTATGTGTGTGTGTGTGTACGTACGTACGTACGTCTGTACGTTCGTGGACACTTTTTTCTACGAGCATAACTTACGTAAGCAAAGTCCGATCGACTTCGTTGAAGTGTCAATCGAAGCGTCTTTGCAATTTTAAGAGCTGATTAGGTTTTGGAAATCTTCGGTCGGGGGGGGGGGGGGCGGTTTGCTGTTTTGGCCGGTTGAAGGTCATTTCTGTCATGCGTTATATCTCGCGAACCAAACGTACGATTTCCTCGAACAACGGGTCAATCGACGCGCATTAACATTTATGTAATTCTATAAAGTTTTTAAAAAAAATCTTGCAGCCGTTTTTAATTTTTTTAAAAAAAGTGCAAAAAATTGTGGTTATTTTTTCAAAAACAATAAATTTTTAACCTTATTTTCAAGTCCTAGTAATCAATGTTTATATAATTTATATACTCCAAACAGTTTCCATAAAAAAGCCAACAAAATTTTTTCTCATGATTACAAAAAAAAATCAAATAAAAAATAAAAAATCATTAACAGGCATCATGATCTTCAAGGTCGTTTCTGTCATGCGTTATATCTCGCTAACCGAACGTACGATTTGCATCGTTTAGGTGTCAATAGACGCGTATTAACATTTTTGTCAATCTGTCGAAAGTTGTTGTTGTTGAAAGAAATCGGTCAAGCCGTTTTTTAATTTAAGGAAAAAATGAGCAAAAAATTAGGTTCTTTTCATAAACAATAAATTTTTAACCTGATTTGTGAAATGTAGTAAACAATGTTTATAAAATATATATATTGCAAACAATGCTTGTGAAACCACCACCAAAACTTTTTCTCATGCTTACGAAAAAAATTAAATTAAACATAAAAAATCATTAAAAGTCATCATGATTTTCAAGGTCATTTTTATCAAACACTGTATCTGACGAACCAGATATAATATTTGCATCATTTTGGTGTCAGTAGACGTGTATCAACATTTTTGTGAAGTTTTTAACATTTTAAAAATTCGTTTCAGCCTTTTTTTGAATTTAATAGAAGAAAATGCGAAAAATTATAGTTTTTTCATAAAAAATATTTTTTAACCCGATTTTCACAGCACAGTAATACCAGTTTATAAAAGTTAGACATTCTTATCAGGTTTCGAAGAGAAACCGTCAAAATTTTCTTCCATGATTATGAACAAAAAAAAATCATTCAAAGTTACCATGTAAAGAGGGTTCATACGAATGCTATTACTTTATATATTATTCTAAAAAAATTGTTGTCAATTCAATCAAAGTTTTAAAATATATGCATAATTTGACCAGATTTTGAATAGTTTTCACAGTGTTTTATTTTTAATAAGGAAAACTGCTTAAATTTTGAAAACCACAAAATTATTCAAGATCAAAAAGGCCCCACCGATTGATCCGCGTGAATATTCAATCTGTCCTCATCGACCAAAAACCTTACGTAATCAATGGACCCTCCCGTAGGTGATATGATTCATATTAACTCATTCCTGTTACTGCTATGAATACCTCTCATTGTTGCAATGTTGTTGATGTTTATGTAGATATTACTGGGAAGTTGACCGTGTGGACCTCAAGGGTCGCAATTCGCTGCTTGTTTAAAGTGATTATCACCAAAATTCGCAAAGTTAGAAACTGTTCTTCATGGAGGTCCCTCGTCCGAGTCTTGCATGGCCGTGCATGCTGGAGTTCAGAATTTTAATTTGAAAGCAACCAAGCAAATTTTTCATATGGGTAATATATGTACAGGCGAAGCTCGATTTGTGCACAAGGTGAAATTTGGTCGATTTGCGGAAATCGAAAAATTGTTCAATTCGAATGTCTACAAAAAATTTATAAAATCATATCCAAAATGCATGTTTTTTAAAATCTTATTTAATTCAAAACAACACTATTCATTATAACGTTCGTTTGTTTTATTGAGCAATAAAATAATCGTTTATTCGTTTTCGTGCAAATTTGGAATTCAAGATTTTTTTAACGGCTTCTTCACGCAAATTTTGTAATAGATGAATTCCTGGGAAACTTTTACTATTCTGTTCGGCCCACACTAAAGCTTTATTAAAAATCATAATAGCATCTAGATGGGATACCAGCTTATTTTCTTCATCAAAGATATTGGACAAGGAACTGCTTTCATCATCAGATATTGATTCTTCTTCAATTGTGTCAAGATTCCAGTTAGTTAAATCATTAATTATGTGAGCCTTAATGTAAAAAGCAAAGGTTAGTTATATGCTATTTTTTAAATTAATTGTAGGTTCTTACAGTTATCACAGGTTGATGTTTTCTGCCATTAATTACCCGATTTGACAGGGTATTGATTCCTCGGCACTGCTTGATGGTATTTGATGCTCTAGATTCGGTGTTAAAAAGGTCAAGGGTATTTCATCTTCTGACAAAAATTTTCATTTTCACGAAGATAATTAGAGAAGTCCAAAATTTTCCTCCAGCAAGATATTATCACCCTTTCTTCTATTTTATCCCAGGCAGAGGCTAGGTTTGCAATGGCATCTTTAACAGTAATTTTTTAAAAAAACTGGCCCACACCAATATCTTCATTAGCAACAATACATGTTAGTAGCGAATTGCGATAGTATAATTTCGTTAGTTTGATTATGTTTTGGTCCATGGGCTGGATCAGTGGAGTGACATTTGGTGGCATATACATAATAGAAAATTTATCCATGATCAATTCAGCTTCTGAAGGATGGCTAGGTGCATTATCTAAGAGCAGTAGACCGCCAATTGGTAAATTATTGCTGCGTTGAAATTTTGTAACCTAGAGAAGGAAAAATTGGACTAGCTCGGGAAACTCGTTATGTATGCATAATAATTTTACCTCTGGGACAAAACAATTGTCAAACCAATGTTTGAATATAAAGGTGTTCATCCACGCTGATTTGGAATGACGATAGATGACAGAAATCACGAAATCTTTCTTAAAACATCTAGGATTTTTTGCCTTTCCAATAACTAATAAGTCGCGTTTATGCGTTCCAGACGCATTTGTGCAAACCATAATTGTTAGACGATCTTTTGCTAGCTTTCGTCCCGGTGCAGTTTTTTCATCCGCACGAACGAATGTTTTCGTTGGAAGAAGCTTCCAATAGAGTCTGAATTTTTCAGCGTTATACACTTGATCGTTGGTGATTCTCATTTCTCGTATCCTCTGTTCGAGTCTGCACTTAAACGGAGCAACATTTTCGGGACATGACGAAAACTTTTCACCTGCTATCGATAATTGTCTAATTCCATAGCGTCGCCGAAAATTAGAAAACCAGCCATCACTCGCATTAAATTGGACATTTTCATTTCCTGCAAGTTCTTTAAGAAACGCTTTAGCGTTCTCTTTCAAAAGCGGTCCACTCATTGGAATATTGCGAGCTCGATTTAACAAAAACCAGTCATACAGGTGCCTTTCCATTTCAGGATTTTCATACCGTCTAAGGTATTTACGTTTTTCAGTTCCCTTGAAGCTCATTGCTAGCTCGTTTGTAATTTTTTTTTGCCTTTTTGATTCTACAAACCGTACTTACATGAATTCCCATGTTTAAAGCTATTCTTTTGGCTGATATTCCTTTTCATAAATCATCAAGCACTTTAGCTTTATCTTCAAGACTGAGATGATTTGGCTTGGTGTTAGTAGATGGAGGCACATCTATTATGAATCTATGAGTAAACACCACGATGGAACAGTAAATCACACCACCAACAACCACCAACAAAAATTCACTTTCGAAAGATAACGCAAGCATGCAACAGCAGAAGCAGAATAACACGTGTAAACACAAACTCGTCTGATGTGTAATAAAATAAAACCATGCGCGGTGGGTGTAAGAAGCGTTTGTTTCTAGGATCTAACGAAACTTCTTTAAAATAAACACATATTGCATATAAGTCCCACGAAAAATGTCGCACTCAAACCGCAAGGTTCTAATTCCGCACAATTTCTGTGCAAATCGAGCAAATGGAACAAATTTTTTTTCTTGTGCAGGTTTCGAGCATTTGCACGAATCGCGTATTGCGTAAATCGAGTTTTGCCTGTTTATATAATTCCATGGTGAAAATTGCAAATTTGTGACGCGTTTGAAACAAAAACTAAATTTTTATCGTGGTTTTCTCATAAAAAACCCGAAATCAAGGTTCAAGTTCAGGTTCAAATATACTCAAATTTAATAAGGATACAAAAAATCTTTAGTTTTTGAAGGTCGATCAAAAATTTGCTGAGATACAATGCAAAAGCCGGAAGAACGCGTTTCGAGAAAAACGCATTTAAAAACAAATTACCAAAAATTGCGTATTGAAGTGCCTTGTTTATTACTTCTATATAGATAGGGATACCAGAAAAAATACATCTTCTTCCTTGCAATATCAGTCCAAATACATACAACATAAGAAATATTCATAAAAAGACAGCTCCGTGTTTCCGCATTCAACAGGCCGTGCGGTATACTCGAGCGCGCTTCGTTCCTTGCCCCGAAAATATAAGAAGCACCTTAAATATAACTATTTGAAAATACTTTTAAAAGGCTAAACTTTTGATATCTGCAATAAAAAAGTCAATTTTTCAAACCGTCTCATGTGATTTTTCCCCTAAAATGCTGCTAATGTAAGTATGTAAAATAAAAATCCGTATATTTTACTGCTATATTATAGGTTGAAAAAATGGATGATACATGAATTTATGTGAAATATTGGTAGAAGTTTTATTTTACACAAGATAAATTATTGAAAATGGCTTTTTTTAAAATATAATCAACTTCCAAGTATATTGGAAGTTCTTGTAATCACTTTGAAAATTGAAAATGAAATTTTCAACATATCTTTCCGTTTTGAAGTTTTTAAAGTACATTTAGAGTGTTTTGGGAAAGAAGTCTGTATGTGTGTGTATGTCCCTACGTACGTTCGCGGACAATTTTCTTACGAGCATAGTTCACGTAAACAATTTCATATAGATTTTGTTGAAGTACCAATTGAAACGTCTTTGCAATTTTAGGAGCTGATTAATTTTTGGACAATTTTGTTCGGATGTTTTTGTTTTGTTTTGATCGTCAGGGTCATTTCTACCATGCACTATATCTCTTGAACCAAACATAGGATTTGAATTGTTAATATGTCGACGCCTATTAATATTTGTATGATTCTATCAAATTTTGGAAGAAAATGTTGCAGCCGTTTTGTAATTTAATAAGAGCAAAAATTAGGGTTTTTTCAAAAGAAATAATTTTGAATCTGATTTGCACAACAGATTTACCGATTTGTACAAAATTATATATATATATATATAAAAATTATATATATATATATATATATATATATATATATATATATATATATATATATATAGCCTTGCCCAAAAGTATAAGCCCAACCTATTTTTCAGCTGCATATTAAATAAAAGTTGAATGCTAGCAATTCACCGGTTGATCTTCATCTGTGAAGCTATCTGTTCATTGCAATAAAATGACCTTCGACGGTTTCTTTAAAAACCCGGACACATTATTGGTAATAATGGGAAATTCCCCGAATTTTCATATATAAACCTTTCCAGTGCGTTGGTCTGTTACAGTTCGCGTCCGCTGCTTCAACGATCAGCATTGATTCATTTAGTGAGATAAAACTCCTCGTTCTAAGAAATGGCAAAAACAAAAGAAAGAAATTCAGAAACTCGTGCACAAATTCAATTGCTACATGAAGAAGGGTTCAGCTCGAGAAAAATTGCCGGACGCCTTGGATGTTCTCGCGGGGCGGTTCGATTGGCTATTCAACGATTTAAAAAAACCGATTCACATATGAATTTACCGAGGAGCGGTCGAAAAAAAGTAACAACCGTACAGGAGGACATATTGATTGTACGTGCTTCTTTGAGGGATCGGAAAAAACATCTGCCATGTTTGCTGCTGAGCTGTCAGAAGAGTTTAGGAAGAAATTATCCTCCAGAACAGTAAGAAGATGTCTATGTGAAAAAGGCCTTAGAGGCTGTAAGGCGAGAAAGAAGCCATGGTTGTCAGAAAAAAATCAGAAAGTTCGGCTAGAATGGGCTCGGAGGCACCAATGATTAACCGAAGAAGATTGGTCGAATATTATATGGTCAGAAGAATCTAACTTTAAAGTAAGTTTTCGAAATGTTATGTATTTTCATCTAAAAACATCTTATCGATTCAGGAATAAATGCATTTTTTCAAAAATATGTCTTTTTTTACAATTTTCAGATTTTTGGAACATCGGGTGCGACCTTTGTTCGACGCAGAATTGGTGAAGCATACCATCCACACCGCGTGGTACCAACTGTCAAGCACGAAGGGGGCAGCATAATGGTTTGGGGTTGCATGCCTTTGAGCGGAGTAGGAAATTTGTACGTGTGTGAAGGTCGGATGGACTCTTTGAAATACATCTCAGTACTTGAAAACGTTCTCTTCGAATCGGCAGTAAATTTTTTTGGCGAAACCAACCTTCGTAATGTCCAATTCCAGCAAGACAACGCACCTTGTCACAAGTCTGGAGTTACTATGAGGTGGTTTCGTGATAATAGTATAGATTTGTTGGAATGGCCCCCGCAGTCTCCAGATCTTAACCCGATCGAACATTTATGGAGCATTCTGAAAAGAAGGATGCATGACCGTTCTATAATCTCCAAAACAAGTTTGATTTATGCCTTGAAAGAAGAATGGGAAGCAATAACTTCCAAAGAATGCAAAAACCTTATTTCAACTATGCCAAGAAGAATTGCTGCGATTGACTTCTTTTAATAAAATAATATGAAAAACAATTATATTTGCCATTTTCTTTCAACCAATATTAATACGCTTTGAAATATGTTACTTTTCTGGGGTGGGCTTATACTTTTGGCCAAGGCCATATGTATATATATATATATATATATATATATATATATATATATATATATATATATATATATATATATTTAAAACAGTTTTTGTGAAAATAAACATTAGAACTTTCATGGTTTTCATGATTAAAAAAATCAAATAAAAAATAAAAAAATCATAGAAAAAATATATTCGTACAAAATGGAAAAATGATCATAAAAATAATATCACATGATTTCACTTAATTTGATGACTTGGTTTCTTCACAACTTTTCTATGTTATTTGAACTTGTATCAATCCTTGCTTTTCAAAATCAAATGTTTTGAGTTCTCATCAAATAAAACTTTTTAGTTTTTTATTACTTTTTAAAAACATTCATACATTCTTACGGTTAATCCACGTGAAGATTGAATCAACCTCCCCTCTCCCATCTATCAATAGCTATACGTAATTAATAAATGCTCCCTACAATGATACCAAGCATTCATTTTGTTAACTTTATTTACTATATCAAGCTGATTTTGTCGTTTGAAATTTGAAATTTAAAATTTGCACCAGCATAGGGCGTTTTGTCATTTACGGCTAAACCCAAAACTTGGCAAAACATTGACAACCAAGCCTTGCCCGAGGTAACCACTAAAAGCATTCAAAACTAAATAAAAGGAATGGTGAGCGGGTTACATTTTTTTTCTTATTTAGTTGGTTGTAATCAAGATTCTCTATGATAACCTATTGGTTTTATTTGTGTTTGGAATGACTTGAGCCTTATTTTGAACAAACTGCCAAAATTTTGATCATATCCTAGAATTGAAATTTTTAAATTATTCCAATTTACCCTTAAATTTTCAATATCTTTAATGGTTTGAATAACAACTAAATATACAAAACTGAAACAAAAAGTCTAGTTATCAACGCCAGCAGAAAAGTTTCGAGCATTGCAAAAAACCGCTTCACAAGATAACGCCTAATGAATTATTCAAAGGCATTAACAATCTCAGAGAGACTGCTTCGAACAATTTGCATTTTCTCCGTCCAATAGAAACGTTTTACAAATTTAACATCATCATCGCCGTTCGTCCTCGGGCTAAGCTTTTAAATTTTTCATAGTAGCTTCAATGATAAAACGTTCCTCCAACTTTTCTTGTTATGCCCAAAGAGGAAAAAAACGCTGCTTTTTCCCTCAAGTATTATGCTGTCATTAAAAAATTAAGATAATATTTGACCTATATGCATCCAATACGAAAGAAAACCGCACTGCAATGTGGTACCAGCAAAAAGCCACTTGGGAATGTAACGAGAAACAAACTTGCAAAGAGCTGTGAAGTTAAATCTTTGTTTGTTGAAACACAAAACTTTTTCTATGCAAACATCCAATTTGCGCTGTGCACTCTTTGTAAGATACACTTTTGAATTACATTGGATAATACAGATGAAAGTTCTATTGCAGAGTTATTCTGTTATTTTTCAACTTTGCCATCTTCCTGGTTCGTATCTGTCTGGAGGAAATGCAAATGTAGAAAGAAAATATTATTTGTTCTGCATATTGAAATGATGCTCAATTTGACTGTTAAGATGAAAAGTAATGCTAGGAGTTAAGATCTCAGAAAACGTTTTTTTTTTGATTTTACATTGCTATTGCATCAATTCTTAAGTTTTCACATATGTCCAGACCGGTAAGTCGTACAGCCCTTAAAATCACTTGCTTGCAATTTTCGCTTTTGAGATCAAGTTAAAATCATTTACAAATCATTGATATGTTCTTAATTGACTGATCAGTTGAAAGGTACCTCAATATGAAGTAATTATTGGTAGTAAACCGAGAAAGAATGCATATGTAATGGAAAGTCTATTAAACTGAGTGTGCTGCGAATCATCTTTGTTGGCAGTAGATTTTATTTAGCGCACATTTTTCTCCAAACCCACGTTTCGGTGCGTGGAGGATAACTTGACTTGGTGCTTGCCGTTTAAAAGGAGCAGAGTATATAAAGATTGGATACCACACAGTTTGTGCGTCATAAACAGAATTAACCAGTCGATACTGAACCACAATTGGAAAATCTTCAAACAAGTCTGACACCAAACGCCACCCAACGTGACAACAACAAGTGTATTTTTACAATGTAATAAGAAAACACACGCTTCACTTAACTATACAATGTATTTTTATATAAAAACTTTACCTACTTACAGTTTGCTATTCGTCCATGTTTCAGCCACCGACAACACAAACACACGTCCAAATTCCGCTGTCGTTCCGCAAAGAACACTCATTAACAATTTTTTTACCTTTTTCTATTTATTGAATAATGTATAATAATCAAAATCATGAGAGCAAACTGCAAATCGAAGTAAGTAAAGGCTTGAACAAGCCCAAATATAGTCCTTTTAAAATTTAATGTGTTTTTGATAAAAATAAATAACGTTATGTGCACTTTCACGACTTTGGCTGCATTTGGCCACGGTTTGAGCCATTCCACCTGATGTTCACCAACAAAAAGAAGTGTGATAATGCTAACAATTACGATTACCACTCATCGCTGCACCGTGACTGTCCTGACAACAAATTTCGAGATGAAAAGCAAATTCTCTGCGACAATCACGCATACAAATCAAATAATATCGTCATAAAACGTCATTTTCAAAACTATGTACTCACAATTTGTACTAAGCCCATCTGTAATCGCTACCAGGCTCAAATTTTTTTCCTTCTGCCAAGTAGAAGTTTCACATAAATCATCTAACTGCAAAACTCTCCGTAAAAGAAGTCGAATTCTTTGAAAGTGGTTACTTTTTTTTCAAACCACTTTCAAAAACATGAAACTTAACTGAGAGGACCGTCACCGTCTTGACTGTTATACATACGTCTCTTTTTCTAGCCCTATTCCGACATTATTGTTCACTGACCTGTGAACTTTGATTTGATCAGTTAGTGAAAATTCGCCGCGTTTCATTCCACGGTATTAGGACACTTTCCGATCGTCATCAACTTGTGATTAAATATGATGTTTCCCAGTATCTTGTCATTTCACAGACAATTCTGGATAGAAAGACTGTCAACAGTTCGTGGTTTAGAGCAGTTCAAACGTAAAAGAAATGGAGCCTGCTTCTCTCTGATCGTCGACCAATGAAACTGAAGACGGTGGTCATGGTAACGATTCAGCTTGCCATCACCACACTGACGTGGATATTTAAGGTAGGATCTAACGCTGTTATTGGTGTTTCCTCGTTGGACCGCTGGAACTGGTGGTGTTGCTTTCTTTCATCGAGGGAAGCTACAGAGTCCATAATTTAATTTGTTTTTGCATCATGTACCTAATCTAAGGTCTTTAATTTCACAACCCAAATTCAATTGAGCTCTTTTTCCATTAAAGTCCTTCCTTTTTACTTTTACGGCGTGTGATATGCCTGAGAATTTCCGTTTTACAATGTTCACCCGTATGTCGATGGTTATTGAGGATAGCCGCAAAAAGCTTAACTAAAATACCATCTGGAATAGTTCTTGCTCCCAATTGAAGGTTTTTTTGATCGAACGAAAAGAGTGAGGACCCTAAAATATATAAAACTATAGACAAATGCGACTAAAAAAATTATGTAGTGCAAGGTCGGTTATTATGATATGGTTGTCCAATATGCTGGAGTCTGTTTCGGAAAACCCCCAATTTTTGCGTGAGTACATCAGATATTTAAATCTTACTTTTTTTAATACGTCGTTATCGACACGGAACAATCAGTTAATAAAAATGTGGTCTAAGTGCGACCCTCGAGGCCCACACGACTAACTTCCCAGTGGTTGAATAAAAAGCTATAATTTGCTTTTATTATTAATTACTATTATTAATAATAATTATTATTAAACATTATTATTCTAAATTAATATAATTACTGTTACTATTTTTATCAGTTTTTTATCTAACCATAAAAGATTTGGTAGAGGAAGACGTCTCCACCACCTGGTCATCCTCTACCAAAGCCTTGGCAACCTTGTCCTCTTCGTCCACATCACCCTTCTTGTCCTCCATCTCGGCCTCGGAATCCACAACTATTATTGAGGGTATTTAATTATTGTTTAAAATAATCATTCGTTATTAAGAATGTTTGACCGTTACTGAATAATTATAATTGAATTTATATATACAATATCAGATTATAACTAATATTATTTGATTGTTATTAACAATATTAAATTATTTATAACAATATCCAATTATTAACTGCATTAGCGTCTCTACTCCCATTCACCCAAACCTGATAATAAAAGTTTGCAATTTTATAAATTAATCTTGTTTTTAAATAACATTTTTTACAAATTTGATCACAATTTTGCTAAAACGCACAATAATAACAACATTACTATGAAGGTATTTGGTATCTGCACGAATTAATACTGTGTATCAACAGTTTAAAAATAAGCAATTTTTAGTCGTTTTTTCAGTTTTTTCATCCTAAATAAAAAACGGCCCAACCGATTTTGCTGAAAAGTCATTCAGTTCTAAGTTACGTAATTACGCGTCGTTTAAAACCAGTCCCACGTCAATTCGATGTTTGGTTCTTGAGATAATCGAGACGAAAAATTACTCCGAACGCACATACGTACATACGCACATACGCACATCCGCACATACGCACATCCGCACATCCGCACATACGCACATCCGCACATACGCACATCCGCACATACGCACATCCGCACATACGTACATACACACTCACAGACATCTCTCTAAAAACGATGGATTTGGATTCTAGAGACCTTAAAACGTGGAGATATGTCAAAATTTGGGATTCGCAAAATCGACCCCATTACAATAACTTCCCATAGGGAACTGGGAAGCTAATAAGCAGTACAGTCCCCATCATATTCGAATGTAACCTTATACTTTTTGGGCATGGTTTCGACCAGTTCTTCTGCGTAGTCGACGAAATGAGTTCGCCATATTGTTCAAATATGTCGTGGTTCATATTGTCCATGTTAGGTCTTCATAATTCCCGACACATTTTCAGTTGACGCGGCATCAGAACATTGTGAAGGACACCGGTGATGTCATTTTTTTCTTTCCAAGTCACAGGCGTTTTTTGAGCACCTTATATTCATTTTCATTTTTGAAAATTGTGGCTAACGACTTCTAAAGCCCACAATGATAAATGTTTACCATTTCAGATAGCAGCGGTTTCAAGATATTGGTACGATTGACTATTGACTCCATTAAATTGTAGTGGTATTCTCTATTAGTTCATTGAACGCGGGCTGGAAGAAATCCTCGAGTGAAATATCTCTTGAATAAATTGACTATCGCTTTGTCCTGTTGCTTCGAGCACCGTTCATCGTATTCATTGATAAATGACAGCACCTGGAGAGGATGCCATCCGACACTCCGAAACCACACTTTCCGTTAAATTAATGATGAACCAGCATAAAATCTGGAACCTAAGAAACCCCATTAATGTGCAATTATAGTGTTAGTGAGTTCCTAACTAAAGTCACACTAGAAGACGAAGTTGTTGACTAGACTAGGAGGTTCTAACCCATGATAAACTAACTTATGTAGTCATTGATGTTTTTATGCAACTCAAACCACACGATCCACTTTGTAACCAAACTTCTCGGTTTTTTAATTGGTTTGTAAGCCGATAAAGTCAATAATTTAGATTCTGAAAACACCTTCCGTATTTGATACTCATTTTGGAGAAGAAGCTTTCACTTAGAAATTTCAAGCGATACTGATATGATTCTGTTTGCGCGGTAGCTCTTTTTATTTGTACATTGCATCGCAAAAGGGAAACAGAAGTATATCTCCTACTTTTGTGAAAAAAAAACGCTTGCACTTTCTTCTGAAAACAAAATAAGACATAAAAAAGGAAAATATATCAAATAAATGTCCCTCCGTTTTTAGTTTCATCGTTCAATTTTAGAGACCTAAGGAACGATGTTGTCTTTATAATACGTGTATTACAATTTCGAACTCTATTAAATGTTCACATTGAAAACATTTAGTGGTTGTATTGCAAACCTGTAAGTACTTGACCAACATTAAATTCTTTATTGTCCTGCTATTATTACCACAGACCCTCACAAGCACACATCATTTGTTGTATCACATCGTGGAGCTATTAATACTCCAGCTGAAATCCATTTTTTGTGTGAAGACGTCATCATGAGAGATCGAACATCAGGCTCATATTTTAAAATTGGGCCAACGAACAACTCTAACGTGCTGCAGATTCACCAACCAACCATGCAGACGTGCTGCAGACTTCATGTGTATGTACACATAACTTGTCTAGCTTGGGAGCTAAAAACTGCGAAAATAGGTGCTCGTGTTGCTGTGAATCTTGAATAGCGTACCACATTTTAGTCCGAGTTGCAAAAATTGTTTGAAATCTCGTAAGCAGACTTCAAATTGACGTTTGAGTGTTACTAAACATCAGGTACCCTAGGATCTCCAATTTTGTGGTTTTATATCGAAAAGATAATTAAGCATTAAATTTATCTCTTTACACAAAAAATTGCGTTTTTGTTTCGCGTCTATGCATCAAACAATAGAAAGCAAAAATGCAAGATCTGCTGGCTTACCGCAAAACAAATAAAGTCACTGCACTCTATCAGTACCGTACTAATCCTAACCTAATCGGAATCTTGCCGTAATTTAAATATTGGAATTCTCATACGACGAAGGCAACATGTGTACATATAGTAAACATAAATGTTTTAAAGCCTTTAACTTTGTCAGCAAATATGTTGTTGTATCCTTAATAATAACTTATGCTTCGTCATACAGTGAATTATTAAACTGACAAGGACACGTTGACAACAAAAATTTGCCGCATAATTATAGAGATCACTGCAAGTAAATTCAGATAAAATATGAGAAGACCTGTTTTAATTAGTGTAAATTAATTAGTCGCCGTCGCTGACTCGCTTGCTGGGTAGGTTTACTCTTTTCACACTGAGCACCATGCTAAATGTGTGTATATAGATTTATTGATTGACTCTAGAACGGAGTGTGCACATAACAGAAATGCAATGAAAAACAGTAAGTGAACTGTAAGCAAGAATTTGTTCCCTAACGAAGCTTTCATGTTAACGTATAATTACAGGACGGCTCTTCTGATGCATACTTCGTATGATTTTAGCAGCGGCGCTTTGAATTGCATTGCTTTTCAATGGAAAACTGGGCGATGTTGTTTGACTTTCGTATGCTTCGGAGCAAGTTTTGAAAAGTATTCACGTGATCATTGTGGTAGTCAACGTTTGGAGTTAGTTATTTACTTTTCTGACAAAGCAAATAATATGTGCACTACTCAAGAATTAGGAGCTAGTAGATATCCAATTTATTTCCGGTATCAAGGCATCATTATACAATACTTATTAGACCCTGAAAAATCAACACCATTTGTTTATATAATTTTGCATCATTAAGAAGTCAATCGACGTGTATTAACATTTTAATGATGTTTTTAAATTAAAAAAAAACTTTCATGCCATTTTTTTTAATTTAATAAAAAATATTAAAAATTAGTGTTTTTTTCATAAAAAAATTAATTATTAATTAATAAAATTAACATCTTAATAATAAATATTTATAAAATTTATAAACTTTTACCAATTTCTGTAGAGAAACCAGCAAAATATTTTCTCACGATTTCAAAACAAATTGAATTTAAAATAATAAAAAAATCATTCTAAGTCTCCATGTAAAAAGGGTTCATGCGAACTTGTATACCTTAAATCTCTTATTCTAAAGACATTGTTGTAAAGTCAATCAAAGTTTATTATTCTTTGCATAATTTGCGGAGATTTTTAATAGTCTTCACAGAACCGTGTTTTAATTTTGATAAAAAAAACTGCTCAAATTTTGAAAACCAATACAAATCAAATCAAATTTGCAATTGTGATAATCAACGTTTTGAATGGTAAAATGTTTGTGATCAACACTTTTTGAGATCATGTGCTTTGAAAAGCTTTCATCAAATAAAAAATTGTAGTTTTTAGAAGATTTGATCTTTAGTAATCGTAAGATTTCAATTACTTCCTCCATCATCATTTGTAGTACGTTTTACATTTTACATGCAATTGAATCTATTTTTGACTGCATATTCAAAATTTTTCAAGACCAATAGGAAATATGAAGTAATTATTAATTTGATTGATGTAAAATCGTGAAATTTTTAAATCCAGTGATTATGCTGAAGTCATGGCAATTTTAAACGAAACTATTCAAAATGGTCATCACGCGACAAAATCCCTTCAGTGGGCGTTATAACAAAAACTGCATTCATTTTTGCTAGTGCTCGTTTGTCCTTCAAGCATCGATATGAAAATAACAAATAACGTAGAAAAGGCTCCCACCGATTGATTCGCGTGAATATGCAATCAAATCAATCTGTCCCCATCGACCAAAATCCTTACTTAATCAATGGACCCTTCCGTAGATGGTATGATTAATATTAACTCATTCCTGTCACTTCTTTGAATACCTCTCATTATTATTATTTAAAGTAGCAGTATTTTCAAAATTATTATTGTGTTTAATGTTTTTGATGTTTCTGTAGATATTACTGGGAAGTTGACCGTGTGGACCTGAAGGGTCGCACCTCGCGGCTTGTTTTCTCTTCGTGTTGGTATATCGGTTTACGAGAGGTTCATTGTAATTTCCGCTTTCAAGATGGAATCGCTTGGAAATGGTTAACTCAGTTTTCGCACGAATAATGAATTAGAGTAAAGTAGTTGTGATTGGAATTTTGGTTTTTTTACAGCTAGGCAGTTTTTGGAGATTTTATGAAATCAAAAAAAAACTAGGGAAAAACTAATCGTATTTAGACTGAACTCAGCTAGTCCATTAGAAATCATCATCTCTCTAATATCCGAGGTGTATGTAAAACTCTTCAGGATAACTGCTCTTCCTGAGGAGAAAAGATGCTGATCCTCAACGATAATTACAATTCTTGATTATAAATGAATAAGATATTCAATAAATGGCAATTCGTTAAATTTTCAAAGTCTCAAAAATTCCTTTCAATGAGTTTCCATAAAAATCTAGCCCCATGTGCCAAATACTCCTCTTAACCAGTCGTGAAGCACCATTACTTTGATACACAAATAAATGTAAGAAGAAAGAAAATCTGCAGACGGCCGAAAAGGTGGAACACAACACGATACGTATGTATCTTTGTTGAAATAATTTTAATCTTGTCGTTGTTGAACGTAAACTACATTATGTTTAATTCATTTGTTCATCAGTTTCAGGTTCCAAAAAATGTTGCTCTAATGTTTGAGAAAGGAACGTCAAACAATCGATTGCTTCTGAATTCATTATCTCTTTCATTAAAAATTTCTGCTACGGATCTGATGTCAAGAAATGTATGATAGTTCGATACATTTGAATTAAAATGAATTATAATAAAGTGCATTTGGCCTTCAATATTGTGCAAGTAATTCTCTTTTCAAGACAAATCCCACACAAAAACACTAATGTAGGAGTATAATTAATTTTATGAATTGCTTCAAGCTAAGTTACAGACATACAAACGAAGTTAAGACATTCATTTTTTAAATTATGAAGTCGATTCATATTGAGTGAATTCAACCGCTCAGCATGCTTCATATTGAGAAAGTTGTCTTAAACATCGGTATCGAGACATGATATCCAGGGACTTTCACAGACTGGAAAAAAGCCTCGTGCTGTCCTGAAAGGAAGCAAGAGATGATATCCATTGCTAAGATGTACGTCACACATAGCAGGTTTTGATCGTTACACAATACCTTATAAAATTGAAGAAGAAGAAGAAGAAGAAGAAAAAGGAGAAGAAAACACAAGAATATTATTCATATATCTTCGTCAAAATATTTTTGTGGAACTTAAACGAACGATTTTAATATTTTTTTGAATAGTCTCAATAGAGTTTGGTTTAACTCTGCTTGTGAAATATTTCATAGCTAAAATAGCATAAAAATAGCATTTTTAGCAATTATTAACGTTTGGTAGACTCACATGGAAGCTCTAAGCCATGCATAAAGTTAATCACGCATTTATGAATCTGAAACGCAGCTTGTCAAACATTCTGGTTGATATTTTCGGATCAGAGTCAGTTTTTTGTAAATATAAGTGATTATTCAGTTATTAGCTTTATGATTTACATCAAAATACAATATACGCACTTTGTATTTAGTCAACACAGTAACGTTTTCCGTAGGACAGAATAAAAACTCCATTAAGATTACCACACTTCATATGATTCACAAGACTATATCCTAGGTCAAATAACATCAACCCTTAGCTTCAGATGGGGCATTTGTTTTCCTTATTGAGAATATTCGAATAGGACATTCTTGCTCAAAAAAAGTTAGGTAAATGAACACACATGTCAATGTGATTTACACAAATTTATCGATCGGATTGACACATTATGGAACTGAGCTTCCACCACGATACATGCATGAACGTTCTCTCTTATCAAGGACTCGGATGTTTATCAATAATTCAGTATATTGTGTGTGGGTGGATCTGGGCTGCTTTTAGTTTTACATAATTCATGCACACTGTTCAAAATTCACTTATCAATGAAAAGGGAGGACATAAATTAACTATATGACGTTTTAACTGGTGGAACTGAAAATATTTGCTAGGCGCTATATTACATAGCACTTTGTTAATGGAAAATTGTCTTGCTTTCATTTTGCATTCATTGCGTCCTTGTTGTTTTCTAGTGGAACAGAAACTGACTGCTTTTAAGATCATTATCATCTTACTGGCCAACATACTGGCCAATGGATGTCAACAAAACACCTTTTTTAATCGAGTTCCCCATAACTAGGAAGCTGCTGATAACATATATCAGGAGATATATGACTCAAGTTCTGATCAATTTTCAACACAATAGTGATAAAATGCCTTACAAACAGACTCGCGGATTGGGTGGTCGGTTGATTGAGTCCCGTGGGAGGCATGTAACAAAGCCAATGATATTTTGGAACTAAGTTCATTGACGGAACCATAGATTTTTCGAATATATTGTATACCAAAAAGCGGCTACAGACGGCTCAGCAAATATTTTGTGGGGCGCGACTTGAATTACGTTCGTAGTATTTGGTGAGTTACGAGATAGTTATGCAGGGAAGATAACGATTATAGATATATTGAAGAACCGGAAGCGAACGGAAAATAGTTATTACATTGTTAGCCTGTATAGCCACATATAAATTAGTGAGAAGATAGGCAAAGTTTTTTCCTTTAAGGTATCAGTCTACTTTAAGAATGTCAAAAAACGGATATTTTTTTTACATTTTTCGAATCCTTGGAACTTTAAAAGTTATCTCCAGAGTGTTTTTTGAAAATTCGAAAGGTTAATATATAAATAGCAACTTTGAGTGTGCGTGCGATTTCGGCTCTTTGCAGATGTTCTATCAGCTGTCGGCCTCGTAGAGTCTCTTTCATTCCCCTTCTCTAAAATATCGGTTTCTCCTATATACCTTATATTTGATCCCTTATGGCATGTGCTCAGTGCTTATTTAGACGTGTTTTTGAAATATGTCTAATTTTTCATTTTGCAAAAAAAATATTTATCAGCTAAATGGAACAAAAACTTCAAACACGTTTTTCGCAAAACAACGTTTTTAAAATTTTTTGGCGCAAGTCTGCCATTTTTTTTAAATTGATTTTTTGGAAAACGGTGTAGGACTACGATAAGAGAGACCATACTTTTTAAAGTCCCGTTCAATTTTTTTGCTTCAGATCTACCAATCCATAGTTTATCTATCTGCCGTGGAGTACCATTTTTCAGAACTTAATTTCAGCACCCTCTTAAAAATTTGAATTATTCAAATATGAAATAATATTATAACAAGCCGCGAGGTGTGACGCTTAAGGTCCACACGGTCAGCTTCCCAGTAATGTTTACATAAATATTAAAACTATTAAACGCAATAACAGTTATGAAAATATAAATACTTTAAATAATAAAAATGTACCTTTCATAAAAGTTATGGGATTGATTTAATATTAATCGTAACATCCATTGATAACAAAAGGTTTTCGGTGGATTGATTTGATTCAATATTCACGCGGGTCAATCGGAGGGGGGACAGGTTACAAAGCCTTTTCAACGTTATTTGTTATTTTCATATCGATGCTTGAAGGACAAAACAGCGCTAGGAAAAATGAATGCAGTTTTTGTTATTACGACCACTGAAGAGATTTTGTCGCGTGATAGCCATTTTGAATAGTTGCGGTCAAAACTGCCATCACTTCGGCATAATCACTGAATTTGTATTTTTTCCACGATTTTATATTAATGGGACTAATAATTATTAACTTCCCAGTACATTGCAAGTTCTTGTAATCGCCTCGAAAATCGAAATTGAAATTTTCAACTTTTCTTTACGTTTTGAGGTCTATAGAGTATGCATAAAGTGTTTTTAGAAAGGGGTATGTACGTTCGTGGACACTTTTTTCTACGAGCATAACTCACGTAAGCAAAGTCCTATCGACTTCGTTGAGGTGTCAATCGAAGCGTCTTTGCAATCTTAAGAGCTGATTAGTTTTTGGGAAACTTCGGTAGGTTTTTTTTGTTTTGCCCGTTTGAAGGTCATTTCTGTCATGCGTTATATCTTGCGAACTAAACGTACGATATCCTTGATGAAGGTGTCAATCGACGCGTATTGGCATTTGCCAGATTCTATCAAATTTTTAAAAAGTTTCTTGCAGCCGTTTTTTTAAAAATTTTAAAAACAAGCCGCGAGGTGCGGCCCTTGAGGTCCACACGGTCAACTTCCCAGTAATATCTACATGAATATTAAAAATATTAAACACAAAAGAAATCATGAAAATACTACTACTTTGAATAATAATAATGAGAGGTACTCATAATCGTAATTGAAATGAGCTAATATCAATCATATCATCTACTGTAGCGTTCATTGATTACGTAAGGCTTTTGTTGGGTGGGGGGTGGATTGGTTTGATTGACTATTCACGCAGATAAATCGGAGGGGGCGGGCTATAAAGTCTTTTTTACGTTATTTGTTATTTTTATATCGATGCTTGAAGGACAGAAGAGCGCTAGCAAAAATGAATGCATTCTTGCTATTACGCCCACTGAAGAGGTTTTCTCGCGAGGTGTCCATTTTAAATAATTTTGTTCAAAATTGCCATGACTTCGGCATAATCATTGAATTTGTGTTTTTTTTTGTGTTTTTTTGGATCATGCAAAAAAAATTGGCCAGTTTCTCTTCGAAAACTATTAGGAATATATAAATTATATAAACATTTATTACTGAGCTGTGCAAATCAGGATAAAAATTTATTTTTTATGAAAAAAACTCTAATTTTTCCCAT
The DNA here is from genome assembly GCA_963942545.1 of Oxycera nigricornis. Taxonomy (NCBI): domain Eukaryota; kingdom Metazoa; phylum Arthropoda; class Insecta; order Diptera; family Stratiomyidae; genus Oxycera; species Oxycera nigricornis. Next base: position 87,667,426 of record OZ012659.1, read on the forward strand.
CTGCCGTTTTTTCCATTTAATAGAAGTTAAATGGAAAAAGCAGCAGAAAGGATTTTTTTAAAAATTGAAAACATAACAAAAAAGTTAACACACGTCGAATGACACCTCAATGATGCAAATACCATATATGGTTCGTGAGACATAATGAATGATAAAAATGACCTTGAAAATCATGATGACTTTTAATGATTTTTAACTTCCCAGTATATGGGAAGTTCTTGTAATCGCCTCGAAAATCGAAATTGAAATTTTCAACATTTCTTTACGTTTTGAGGTCTATAGAGTATATATAAAGTGTTTTTAGAAAGGGAGATGTATGTGTGTGTGTGTGTACGTACGTACGTTCGTGGACACTTTTTTCTACGACGATAACTCATGTAAACTAAGTTGTATCGACTTCGTTAAGGTGTCAATCGAAGCGTCTTTGCAATCTTAAGAGCTCATTAGTTTTTGGGATACTTCGGTCAGGGGGGTTTGTTGTTTTGCCCCTTTGAAGGTCATTCCTGTCATGCGTTATATCTCGCGAACAAAACATACGATTTCTTTGATCAAGGTGTCAATCGACGCGTATTGACATTTTTGTGATTCTATCAAGTTTTTAAAAAAATTCTTGGAGCCGTTTTTTGATTTTTTAAAAAAAAGTGCAAAAATTTAGGTTTTTTTAAATAAACAATAAATTTTTAACCTGATTTACGAAAGACAGTATTCAATTTTTATAAAATTTATATACTTGAAGCAGTGTTTGTAAAAACAACATCAAAACTTTTTTTCACGATTACGTAAAAAATTAAATAAAAAATAAAAAATCATTAACAGGCATCATGATTTTCAAGGTCATTTCTGTCATGTGTTATATCTCGCGAATCAAACATAAAATTTGCATGGTTATGGTGTCAATCGACGCGTATTAACATTTTTGTGAATGTATCAAATTTTGAAAAAAATCGTTGAAGCTGTTTTTTAATTTAAGAAAAAAAGTGCAAAAAATTAGGTTTTTCTAGATAAACAATAAATTTTTAACCTGATTTACGGAAGACAGTATTCAATTTTTATAAAATTTCTATACTTCAAACAATGTTTGAAAAAACGTCATCAAAACTTTTACTGATAATAGCAAGAAACATTAAATAAAAAATAAAAAATCACTAACAGTCATAATGCTCTTCAAGGTCATTTCTTCCATTCACTATATCTCACGAACCATGTTTTAACATGTTTTTGATTATTTTAACATTATAAAAATCCGTTTCAGCGGTTGTTTTAATTTAATAGAAGAAAATGCAAAAACTTAGGGTGTTTTTCATAAAAAATATTTTTTAAGCCTGATTTGCACAACACAGTAATAAGTGTTTATAAAATTTATACATTCCCATCAGTTTTTGAAGAGAAACCAGCAAAACTTTTTTCATGACTCTAAAAAAAATCAATAAAAAATAAAAAAAAATCATTCAAAGTTACCATATGAAAAGGGTTCTTCCGAATGATATTACCTTATATCTTTCATTCTAAAGACTTTGCTGTAAATTCAATCGAAGTTTTAAAATGTTTGGATAATTTGAGCAGATTTTTAATAGTTTTTGCAGTGTTTTCATAGAAATAAGTGGCTTAAATTTTGAAAACCATCAAAATTTCAATCAAATTTGCATTTGTGGTAATCAATCATCATCACCCATCCACCAAAAGCCTTGAGTAATCAATGGATGCTCCCGTAGATGATATGATTAATATTAACTCATTCCTGTTACTGCTATGAATACCTCTCATTATTATTATTTAAAGTAGTACTATTTTCAAAATTATTATTGTGTTTCATATTTTTAATGTTTATCTAGATATTACTGGGAAGTTGACCGTGTGGACCTCAAGGGTCGCACTTTGCGGCTTGTTTATTTTTAATTTCATTTTTTACCTAATCATGAAAAATTTTTTTGCTGGTTTTCTTACAATAACTATTTGTAATACATAAATTTTAGATACATTAGTTACTGTGTGCTGCGGATCAAGGTAAAAACTTATTGTTTATGGGAAAAAACCTAATTTTTAGCCTTTTTTTAAATAAATTAAAAAACGGTTCCAACGATTTTTTTAAAAATTTGAAAGAATCATACAAATGCTAATACGCGTCGATTGACACCTTAACTATGCAAATCGTATGATTGATTCCGGAGATATAGCACATGACAGAAATGACCTTCAAAGGGTCAAAACAACAAACCCCCCCGACGGAAGTGTCCCAAAAACTAATCAGCTCTTAAGATTGCTAAGACGCTTCGATTGACACGTCAACAAAGTCGATACAACGTTATTTACGTGAGTTATGCTAGTAGAAAAAACTGTCCACGAAGGCACATACGTACGTACACACACACACACACACACACACACATACATACTTCTTTCTAAAAACACTTTATATATACTCTATAGACCTTAAAACGTAAAGAAATGTTGAAAATTTCAGTTTCGATTTTCGAGGCGATTACAAGAACTTCCCATATACTGGGAAGTTAAAAAGTGCAAAAAATCAGGTTTTTTTTTCAAAAACAATAAATTTTTAACCTTATTTTCAAGCCGAAGTAATCAATGTTTATATAATTTACATACTCCAAACAGTTTTTGTAAAAACATCATCAAAATCTTTTCTCATGATTCCAAAAAAGACTAAATAAAAAAAAACTGAATGACTGAACTTGAAGGTCATGATTACTGTGGTTTGCAAATTAGGTTAAAAATTTATTGTTTGTGAAAAACCCCTAATGTTTTGCCCTATTTTAATAAATTGATAACGGTTTCAATAACTTTTTCGAAAATTAAAAAGAATCACAAAAATTTAAATACGCTTCGATTGAATATCTCGCGAAGCAAACATACGATTTGCATTGTTAAGTGCAAATCCTATGTTTGCTTCGGGAGACATGCCAGAAATGACCTTCGAAGGGTTAAAACTACAAAACCCACATACCGAAGTGTCCTGAAAACTAATCAGCTTTTAATATTGCAAAGACACTTCGATTGCCACCGCAACGAAGTTGATACGATTTTGTTTACGTGAGTTATGCTCGTAAAAGAAACTATCCACAATACTGTCACATATACTGGGAAGTTAAAAAAGATTCATGTTATTATATAATAAAGTTTCTGAGAAAAATTTCTTGAAAAAAATTCTGTTTTTCGCCTTCTAAAGTTTACTAGTATCTTAAGCGCATTATCTAATTAAGTTCAAGTGGAGTGGTATTTTACTCGGTTTTTTATCAGGTCTCCTTCCGATTCGGGAAAGTTAATTTCAGACGGTTCTTTTTTCAAGCATTGCTCCCGAAATCCTTGTCAATTTGGGTTTGGGCCAGAAAAAAATGCTGACCCTTGTCGGAAGACAAGCAGCGATTACATTTTGCATGAAGCCCCGAAAATTATACCAGAACAGGCAAATGAACCTGAAGCGCGTTCACTAAGCATCAGATTTTTTCTGATCAGAAAGTCGGCAGATTTTTTTGATGTATTTCCAAAAAAATCTGCACTTTTTAAGCCAAGCTTAGAAGCAGCGAAGATGGATTTCTGATAGAGTGCGAGAGAGACCTCCGGCCCTGACCTTCTTATGAGAATTTCTGACTGTATGTGCCCTGGCTTAATCTCATTTCGAATGTTTTTCTTAGTCAGCACTGGAAAGCAGCAGTTAATTTTTTGGCGGGTTTCATATTTCAAACTATGGAACAACGGTTTGATTTCACTCATTACAAATATCATTTATATAAAATTTAGTCTTCATTGCATGTATTTTAGCTAATGTCAAAATAAAATGAACTTTAAACAACAAACCGAAAAAAAAGTCTTCCCTATATTTACTTCAGTTCATAAGAAATATAACAAATTACCTAAAAAAAACTTAAATCGTTAAAATTGTAGAAAAGTATTATATATATTGTGACTTAGTATCCTAGGTCACAAAAAAAGTATCCTTTTTCATATCTGTCAAACGTTCATCTGTAGGTTGTTTTAGTTGTGAGAGCTGTGGTGTGACATCAGGTTTATAACACATAAGATGTGCAAAATAATACCTTGAAGTAATCTATTACTCTCTACAACTACGCAAAAAAATATAATACTCAATATTGACATGAAAGAAATCTGAAACCGAAAAAGCCACTTCTAATTCAAGGGCACTGGGCGAATCCAAATAGGACTTTCAACAGTAGTTACAAACAATTTCGATTGTAGTTTTAATGGAAATTGTGTTTTCGATGACAATAACAATTGAGGCACAGTTTTACAAAAGGGTACAGTTTCAAAAAATTGAATTTTCGGGAATCAAAAAAAAACAATTATACTCTTGGCATTTTCATTTTTGAAAAATTGAATTGTTGATAAATTATCTAGAATGTAGCGAGATTGTATTTATCTATCAACATGATTCAATTACCTGTTCCATCAGATGGGAAGTTGACTATGAAATTGGGGAGGTTTCGCAAAACGGTACACATCCAATTTCTATACCGTTTTGCAAAGCCATTTCCACCCTAGCCCAAGAGATGGGTTTTCTATTGATGCTATTTGATTTAATTTAATTTAAATCTCACTGTTATGTGATGTTGTTGACACATTGGTTTCAATTTTATTTATAGGAAAAGGATATAAAATATGTAACATTTTGAAAAAACTATAGAAATAGTACCGTTTTGAAAAAACTTCATGCTTTTAAGGCGGGATTCGTCCCGTTTCGACAAACCGGAACGTGACCATTCGATTCCTCGTGAAATTTTACATGAAAATCGATATCAAACTCGATTTTTTCGATTTTGGCGCTTATACCCTTTTGCAAAACTGCGCCTCAATTGGTGGTTGCGCATAATTCCAATAAGTCCCATTTTCACTTGCAATATTCCCAAACGACTGCCTATACAATGTCTGGGTCCGATTCCAAAGCTAAGACATGTTTCAGGAGGTATTTTGTCTTCATTTTCCGCACTGAACCTTTCTGGATCGAATGTATACGGGTTAGGATAATATTCAGGATCATGATGTATAGCGTGAACTGGAACCATTATAAGGGTGCCGTTTTTAAAGATAATTTTTGTATCAGGAACTTGATAGTCTTTTGTGACTTCTCTCGTGATAGTGGAAAGTAGAGGGTACATTCTAAGAGTTTTTGAAAGTTCGATAAAGAACAATTGGTCGTAAATGTCATGCGATCGAATTGGCTTGAATGTTTTCAATACTTAAAGAAATGCCTACCATGAATGACTTGTTCGAGATATTTCATGTCTGAGAGAGCGTCAAAGGTCAACTCCCCGTTATGTTTTTCCATCACATCATTGATGTGTTTTCTGAGCTTTTCCTGAATTTCCGGATGCCTGGTAAGTTCATATATACAAAACTGTAGTGTCGACGCTGAAGTTTTATATCCAGCAGCAAAAAATACAAACGAATGAGCAAGAAGCTGATTAAAAGTGATGTGATTATCTCCATCATCCTTGAGCATTGAAATAAGTAGATCGATCAAATCATTTCCATGTACATCGTTAGAAACCCGATATTCAACTGTCTGCCGAGTAATTCTAGTGAAAAATTTAGAAACTTCATCACGGAAATGTTTTAAACCTAGTATTTCAGCATATTTACGAAACGCAATCATCAGAAAGGTCACCGTTGCAGTATGTCTGGGATTCCCAAAAATACTCTTGCCTATTCGGAAGAACTCATTTTCTTCGTAGCTTAGACTTTTGCACTCCAACCCAAAGACGGTAGTTGCAATGATGTCAATAGTGTACCGAGATGCAATATCCTTCACATCAAAGTCTCCGTGTTCGCTGCTAATCTGGGCAATTTTTGACTCAAGTTTTTTGGACATTTTCAAGAGTGTTGGAAAGCTCGTTTTTATTTTGGAACTTATGAAGGTCGGTGAAAACTTCGCACGCATACGTTTCCAATTATCCCCGTTTATTGAAGCCAAATGAGCAGATAGTGGTTCGCCCGGTTCATTTAAGAAAAATCCACGATCTTGAAAATGACTGAAATCTCTGACCAGTACATTTTTGATCAGATCGGGGTCAAGGATCAAAGCGATCGGTTGAAAGGAGAAAAAGATCCCACCTACAGGACATTTTCCTTTGAACTTGTAGTAGAATGTCTCTAGAAACTCGCCTTCATGCTGATTGACTTTGAAATTTTTCAAATTTCCGAACAGAAAGTGAGGTTCTTCGTAAGGCACACCTATGTCCTTCCATACTGAGTATTTGCCTTTCATCCACAACACGAACAAGGAAATAGAGACTACAACCAGTCCTAGAAAGACTGAAAAAAAACATTTCGAAAAAATCAAGACACTACTTAATCACTTTTTGAAGATTTTATATGTGATATACATCACAAATATTGATTATAAAGCCTTGACAATACTTCAAGTAAAACGAAATGACAAAATAAATACGAACTATCAGCATAAAACGATGCTTTCATGAGCCTGGAGCGTCTATAACTAAAGTAGTATTTTATTATTTGCTTGAACTAAGGAAAGTTTCAAAGCATTTCTGATTTTTTTTGGCGCAAAACTTTAGACAGACAAGATAAACTACCTAATTAAATCAAAAGCACAAAAATCGTCAAGGGCGAATTTTTTTACATAATTTCGTTGCAACAATTTACTTTAAGAATATATTATAGAATCTGTCAAAGCAATCTGACAGCATTTAATTATATGGTTAAATAGTTTATGTACATAATTTACGTAGTGTTGTAGTCAACCTGGGAAACGTATTTATTTAATTAGTTTGAAGAAACTTTGACCTAATCGGATCAATTATTTTCGTTGCTGGCTTCTTTTTGTGAGACGCTATGTAAGTAATAGAATTTGACTGAATATACTTTTAAGAAAGTGCGAACAGCTTGGTTCAGAAGTGGAAATGTTTATAAATAAAATTCAACAGTCAACATGATGTCATACACCTAAGATTGAGTGAAGGACAACAGGCACTAACCACCCAAAGATAATTAGAGATATAGTTGCAGAGAATAGAAAATCGAGCGAGAAAAGGCAGGAATCTAGTTCCTGGTGAAAAAAAATTAACTAAATAATCTGACTCAGGACTCAACAAAGAAAAACTGGAAATTTTAATCATCATCATCATTCAAACAAGCAATGGAAATATAGCAAGAAGCAATGAAATCAAAACAGAAATCTTTGCTAACCACCTATAATGTATTTTCAGCCAAGCGAAGTACAGGAATATGCTAAAATTCAAGAAATAGTTGAAAATATGAAGAAGGAGAAATAACATTCACTCACCAAGCGGAAATGACTGCAGAAATAAAGGAAAATTTAAACCCAAATAAATCGCCGGGTTTAGATTTGATAACTAGTGAAATTCTTAAGCCGTTACCTAATTTGAACACAAAAATATTGACCACTTTAATAAGTGCTGCCTTCAGGATGAAGTATGTAGCAGGAAATTTGCGGATGAAATAATGATACCTAAGCCAGGAAACCTTCATAATGACAAAACATCGCATAGAAAATTATTACGAATACCAGTAATGCCGAAATTATTTGAAAAACTACTGCTTAAACGAATGTAGCCAATAAATGAAAGATGAGAGCTCATCCTTACGTATTCCTGGATAGATATTCGACGATGGACAAAGTCTAAAAGACAAACAACAATATAGAAAAAGCACTTCAAGAAAAGAAATATTGTTCAACAATTGTACCCAGGCGTTTGGTAAAGTTTTAAACTTGAGAAAATGTTACATGCACAATTCCGCTAACTTCTTGAATCATTAATTACAGCGACACATTTTAGTGAAAACAGGGCGACGCATACTCAGAAAGAAACGCTGAAATACCTCGAGGAAGTGTTCTAAGACCGATTCTATACCTATTGATAACAAAAAATAACTACTTTTGCTGATGCTATCGGTGAGATCTTTGAGATCTACTGGAGCAACTTCCGAATAAAATCTACATAAATATTATAAGTATTAATATCAGTATTAATGACGAAAATTTTAAGACTCTAAATGTTAGTAATGATAATAACGTCAAGTATGAATTATTATAAAACGCAATAGTTTAAGATATAAAATAAAAAATCATAAAAAGTCATAATTGAAAACGGGTTCATATGAATGATATAACTCAATATATTTTATTCTAAAGACATTGTCATCAAATCAATCAAAGCTGATTGATACTTGAATAATTGCCGCAGTCTTGGAAATTTTTAACGCAACTATTCAAAATGGCCATCACGCGACAAAATCTCTTCACTCGGAGTAGTAACGAAAATAACATTCATTTTCGCTAGTGCCCTTTTTTCAATAGTCGATATGAAAATAACAAATATACATCCATCTCCCGATGGATTTTCTTGAACATTCAATCAACATCCCTCCACAAAATTCTAACGTAATTAATGGATGCTCCCGTAGCTAATCCGATTAATATTAACTCATTCCAATTACTGTTATAAGTATTTAAAGTAGCATTATTTTCATCATAATTTTTGTGTCTAGAATTTTTAATATCTATTATATATAACTGGGAAGTTAGCCGGGTGGACCTCAAGCATCGCAACACGTGGCTTGTTTTTTTGCAATTATGCAAAAAATGATGCTGGTTTTTTTTAAAAAACAGTTTAGAGCAGCGTTTTCCAAACTGGGAGGCGCGGACTAATCTCAAGGGAGCCGCGAAAATTAGTGACAGTGAACAATTTTCCAAATTACTGTTAAAGTTTTCTATGTAAAAAATGAGAGAATAAATGAAAAAATACCATCGTGCTTTATCGCGCATATTTCAACTACAAGGTATATAAACTAGACATGGTAGTCTATTCCCAATTCCCAAATGCGTTCACTACGCATGTACGTCACTGAAGCCAGAAGTCGCCGAAAAGTTCCCAGTAGGAATAGCATCAACACTTTTTGGAAAACATGTTCCGCCCAGGAGAAAAGGGAAAATGGCAAGTGATGTTGTAATAAGCTTTATTGTTGCTGCTATTGCACTCACGCACCGAACAAGTCACTATCGTCACTGCACTTGTCTTTCGTTTACACGTTTCCCACGCAATGCACCGACTATCCGCCGCCGGTTGCCGCCATTTATACATTTTGAATTGTGTCGCCTCGTTTTCTTTCGCCTTGCCAGATGTGCACCCTATGTTTTGTTCATTTGGCAGCCCAATTTTTTTGCCAAAATGGCGCACGAAAAGCCTGGTGTGCGCATGGGTTTACCTTGTCTAGTTTACATACCTTGGTTCAACTAAACATTTCGTAACTTAGCGTCCATATCTCTAGACGTCCTAGACCCCGGCAAATCTTTTGAACCAAGGCCATCGCTAATTTGGCGACACCGTCGCTAATTTGGCAACACCAGCGCTAATTTGGCGACACCAGCGCTAATGTCGCTTCAAACAGGTACTCTCAGCAATTGCGCGTGACTGCGGGCTTTTACAAACTCGACCGACACAACTTAACAAAAGCCAGATGCGCGCGCTAACGCCATTGGACGCCACAGATGCTTATGGGCACAGTATAGGTAGACCCAGTATGCAATCTAAGCCTTCAAACACGAAATTACCTTCCAAGAAATGGCGCCATGTGCTTGCAAAAATTAACGAATGCCAAGCACTGCCAGATTTGCAGAAGATAAAGCACTTTCGCGGACTTCATCTTTCACTTCAACACATGAGACATTTTTTCAGTCATTTTGGCTTTTTCTCTCAATCAATTTGTCAAAAGCAAATGAAATTCGTGTCAGCGAAGACGTTTCACCATTGTAATTCAATGAACCGAAGTTTCTAACGGCGTTTTTCACGCCTAGCATGAAACGTGCATATACGAGTTCTGGCAGTGCCCCGAACAGTAGATAGCTGCCATTTTGTCATAGAACCGCGGGCCGTACTTGATAGTGCGCCTTTATATGAAACATTACCTACTGGGTGTACCCAAACTGTGTCCTGCATCCAGAAAGGATCGACGCACGTTTAGCTCACCAATTTGTTTCGTGTCACAGCTAATATTTATTTGGTTCAGCAGTGTTAGGTTGTATTTCTATTGTTATTGACATGATTGCCCACTGATCATAATAGTAAGTAATTTAATAGTTTTATTTTTTTAGTATAATATAATAATATTCCTAATATTTCCAGACAAATGGATAAGTTTTTGATAGGATATAAGCGAAAATCTACTAATAATGAAGATTCTGATGTTGGCACAAGTAGTGGGAATACAAGCCACAAGGAACAGGAAGGAAAAACTCCCAAGACAAGAAAATACGACTTATCCTATTTATCGTTCGGATTTACTATTATTATTAACGATAATGTGGAAAAACCAATGTGTTTGTTGTGTTCAAAAGTTTTGGCTGCTGATAGTATGAGACCCGGCAAATTGAAAAGGCACCTTGAAACTATTCATTCTGAATACGTTGGTAAGCAACAAGAATTTTTTGAAAGAAAATTGGATAAGTTAACTAAAAACAAGCAAAATTTCAAAAAATTGTCCGTGTTCCATCAAATGCCTTACTAGCATCATACCTAGTGTCGTACAGAATCGCGCAATGTAAAAAAACTCCATACAATAGCAGAAACCTTAGTTTTGCCAGCAGCTATTGATATGGTCAAAACAATGTTTGGCCAATCTTATGCGAATCAGCTGCGACAAATACCGCTTGCTGATGATACAATTGGCAGAAGAATTGATGATATATCTGAAGATCTTTGTGACCAATTAGTTTCTCGAGTGCGTACTTCAAAATTCGCCATACAAGTACTGATGTAGCTAAAGACGCACATTTAATTGCATATGTTCAATACGTTGACGATACTAATATAATTGAAGATATCTTATTTTGCAAATCAGTTCCTGACAGAGCCACATCCAATGAAATTTTCAAAATAATAGACAGATTTTTTAATGAGAACGACATAATGTGGAATAATTGCATTGGGCCCTGTACTGACGGTGCACAATCAATGGCGGGACACAAAACTGGTCTTCAAACACTAGTTAAAATGAAAACACCTGAGGTTCTCTGGACGCACTGCATGCTCCACAGAGCAGCTCTCGTATCAAAAACTATAAGCGAGGAACTTAACAATGTTTTTGCAAAAGTAACGAAAGTTATTAATTACATAAAAAACAGTCCATTAAAAGGAAGGTTGTTCGCAAAACTGTGTGAAGATATGCGAGCTAATTACACGTCATTCTGTACTATTGTGAAGTGAAGTATTTATGCGAAACGGGATTTTCTGCCTTGGCTGCAATAAAATCCAAATATCGAACTCGTTTAGTTGTAGAAAAAGAGCTACGAGTAGCTATATCGTCACAAACACCAAGATTTGTTAAACTTTGTGCTAATAGACAAGCACATCCATCTCATTAAAAACAATAATAAAATATCGTTTTCCATTAGTTTGTATGAATAAATTTTATAAGAGTAAAAATGTTTGTGTTTTTATTTTATGAAATCTTCAGAGGGGGCGCCAAATGATTAAATATTTTTAAGGGAGGCGTAGTAACATCAAGTTTGGAAACCACTGGTTTAGAGTATATCAATTTTAAAAACAATGATTAGTAAGTGGTGCAAATCAGGTTAAAATATTATTTGCCATGCGAAAACTCTTATTTTTGCAGTTTTTTTTATTAAATTAAAAAATGACTCCAAAAATTATTTCAAAGCTTGATTGAACAAGATGATTTCCCTCCAAAATTCAAAACGTAGCTAATGTTTAAAATACAGATTAGAGAAGATAATGTCTTTTTATATTCAATATTACAAATAATATACTTGTTAACTTCCCAGTATATGGGAAGTTCTTGTAATCGCCTCGAAAATCGAAATTGAAATTTTCAACTTTTCTTTACGTTTTGAGGTCTATAGAGTATATATAAAGTGTTTTTAGAAAGAAGTATGTATGTGTGTGTGTGTGTGTGTGTGTGTGTGTGTGTATGTACGTACGTACGTATGTACGTACGTACGTGCGTTCGCGGGCAGTTTTTCTACGAGCATAACTCACGTAAACAAAGTCGTATGGACTTCGTTAAAGTGTCAATCGAAGCGTCTTTGTAATCTTAAGAGCTGATTAGTTTTTGGAAAACTTCGGTCGGGGGAGTTTGCTGTTTTCACTCCTTGAAGGTCAATCATGTTATGCGCTATAACTCACGAACCAAACAAGCGATTTTCATTATTAAGGTGTCAATCGACGCGTATTAACATTTAATGAATCTGTCAAATTTTTAAAAAAATCGTAGGAGCCGTTTTTTAATTTTTTTAAAAAAAGTGCAAGAAATTAGGTTTTTTTTTCAAAAACACAAAATTTTTAACCTGATTTTCAAACCTAAGTGATCAATGTTTATATAATTTATATACTCCAAATAGTTCTTGTGAAGAAACCAGCAAAAGTTTTTTTCATGATTACAAAAAAAATTAAATAAAAAATAAAAAATCATTTAACATTCAAGGTCATTTACGTCATTCATTATATCTCGAGAACCAAATATAATCTTTCGATCATTAAGGTGTCAATCGACGCGTATTAACATTTTTATGATGTTTTTATATTTTAAAAAAATCGTTAAAGCTGTTTTTCCAATTTATTAAAAAAAAATTGGAAAAGATGTGTTTTTTTCATAAAAAAATTCATTTTTAACTTGATTTGCACATCGTAATAATAAATGTTCATAGAATTTATAAACTCTTATCAATTTTTGTAGAGAAACCAGCAAAAACTTTTCTCATGATTAAAAAAAATTAAATTAAAAATAAAAACTCATTCAAAGTCACCATGTGAAAACGGTTCATTCGAATCATTATACCTTAAATCTCTTATTCTAAAGACTTTGTTGTAAAGTCAATTAAAGTTTATTAATATTTGCAAAATTTTACCAGATTTTCCATAGTCTTCACAGCACCATGTTTTAACTTTAATGAAAAAACTGCTTTGAAACCTGCCCCCCCACCGATTGATCCGCGTGAATATTCAATCAAACCAACGCACCAAAATCCTTACGTAATCAATTGACGTTCGCGTAGATGTTATGATTAATATTAAGTCATTCCAATAAGTTTTACGAGAAGTACATTTTTATTATATAAAGTAGTATTATTTCCATAACTATTATTGTGTTTAATATTTTTAATATCTACATATGTAGATATTACTGGGAAGTTGACCGTGTGGACCTCATGGGTCGCACCGCACGGCTTGTTTTCATTTATCACTCGAACATATGTTTGTATATATATAGAGCTAAACACTATACAGAGGGGCGGAACCTTACAGAGACGCTAGTGATTACGAGTATACACAGGGCGCACGTATTAAATTAAGCATACATATAATAATAATGCTTGGATCTTTTTAAAATTTTAACGCAAATTTAAAAAAAATATTTAAAAAAAATCGATTTTTTGAAATATATAAAGCCTATAACTCCCCTAAGTGATACTTACTTACGTTTAGTAGAAGAAGAAAATTAAGTAGGAATGAAGTAGCTCTGAACAGTGAACCGGATAATATTCACAGGAGAACTTCAAACGGCAATGTCAAAGATCCTGAAATGCTATTTTCATGCTATGAATGCCAAAGAACATTTGATTTTGAAATTTCCTGAAAGTTATATTATAGGGTAGGAATAAACCTACGTAGATAAAGCCAACACGAAAGCAAGAACTGAAATTCTGAAAGTCTGTAAAATCTCGCACATGGATATGTTTGATGTATTTATATGCGGATTCTACACGACATTAGAATGCAGTGAGTTCCGTAGGTCTACAGAAAAAATTTTGTGTTCCTTAGGGAATGAAAAAGAGTCATACAGTCAGCATAATATGAATAGGAAACAAGCGGTGAGGTGCAACCCTCAAGATCCACACTGTCAACTTCCCAGTAATATTTAGCACAAAAATAATATTGAAAATAATAATTATAATTAGAGGTACTCATCGCAGTAATTGGAATGAGTTAATATTAATCGTATCATCTACGGGAGCGTCCATTGATTACGTAAGGATAGGGGGAGGAAGGGGTGCTTGATTCAATACTCCTGCAGATCAATTGAGACAGGTTACAAATCCTTTTCAACGTTATTTGTTATTTGAATATCGATGCTTGAAGAAAAAAACGACGCTAGCGAAAATGAATGCATTTTTTGTTCCAACACCTACTGTAAAGATTTTGTCGCGTGATGGCCATTTTGAATAGTTGCGTTCAAAACTTTCACGGCATAAACGCAGAATTTGAATTTTTTCACGATTTGACATCAATGATACCAACAAGTGCTTCTTATTTTCAGTTGGTCTTGAAAAACATTGAATATGCAATAAATAATCGGCTTAATTGCATGTAAAAAATAAACAATATTACAAATGATGAGGAAGGAAATAATTGAAATTTTATGAACACTTTAGAACAAAACCACTAAAAGCTACAACTTTTGTTTGATGGAAGCCTTTTAAAGCATATGATCTTGGAAAGTATTGACTACAAAACCTTCTACCATTCTACTAGGGTTGATTACCACAAATGGAAATTTGAGTGATTTTTTTTGGTATTCAAAATTTAAGCAATTTTTTCATTAAAATTAAAACACTTTGAAAACTATTCAAAACCTGCGCAAGTTATGCAAATATTAATAAACTTTGATTGACTTAACAACAATGTGTTCAGACTAGGAGATATTAGGTAATATCATTCGTTTGAACCCTTTTACATTATGACATTTAATGATTTTTAATTTAACTTTTTACATTATCATGAAAAAACGTTTTACTGACTTTTACACAACAACTGTATATGTAGAGTTTATAAATTTTGTACACATTAATTACTGTGTTGTCCAAAACAGGTTAAAAATTCATTTTTTATAAAAAACTCGAAATTGTTTGCACTACTTTTTAAATTTAAGAACTTTAACGATTCCTTCAAAAACTTGATAGTTTCATATAAATTTTGATAAATACAGTAACAATGCAAATCTTATGTTATGCTCGCGAGATAAAGTGCATGACAGAAATAACCTTGAAGGTCAAGGTCACTTTTAATGATTTTTTTATTTTCAATTTTTTTCAATTTAATTTTCTTTTGTAATCATGAAAAAAGGTGTTCCTGAGTTTTTTACAGAAACTGTTTGGAGTATATAAACTTTATAAACATAGATAACTGGTGTTGTGGAAATCAGGTTAAAAATTAATTTTTTATGAAAAAACTCTAATTTTTCGCACTTTTTTTACTACAATTTTTTCCTAAAAATTTGAAAAAAAAACACAAATGAAAATATTCGCCGATTGACAACTTACGTTGCAAATTCTATGTTTTGTTCACGAGATATAGCGCATGACAGAAATGATCTTCAAGGGGTCAAAACAACAACCCCTCTCCCTCCCTCGGCCGAAGTTTTGCAAAAATTAATCAGCTTGTAAAATTGCAAAGACGCAAAAAAAATTGTTTATTTTCTACGAACTGATTTACCACTATTGAAGATACCAAACCAATTATATAATTTTTTTAACGAATTTCGACTGAAACACAAAGTGATAAAACAAAACCTATATGGAAACGGTTGATGTTTAGATAATAATTGCAAGCTCTCTAGTGTGTACCATTGTTCATTAATCAATATTTTCAGCTGACATAAAATTACGTGATTCCAAATTACCAAAAAATATAGAACTGCAAGAAACTAAGGTCAATCCTTATTGCAACTCAAAGCTGTATCTTCTACTTTACTGGAACACATTTACCGTACACAGAACGACTTTACCATCGTGAAACATAGCGCTCAATTCGATTGAGAAACCTCAACTTTGTGACACGTCTGCAGCAGCAATGGTCATATTCAAAAAATTTTTCGAGAAATTCTTCGCATCTTAAGCATAAGTACTGAGATAAAATAAATCGAAATCATATTTGATCGTTCATAATCTCTTATGGTGACGATTTTTCAATATAAAACTAACTACGACATCATTAAAATCAAACTATTTAAATAAATAGTTTTCAATCGCCTTTTGAAGTACACCTGATGGTCAATCTACAAGAAGCTAAGATCGACGCAAACATTTCATTCTTTTCGAAACTGAGAGAAGTCTTCTCTTTTGGAATTGTCAAGCAGAAACGATAAGCATTCGAAAATCGGTTTTGAATTTTCATTCATTCCTTTTTGTTTCTGTTTTCATAGTCACTGTTATTAACTTCTCAGTATGTAGGAAGTTATTGAAGTTGGTTCGAAGAACCAAGCAGAAATATTCTACAAAGCTTTACGTCTTACGAGTTATTTAAAAATATTTTTAGAAAGAAGTATGTATGTGTATACACATATGTGTATTATGAGTGTGTGGTTGGGTTTCTTTCTAGAACGATATCTCAGGAATGTAAAGCTATATCGACTTATTTGTGATGTGAATCAAAGCGTCTTAGAAACGACCAGAGCTGACTAGATTTTGGTAATATTTGCATGGCAGTTTTTTTGTTTTGACACATCCACGTCCATTTCTGTCTAGCACGATATCTCACGAACCAAACTTTATAGTCACGTTTCTGAGGTATCAATCAAAGCATATTAACTTTAGATAATATATCGATTATTTTTTGTTTGATTCGATAAACTCGCCAATGAATTAAAAACAACAGTTTTTTTATTTAATAAAAACATGCAAAAATGAAATTTTATTATCCAAATTTCTTGTCAACCTGATTTGCACTTATAAAGTACTTTGAAGCGTCCAATCCATCCACAATATCTCAGTTACAAAATAACAAAAATCTTTCATTTTTGCGGGATGCAACAAGACCGTAGATAAACTTTAAATGAAAAGATATTTTCCAATATAGCAGCCACCACAATTACCATTATTTTACTAATGATTTGTTGCAAAAGAATCGAGTTTGATGGCTATTCTCCTTTCAATTTAGGAAAAACTTCCGCAAGGTTCATCTTTAACATTCAATGTCACATTTCAATATTTTGACAAAAGTTAATGACATCCTTGTTACGTTAATGCACTTAATATTTTTGTTGAGCATTATCTGACAACAATAGTGATACATTCATGCTTTTCATTGCGCAAACATCGACATGAATAATTTAATATCCTTACAGATATGCAAAAATCTTTTAGCACGTACTTAAGTGCACACATACTCTCAACAATAATGCGAATCATCGAATAGCCCATAAAAAGTTTAATGAATTACTCGTTACTCCAGGACAACATTTTCTGTCGCCTGCAACTTCTTCACGCCAATAATATTCCATTGAATTTTCCTGAAATGAGGGGAAGGCATCGTCATTTTATTGCTTATTTTATTCGATATTTGCACAATGTCGCCGTGAATATCAAGGAAAATATGATTTTTGTTTGCATTAATAATTCTGAATGTAATGCAGACATTATTTTTTATAGTAGCTTTTGTACACTTCTTCTTTAAAATTCGGAGGTAAAATTTAAAAGGGTTGATCATACAAATGGATTCTATTCAAATTTTTGTATGGTTTTTCAAACTATCACACACCATAAAAGATCAGCATTTGTAAAAAAAACTTGCTCGATTTCATTGTATCCACAAAAACGAACAATAAAACAATTTCAAAATTTGAAAAACAAAACCATTCAATACCTCTCTTGAACTTTTAAGCTGTTAAAACTCAGCCTTGGCTGTAAACCACTTATTTTGCTTCTTTTAAACAAAAGCAAATTAAATGTCCGCACACTTTACAATTTTCCTTTTTTACAAAGCAGTGTTCATGAATCCAGTTCGGCATATGGAAAAACTTTTTGTACATACAATGAAAAGAATACAGGACACACAATTCAGCTTCACAAAAAAGGATGGAAAGTAAATTTGTTGTACACAATATGCTAGAACCAAATAACAACATGATCCTGCTCGTACACAACACAACATTAGCTTTGGCTCAGCGCCAACTCAAACAGAAATCTTTCACAGTAGCTGAGAAATATTTTGTGACGAAGTGAATAGCACACCAATTGTGAAGTCATGGAAAATCGAATGACCCAAACGATGTAGCAGAAAACGATTTTTTTCAGTGGGTCGTGTATTGAACTAGTCGTTTGAACCTTTTTGCCAATATCACACCAGGAATGAAGTTTACTTGAAATGCCGAAACGCTATGTACATACATATGTACGTTTACATAGTTTTGAGGAAATTTCAAATAAAAATTCTCTGGATAAAGATCGATTTGGCGAATAGTAGCATGTTTTACAATTCTTACATGTTGTTTATTTTGTCAGAATTCAATTTGATTTGCGTCTCGAAAACAGGTCAATTTAATACATAATATATATTGGTAAACTGTTTACTGGAATACTGAATTGAATGCATTAATCTGGCATAAAAAATATAATGATTACAAGGCAATTAATAGTTTTTCATGAATCTGCTCAACTGGACATGAACCCTTCATCAAAAATGGCACGAGAAAATCGTACAAGATTGACAACGGTTGGGAAATAATTGTGATTCCACTTATGTATATATTTTTCGAGTCCTTCAAATTATATAATTTTCAGTATAACTTCTGAAAATTAATTCATAGAGAGATTGCTGCAACCTTTATGCAAAAGGGATATTCTATATTCTGATAATTGCAGTTTGGCTCTATGCATGAAAAACACATGGGATGTGTTGCATACCACATAATTGAATCAATTACCTATTTCAACTGATTTTCCTAGAATTCTATCAACAAATCACTCACCTCAAGATTGTAATATGCAGACTATGGACATTGCCGTACATGGGCGCTATAAATCGCTTGTTTGAACTAACTCCCGACGTCTATATCTTTCGCACTCACACTTTCATATATGTTTTCAGTGAACAGTGAACAGTTAACATTTTGGCGTTGGAAATATGATTTTAGCGCAAGAAAACGGAAAAATTGATAGAATGAGTGGAAGATAACAGCCTGGTAATTGGATAGTCATCGGAAGTGAACACGATTTGCCCTTGAAATTTTACATTATTTACTTCTTACGTAAACACTTCTCACGTAAACAAAGTCGTGTCGACTTTGTTAAGGTATCAATCGAAGCATCGTTGCAATCCTCAGAGCTGATTAGTTTTTGGCAGACTTCGATTGGGGGGGGGGGGGTTGATTTGTGGTTTTACTCTTTGAAGATCATTTCTGTGATGCGCTTTATCTCACGAACCAATCATAGGGTTTATATTGTTAAGGTATCAATCGATGCGTTTTCACATTTATGTGGGTCTATCAAATTTTTAAATCGTTGGAGCCGTTAAATAAAGCAAAAAATTAGGTTCTTTTTCAAAAACTATAAATTTTGAACCCAATTTACAAAACAAAGTAATCAATACAGTGAAATCTCCCATAACCGGTCAGCCGTGGGACCAGATTATTGTGTCCGGTGTCCTTCCCTCCATTCCCCCCCCCCCGATTCAACCGCGTGAATATTCAATCAACCCCATTACCTACGTAATCAATGGACGCTTCCGTAGATGTTACGATTAATATTAACTGATTTCAATAACTGTTATGAGAGGTACATTATCATTATTTAGAATAGTAGTATTTTTAACTTCCCAGTATATGGGAAGTTCTTGTCATCGCCTCGAAAATCGAAATTGAAATTTTCAACTTTTCTTTACGTTTTGAGGTCTATAGAGTATATATAAAGTGTTTTTAGAAAGAAGTATGTATGTGTGTGTGTGTGTGTGTATGTACGTACGTACGTACGTACGTGCGTTCGCAGGCAGTTTTTCTACGAGCATAACTCACGTAAACAAAGTCGTATCGACTTTGTTTAGGTGTCACTCGAAACGCCTTTGCAATCTTGAAAGATGATTAGTTTTTGAGAAACTTCGGTCGGGGGGGTTTGCTGTTTTCACCCCTTGAAGGTCAACCATGTTATGCGCTATATCTGACGAACCAAACTAACGATTTTTTTGCACAAGGTGTCAATCGACGCGTATTATCATTTGTATGATGTTCTTATATTTTAAAAAAAACGTTAAAGCGTTGTTTTTGATTTATTAAAAAAAATTGGAAAAGTAGTGTTTTTTTCATAAAAAAAATCATTTTTAACCTGATTTGCACATCGTAATAATAACTGTTTATAGAATTTGTAAACTTTTATCAATTTTTGTAGAGAAACCAGCAAAAACTTTTCTCATGATTACAAAAAAAAATTAAATTAAAAATATAAAATCATTCAAAGTCACTATGTAAAAAGGGTTCATTCGAATCATAATACTTTAAATCTCTTATTCTAAAGACATTTTTGTATAGTCAATCAAAGTTTATTAATATTTGAAAAATTTGAGCAGATTTTCAATAGTCTTCACAGCACCATGTTTTAACTTTAATTAAAAAACTGCTTTGTAACCTGTCCCCCCTCCGATTGATCCGCGTGAATAATCAATCAAACCAATGCACCAAAATCCTTACGTAATCAATTGACGCTCGCGTAGATGTTACGATTAATATTAAATCATTCCAATAACTTTTATGAGAGGTACATTTTTATTATTTGAAGTAGTAGTATTTCGATAACTATTATTGTGTTTAATATTTTTAATATCTACATATGTAGATATTACTGGGAAGTTGACCGTGTGGACCTCAAGGGTCGCACCTCACGGCTTGTTAATAATATTTCAAATTTTCGTTAAGTCTCGAATTTAATTTTGCTATACTAAGTAAAGTTCAACATTCAATACACCTTTTCAATGGTGAAATGCAAGATGTCTCAATTGATTTCAATTTAAATTGGTATATTCTCTTCATGAAATATATATTTTTCTTTTGAAAACAATTTGAAATGCAATGGGATGCTGCTATCGAGATTCATTTTGTTCATCAATGCGCTCATCAGGTGCATCATGGATGCAAATCAATGACGATGCAGCAGACACAACAAACTTTTATTCGATAGCATCAAAAGCAGTTTCAAACCATTTCCTGCACCTGAAAATCTATCACTCAAACGACAATAATCTTAAAAATCTTAAATCGTCAATGCTTTTTTTTATATTCATATTTTATAAATTCAGTTTTCAAGCCAATATTTGATTGTAGGTGAAAAATAAACAACACATGAACTGTGAATTACGTGTGATATCCTCCGCACTGCGGCAGAATGTTTTTGTGTTTGACTTCCGGATGTAGTTCATTCTATCTTTTCTCTCCTCTCACATAAAATCTAGTCGACTAATCAGGTTGACAAAAAAATTATTCGCGATTGTAGCTATAGGGTTGACGTTTTGGCATTCTTCGAGGGATTGATCTTCATATGGAGTTTTGGATGAAGAACGCTCAATTTGGAGAGGCCATAAATTGGTTGTTTGTGATGGGGTTGCCTGCACCACTACAAAAACGCATGTTTATGAGGAAATTCATGATTTTGATCATTTTTAGATCTAAAACCACACATTTTCGCAAACATTTCATACACAGCTGTTTTTTCCATCAATTCCTAAGAAATTTCAAAAATAACGTATTGGAATGAGAGGTAGACGTTATGGTTCTGAGCCATAACAATAATTAACAGCAATGCCACTTTGAATATACTTTAACTGATCTTTAAATACCGTTAACAATTTCTAAAGATAGTGCCCTATCGTTGAAAATCGTAAGTTATATTAAGAGCTCGTTAATCGATCTTCAATAACGTTTAATAGCTTGAGAATAGTTAACTATCTTTGAAGATCGGACACTATCTTTAAAGACAGTTTCATTTCTTCAACAATTGTTTACTGTCTTTAAAGATCGTAACCTTACTTCAAAATTTCGAAAATTACATTATCAATCCAATTTAAAAATGTCAATTATGCATAAAATTGAAAACGCTTCAGAAACTACATCTAAATGTGTTGAACTTGCTTGCAGTAGACGAAGCCGAAAATCAGATGTCGCCTTCTGCATTTCAAAATTTTCATTGTTTTACGTATCACAGTTATTGTATAGATCAAATACAAATGATAAATGTTTCACAGTTCAGTGTTTAAGTTTTCCACAAACCGTGAAATACGTTGTGTGGCTTTACTTATCTTAATCAAGTTTCACGTAGTCATATGACGCTTTAAAGGTGTTCTAAGCACACCAACAGTGGTTTTTATATCAAAAAAACGCCATCGGACAATAACAAATCATTTAACAGCCATTTAGACCCAAAGTTTGTCGTTAATGACCTATGAAGACGGTTAACGTATTACTACTCGTATGTGAGTTGATGTGGATCAGATCTTCGAAGAGTTCCAGGAAGCAAACGTTAGTTTAAATTGAAATATGCTAGTCTTTATGACTAAATTAACAAAGATCGGCAAAGAATCCCAACTCACAGTTCAAGGTGAGCTAACTTAAGTCTAAAACAGAATTGATGTATGATGACATCATCATACAGAGATACTCTACTCAAGTAGAAGCCCATGGTACTGACTACTGACTCTTAAAAAAATCAATTCTACGCGTCAAAGAAGTCTGAATGGGCCTTGGCCGAGAATTTCAAGTTAAGTGTCAATGAGATGAGGTTTAAATACTCCCTAGCAAGAAACGGGACGAAAACCAGCCAGAACACAGCGAAATGCAACTATAACTTAGAATTTTGGACTTACTTGTATACCTTTTTGATCACCTCTTCTTCTTTTAACATACAACCATAAAATGTTCTAGTCCTGCCGATAATTAATTCAAACAAAGTACAACGGAAAAAAATGAGCTGTGAATAAACAAAATAATCATATACCCTTGACTGTTTAGTGGCAGATCATCCAGTCATTCCATAAAAGGTATCACAGAACAAACCACGCAAATTCAGGAAGGAATCAGTAAAGGCATATGTCATATGGCTATAGAAATTCCAAAAAGTGCGATCTTTATACTAAGACAGACAATGAAAATGTTGAAAAGAGTACAAAACTTGATGATGTTCAGGAAAAATAACTTTCAAGAATATCTCTCGTAAATCGAGGAAGATAATTTAAGTTGCACGATCAACAACGAACAAGCGAATCGAAGCGCATCCTTATTTTGAAAACTGCAAGAGCATTTATCTGGTTTGTCCCGCCAAAAAGCTGCAATGGGGCCTAGTTTACAGTTATATACTTTCCCAAGGTGCGAATTTCCTACACAGGAAATCAGCAAAATTTGACAAAACTTGAAAGTTAAAGCTTCACAAATGTTCACTCTATCATGATTAAATTAATAACTACTAAATCAAATAAACCTACTCGCTCAGTACTCAGTAAAGAAATCAACTTACTGACGCGCCCGATGTCCGGTCAAGACTGACGTCCAACTCTAGTAGAGTTGCCAACTCGTGATATAATAAACCCCAAAGAATAGATCAAATACCCCTAAAATCCCCTAAAATAATTTTTAAAACATTAGAGAAAAAACTATTTCCTTATATCTTATGACTTCAATGAGCTTTACAAATGATTAAATATTAATATATGATTTATTAAAAATTATTAAATTTTACAATGCACTTCTCATAAACTATTAAGTAATTCAAAAAATTCTTCTGTTTCGTCCAAAGTTTGAGAGCTGTTGATAGTATACATGTTAAAATTGAATGAAGTTAACATTTTTTTTGTTGGATTGAATTTTACGCATGATCCGCCATCTCGTTTTAGAGAAAATCTGACCATCATAATGCTTTGTAGCATTTCCATTGATAATTTGGTTCGTAGCTTATTTTTCACGTTATTGTAAATGGAGAAGGCACGTTCGACACTCGCATTCGAAATCGGAACTGTTACTAATGCAAGTCCAAATTTTGAAACATTTTCGTAACGTTTATGTCCCGCCGCATCGCAGTCATCAAATACTTCGGAGTAGAATTCCACTGAATTGGCTGTGTTGAACCATTTTTTATTACTTAATTGATGCCACTCTGACTCAATGTCATTTTTATTGCCATAAATATGAGTCCGCTGAATATGGTTTAATATTGTTGTAATGTCAGGTTTAAGTTGAGATGTTGCAATCATTGGATGTAAGTCAGCAATCATTTTTAATATTGTTAAATTATCAGGAAGTCGTTTTTGGATCTGCTGTGCTAGATGATATAAAAAGTTCTTGCATCTCTCTCTGACATCCAATAGGTCATTTTCATCAAGCTCTTGCGATATACTTTGGAAGTCATAGCCAAAATAAATTGAAGTAGTATGCATTAGATGATCCTTGAAATTGAAGTCGACTAAATCACAATCCGCCACTTTCTCTAATTGAGCAGGCACAACAAGCTTTTTTAGTATTTTTTTATATAGTAAAAATAGGTCTTCAAACAATTTTGTGGGTTCAATGTTATCACTTTGAAAAAGTAAATTTAATTGTATTACATTTTTCAATTCATTTTTTAAAAAAAATAGGAAAAGCTTTGAATGGTAGTCGCTTCATAATATCATACAGCTGTTCTGCCATATAACATTTATCATTAGTTTTGGCAATTGAAAAATGTAATTTTAGTTCATCCCATTGATCTAATATTGTTGTAATTGCTTCATAACGGGCGAGCCAACGGGTTCCACTAAGACCTTGAATTTTTTTTGGAATGTTATTAGCATTTATAAGTCCAAATAAATCTTTATATTCCTCTAAACGTTTAGGACTGTATGTAAACCAATTATGGATTTCTCTTACAACAAACTCCAATTGTCGAGGTAATGATTCAGCTGCTTTTTCGGCGCACAAATGCAAAGAATGGCTGACACATTTTACAATTATTAAATCAGGAAAATCTTTTAATAATATTGCAGTTACTGAATTATGTTTACCGACCATGACGTTTGCTCCATCAACACCAATTCCAACAATATTTTTCAGCTTGATACCATCCTTCTCGAGTTGATTTGTAATAGCTTGGTGAACACTTTTTGCATCACATTGTACTAATTTTATTATTCTATAAAAAGTTGTGACGACTTTCCTAGTTCTAAATGAAACAAATCGCACCATGATACATAACACTTTCTGTGTCGAAAGATCAGTACTTTCATCGATAATTGGTGAATAAGGAGAATCAGATGTATTATGAGACGCTTTCTGGCCATCGATTTTTTGGAAGGGAAGCTGGATGTTTAAATAGTTATGTGACTGTTTTAAATATTTTGGAGCTCTTTTACAATACCCCTAAAATCACCCCTAAATATTTGAAGCCCCTAAAAAAATCCCATTCAGCATTTTGACCTCCTAAATTTGGGGGGAAAACTCCTAAGTTGGCAACCTTTACTCTACCCGATCCCTTAACTCGGGAACTCATACTGGCATGCACACATACACATCTTCGCATGCAAATATCCTTTTTCGTCCGTCTCGTATAGAAGAACACACATTCACATGTCCTTTCATTCGCATGCCTAGTTCTTCCTCTTTCGCTATTCAGGCATGCCGGACCACGTCAGTAAGAAGATGTATCATGCGTGTGACCGGTTATATTGCAAGCTGGGATTTTGTTCATATAACAACTCTTAATACTACTTTGCTGATTGCCAGTTTTTACTTTAGATAAATGATACTTTCTTCTCTTTTCAAAATTAAAAATTAAAGCAACGCATGAAGCTTTGTGATCAAGAGATTAAAATAATTAAAATTTGCCACCAACGATCTCTTTCTGACGTGAATTCAAATGTGCAAAACATTTTTAATTGGATAATTGGCCAACATTAAACGGCTTTTCTGCGTACCCAGAAAGGATTTCAATTATCTTTCATTTTGAAATATGTAATTTAATGAAGCTATTATGATTCTTTTCTAGCGTTCGAGAGTAAGAGCGGAAAAACATCTCTTGCATCTAACAATAAAAGCATTTATATTTGCAAAATATGCACACATAAACACTTTAATTGAGTTGAAGTTCGGATTAGCCCAAAGTTAAGTATCTCCTTTGAGTGAAGTGTCTATGCTAAAAAAAATTATGAATCAGAATATGCTGACTTTCAGTTTAGTTGAACCTAATTGTGTAGCGATGGACCTCAAATCTGATTCTTTGTTTTCGTATTATTTCATAGCAACTAATTTATTGATACCTACGCATAAGATTTCTATAAATCTTATCATTCATGTGAAAATGCTACAGAAAGATTCAAAAATATAATCCGTGTTCTGTCTACTCATACACATACATAAATCACTACTCTTAGCACTTTCAAATGAAGATTGTTACAACCCTCATATCAATTACTCGTCAAACATATATGTATGAAGCCTTCAAATGGCCATTTCCTTTTGTTTCGGCTGATTTCAGTTGAATACAAATGGATGGCTTTTTCACGGCTTTGGTTTGTTCTATTATTCGTTACGTTTATTCTTTTGTGACGAAAACCTCTTGAATGAAACAATAGCACCTTTACAAACAAACATTCAAGTTTCTTTCACACAAAAGACCCAAAAAATTCGTTTGATTAGTTTCTCGCTTAGAAAAGTTCGAAAAATCTTGTCTTCAAGGATTGTGTGTGTGTGCCCCATTGCATGTGAAGGAATTTTCATGCTATGATTTTGTTGATGAATCGAATACCATTTCTAGGATACGAAAAATTCTTCGGGCTCAATACGTGGAAAAAATCGGGGAAATTGAAAGCAGAGCAAGCCATGGATAAACTAAATACAAAGGGTGAGAGTTTTCGTGTGAGATGTGTTGAAAATGGATTTCACTGAAAGCGCAGATATGTATTGGTAGGAAGCGTTTTCTATTTATGTACGTATTTCCAACGAAAATTTAAGCAGAGTAAAATGTAAGTATTTAAAATGCAAGGAAATAACTTTAAAGCTTAAAACCTTAGGAAGAAATAATGAATGAATTTATTACGGCATCAAATACTATGTTTGTCACTCTATGAGTATCAGACATAGCATCTTTAACATTGTCATAGGTAGGAAATTATTCCATGCCAAAGTATTAAAAACAAGCCGCAAAGTGCGACCCTTGATGTCCACACGGTCAACTTCCCAGTAATATCTAGATCAACATTAAAAATATTAAACACAATAATAATTTTAAAAATAGTACTACTTTAAATAATAATAATGAGAGGTATTCATAGCAGTAACAGGAATGAAGTAATATTAATCATATCATCTCTCTTCAAAAACTGATAAGAATGTAAAAATTTTATAAACTTTTATTACTGTGTTGTGCAAATCAGGTTAAAAAAAATATTTTTTATGAAAAAACCCTAAGTTTTTGCATTTTCTTCTATTAAATAAAAAAACGCTGAAGCAGATTTTTATAATGTTAAAATAATCAAAAAGATTTCAAAACACGTTGATTGACCCCTTAATGATGCAAATATTATATCTGGTTCGTGAGATATAGTGAATGGAAGAAATGACCTTGAAGATGATGACTGTTAATGATTTTTTATTTTTTATTTAATGTTTCTTGTTATCATGAGAAAAACTTTTAATGACGTTTTTTCAAACATTGCTTGAAGTATATAAATTTTATAAAAATTTATTACTTTCTTCCGTAAATCAGGTTAAAAATTTATTGCTTATTAGAAAAAACCTAATATTTTGCACTTTTTTTTCCTTAAATTAAAAAAACGGCGCCTACGTTTTTTTTGAAAATTTGATAGATTCATATAAATGTCAACCAGCGTCGATTGACTCCTTGACAATGCAAATCGTATGTTTGGTTCGCGAGATATAACGCATGACACAAATGACCTTCAAAGGGGCAAAACAACAAACCCCCCGACAGAAGTATCCCAAAAACTAATCAGCTCTTGAAATTGCAAAGGCGCTTCGATTGACACCTCAACGAAGTCGATACGACTTTGTTTACGTGAGTTATGCTCGTAGAAAAAATTGTCCACGAACGTACAGACTTACGTACGTACGTACGTACGTACACACACACACATACACATACATCTCCCTTTGTAAAAACACTTTATATATACTCTATAGACCTCAAAACGTGAAGAAACGTTGAAAATTTCAATTTAGATTTTCGAAGCGATTACAAGAACTTCCCATATACTCGGAAGTTAACAAGTTTACGTACGATAGTCTAAAAATTTGAAAATAATTCGTTAACTTTTATATTTTACCTGAAATTTTCTTTTTACAATATAAGGCCTCCTAAAAGAATTCATAGACTTTATTCAATTTTTTCTGAACTATTAACTAATTCGGCGCGGCGTGGGTTTGGTGGCATTTTACGTGTGCACCTAAAACTTTTGAACGATGTAAGGTAAATCTATGCTTTCTTAGATTTAACATAGAACAAGCACTTCCTCATTACCATTGCCCGTTAATTTTTTCCACTTTTACCGAAGAAGTAAAAAGTTTACATAATTGGGCCACAAAAGTAGGAAAGGCCTTGGTTTTGCAAAAATCAATTTTTTTGGACAATTAATACTAGATTGCTGTATGTAATCGAACCTCATATTAGGAATGGCCTTCTATCAAAAATAGGAAATGTTGGGAGCAAAAAAAAATATTGGCTCACCTGAAAAGGAAATCACCGGCAATCTGTAACAATAATGATAATTGTTTCGCACAATCTATGAAGACATTCCTCAGTGCCAATTGCTCTTTTACCAAAGTAAACTTTTACCGACCAATAACATTCCGTTACTTTTACTTTTGTTGTGTTCTTTCAGTTTGAGATTCGAAAAAAATATTTATAAAACCCTTGGAAAGTACTAAAGCTAAAAAACATATACAATTGACACAATACATTGCCATTCTTTCTTATTTTTCTATTCGAAAACATTTACATACTATCTCTCTTCACGAAAAAATATTCTGTAACATGTATGGTATTTTCAAAGAAAGTCGAAGTAGGTGTATACATATTTATATTCTGTATGCGTGGAAATCGAAACGTAGCCAATTTAATTTTAATTTTACATGGCCCACAATGCGACAAACTTTTCGAATTAGTTGTCATATTTGAATTTCATTGTTACTATGACTGCAGCCATTAACGAAGCTGATATTTCCTAAAAACCGTAAAAAAAAAAATTTCCATTGAAGTGGGGTCGCTGAGCAACCAAATCATTTCATATTAATTGGAACGAGTGGGTTGTGTGATCCATAGAAAATCAATTTTTATGCAAAAGTTGAACTAATATTTACACATATTTTGGCATGGCAATAATCGAAATGTTTTATTGTTCGTCTAGAAAAGATTCAACTTTCAGCGTTTCTTGAAATGTACCTTAGGAAGTTCATGGAATTTCTGTTTACGTGAAAATTTTTACGAGACTCGTCAATGTAAATATGATTAATAAACAAGCCGCGTAGTGCGACCCTCTAGGTCCACACGGTCAACTTCCCAGTAATATTTACATAAATATAAACAAGATTCTTCAAAGAGCATATTTGCGTCACAGCCGCAGATTTCACTGGCTAGACAGTAATAAACAAATATTATTTTCTAACCTCCAATTTTTCAAACTTGTTTAAAGTAGTATTATTTCCAAAATTATTATTGTGTTTAATATTTTGAATGTTTATCTAGATATTACTGGGAATTTGAACGTGTGGACCTCAAGGGTCGCACCTCGCGGCTTGTTATTACGATGTTTATTTTATTAACTATTAATTAATTATTTTATGAAAAAAACACTAATTTTCAATATTTTTTTATTAAATTAAAAAAATGGCTTTAAAGATTTTTTTAAAATTTAAAAACTTCGTTAAAATGTTAATACGCGTCGATTGACACCTTAATGATGCAAAGATTATATTTGGTTCTCGAGACATAATGATTGACATAAATGACCATGAAGGTCATGATGACTTTTAATGATTTTTTATTTTTAATTTAATTTTTTTTGTAATCATGGAAAAAAATTTTGGTGGTTTTTTTACAACAACTGTTTGTAGTATATAAATTTTATAAATATTTATTACTGAAACTTGAAAATTAAGTTAAAAATTTGATGTTTTTAAAAAAAACTCCAATTTTTGCACTTTTTTTCAAAAAATTAAAAAACCGCTCCAACGATTTTTTTAAAAATTGAACAAAATCACGTAAATGTTAATACGCGTCGACTGCTACCTTAATGATAAAAATCTCATGATTGGTTCGTGAGATATAGCGCATAACATGGTTGACCTTCAAGGGGTGAAAACACCAAACCCCCCGACCGAAGTGTCCCAAAAACTAATCAGCTCTTAACATTGCAAAGACGCTTCGATTGACACCTTAACGAAGTCGATACAACTTTCTTTACGTGAGTTATGCTCGTAGAAAAACTGCCCGCGAACGCACATACGTACGTACGTACGTACATACACACACACACACATACATACTTCTTTCTAAAAACACTTTATATATACTCTATATACCTTAAAACGTAAAGAAAAATTGAACATTTCAATTTAGATTTTCGAGGCGATTACAAGAACTTCCCATATACTGGGAAGTTAATAATTTTCAAAGCTGCTTTCTTTGAAAAAAAAAATATTTACGTTGACATGATTGCGCTTTGTCGTTGATTTTCATGTGTGCCTCGTTTCCAAGTAAACGATTAAACAACATTAAAAAATACTTTAAAATCTTAAGAGTCTTTATCAAGTTGCTCAAAGCTCAAAGAACATTCCATTTGTTATGTGTTATAGTTTACAAATATAAAATATTTTCAGCAAAGAGCATTTTAGTAGCGGTTCATTAAACAAGCCGCTAGGTGTGACCTTTGAGGTCCACACGGTCAACTTCCCAGCAATATTTACCTAAATATTTAAAAAATTAAACACAATAATAATTATGAAAATAATACTACCTTAAATA
The DNA here is from genome assembly GCA_963942545.1 of Oxycera nigricornis. Taxonomy (NCBI): domain Eukaryota; kingdom Metazoa; phylum Arthropoda; class Insecta; order Diptera; family Stratiomyidae; genus Oxycera; species Oxycera nigricornis. The sequence continues at coordinate 87,698,153 of OZ012659.1, forward strand.
ATAATGTACCTCTCATAAAAGTTATCGGAATGACTTGATATTAATCTACGGGAGCGTCCATTGATTACGTAAGGATTTTGGTGGATGAAATCTTGATTGAATATTCACGCGGATCAAGCATTTTTTACGTTATTTGTTATTTTCATATCGTTGCTTGAAGGACAAAGGAACACTAGCAAAAATGAATGCAGTTTTTGATATTTAATTTTTTTACAATTTTACATCAACGAGACTGATAATTATTTCTTATTTTCAGTTTGTTTTGAAAAACATTGAATAGAGAGAAAAATCAATAATCAGTTTAACTGCATGTAAAAATTAAATTGTTTTACACAATATGATGAAGGAAATAATTTCAATCTTACAAACACTAAAGAGTAAATCTAATAAAACCTGTATTTTTCATTTGATGAAAGCTTTTTAAAGCATATGATCCTGCAAAGTATTGATTACAATAAAATTTACCATCCAAAGCTTTGATTACCACAAATACAAAATTTGATTGAAATTTCTTTGGTTTTCAAAATTCAAGCAGTTTTTTTCAAAATCTGCTCAAATTATGCAAATATTATGTAACTTTGATTGACTTTCCAACAAAGTCTTTAAAATAAAGGTAATAGCATTCGTATGAACCCTCTTTACATGGTAACTTTGAATATTTATTTTATTTTTAATTCAGTTTTTTAGCATCATGAAAAATAGAAATGTATAAATTTCATAAACATTTATCACTGAGCTGTGCAAATCAGGTTAAAAATTAAGTTTTTATGAAAAAACTCTGATTTTTTCGGATTTTCTTTTATTAAAAGCATCACAAAAATGTCAATACACCTCGATTGACACGTTAATGATGCAAATATCATATTTGGTTCGTGAGAAATAGTGAAGGATAAAAATGACCTTGAAAATCATGACAACTTTTAATGATTTTTTATTAACTTCCCAGTATATGGGAAGTTCTTGTAATCGACTCGAAAATCGAAATTGAAATTTTCAACATATCTTTACGTTTTGAGGTCTTACGAGTATATTTTAAGTGTTTTTAGAAAGAAGTATGTATGTGTGTGTGTGTGTGTGTGTGTGTGTGTATGTACGTACGTACGTCCGTACGTACATGTGTGCGTTCGTGGACAGTTTTTTCAAAGAGCGTAACTCACGTAAACAAAGTCGTATTGACTTCGTTAAGGTGTCAATCGAAGCGTCTTTGCAATCTTAAGAGCTGATTAGTTTTTGGGAAACTTCGGTCGGGGGGGTTTGCTGTTTTGCCCGTTTGAAGGTCATTTGTGTCATGCGTTATATCTCGCGAACCAAACATACCATTTCCTTGATCAAGTTGTCAATCGACGCGTATTAACATTTACGTGATTCTATCAAGTTTTAAAGAAAATCGTTGGAGGTGTTTTTTAATTTTTAAAAAAAAAGTGCAAAAAATTGTGTTTTTTTCAAAAACAATAAATTTTTAACCTTATTGTCAAGTCGAAGTAATCAAAGTTTATAGAATTTACGTATAACAATTAGTTTTTATAAAAATTTCATCAAAATTTTCACTCATGATTACAAAAAAAGTCAAATAAAAAATAAAAAACCATTAACAGTCATCATGCTCTTCAAGGTGATTTCTGTCATGCGTTATATCTCGCGAATAAAACATAGCATTTGCAAAGTTTAGGTGTTATTGTACGCGTATTAATATTTTTGTAAATCTGTCGCATTTTTAAAAAAATCTTTGGAGCCGTTTTTTTTTAATTTAAGAAAAAAACTGCAAAAATTTGGTTTTTTTCATAAACAATAAATTTTTAAGCTGATTTGCAAAAAATAGTAGTCTATGTTTATAAAATTTATATATTGCAAACAATGTTTGTAAAAACACCATCAAACCTTTTCCCCATGATTACGTGAAAAGTTAAATTAAAAATAAAAAATCATTAAAACTCATCAAGATTTTCAAGGTCATTTTTATCATTCACTATATCTCACGAACCAGATATAATATTTGGATCATTAAGGTGTCAAATGACGTAAATTAACATCTTTGTGAAGTTTTCAACAATATAAAAATTCGTTTCAGCCGTTTTTTTAATTTAATAGAAGAAAATGCGAAAAATAATGTTTTTGTTTTATAAAAAATATTTTTTAACCTGATTTGCACCGCACAGTGATACCAGTTTATAAAATTTATACATTCTCATTAGTTTTCTAAGAGACACCGGCAAAATTTTCTTCCATGATTATGAAAAAAACTAAATTAAAAATAAAAAAATCATTCAAAGTTACCATGTAAAAAGGGTTCATACGAATGCTATTACTTTATATCCTTTATTCTAAAAAAAATTTTGTAAATTCAATCAAAGTTTTAAAATATTTGCATAATTGAGCAGCTTTTTAATAGTTTTTATAGTCTTTTAATTAAAAAAACTGCTTAAATTTTGAAAACCAACAAAAATTTTCAAGATCAAAAAGGCCAAAAACCTTACGTAATCAATGGACCCTCCCGTAGACGATATGATTCATATTAACTCATTCCTGTTACTGCTATGAATACCTCTCATTGTTGTAATGTTGTTGATGTTTATGTAGATATTACTGGGAAGTTGACCGTGTGGACCTCAAGGGTCGCACCTCGCGGCTTGTTTTTAATTTATTTTTTTACATAATCATAAGAAAAAGTTTGCTGGTTTTTTACAAATATTGTTTGTTGTGTATAAATTTTATAAACATTAATTGCTGTGTTTGCAAATCTGATTAAAAATTTATTGTTTATGGAAAAATCCTAATCTTTTGCACTTTTTTATAATAAACTTGAAAATGGCTCCAACGGTTTCTTTTAAAATTTCACAGAACACCTTAATCATTCAAATCTTTATTTGGTTCATGAGATAAAGCGCATGACAGAAATGATCTTCAAAGGATCAAAGGAACAAATCCCCCCTCCCCCGACCGAAGTTTTTCCAAATCTAATCAGCTCTTAAGATTGCAAAGACGCTTCGATTGACACCTCAACGAAGTCGATACGACTTTGCGTACGTGAGTTATGCTCGTAGAAAATAATGCTTCAATTTAAATTAAAAATCAAACGTTTTCTTAGATTATATCAAATATATGGAAGGCGTTGTCCGAACTGACCATTATGAATTTCTGTTTTTTAGGAAGTCTGTGAAATGATGACGCACGTTTAGCGACTAGATATATGCTTCATTAATTCTCCCATATTAAATGATCATGTAAAACGGCAGAGAAATGAACATCAACTCAACCATTTGAAATACGTGAAACTATTGATTAATCAATCAATGAGGGATTTTCATGAAAGTCGGGCTTCAACATCCACTGATATACATACAAGTGTTGGATTAAATAGAGAGACCCTTACTACGCTAACAGATAGAATAAAAGATTATCGAATTTGCTTTTACAAAACAGGAAAAGGAAGAGAGATCGAATGAACTACACTTAAGATACTTTTTCCAATTAGTCTGCGATTCAACTCGGCGAGTCGTTAGTAAAATACCATCCCCAATGAACTACAGACCATAATATTTAAATATTTTAAATAGAAAATTTAACTATTTATGACTAAATTTCAGTTTTCTCTAAAAATGGCGCGGCGCCCAAGCTTTTATTTAATAAAAGTTAACTAATAGTTCACCAATAAAAGCTTGGAGTACAGAAAGTTAAGGGTCATTCAATGCAGTTTTTGTTTCTTCGCCGACTGAATCAGATTTTGTTGCGTGTACAAGATTTGTGGTAGTTTCATCAACAATTTCCATAAGTGCTGCATGGACTTTGTATTTCTACTATTTCGCCATTTTACCTTATAAAGACAAATGATCATCATACATCTCGCCTATAAGCTGTCTTTAGAAGATGAATGGCAAGGAAGAAATTGTCGCTTTCGAAGAAGAACCAGAAAATTCGCTTGCAATGGACTCGCCAATATAAACACTGGACTACAGAGGACTGGTCCAACATTTTGTGGTCCGACGAGTCTTACTTCGAAGTATGTTTATTTTGTCCCACCATGATATAATATTATTACAAAAACTCTGAAATAATACTTATCGTGGCAATAAACACTCCATGAAAAATCACGGATTTTTTCCTTCTTGTTTAGGTGCTTTGTACGCATGGTGTGACGTATGTGACGTGAAAACCGAGTGAAGAATACAACCCGATATGCGTCGTACCCACAGTTGCATGGCCGCTAGTGAATAGCACAAAATACATAAAAGTGCCGAATTCAATGTGCCTATTTTTTGCGATACAAGTTCCAAGAATGCGAAATTTCAGCAGAATAATGCTACATGCCACAAACGTACTCATTCGACTTGGATGAAAATGAATTCGAGCTACTCAACTAGCCCCATAATTACCGTATCTAAATCCGATTAATTATTTATAGTTTTATGGTTATTCCAATGAAAAAAATACGGCGACAATTAATATCAAACAACCAGTTTTTACTTAAAGCTTTACAAGAAGAATGAAATCGAGTCTCACGAGAAGAATATTCCAGGCAGATGCCGTCGATGCCTCAAAGGGCTTTTACCATCATTAGTTTCAAGAGTGAAATTATAAAATGTATATAACACATTACATTCAACCTTTTAAATCAAAATTGCAGATAGTTTTCCTTCTTTTCGCCTTCCAAATACACGAAATCTAATTTATTCATGGATGGCTAGTAGCCATGTGCATAGACATGGCTGTAAAAATTTAAATACACTTCGATTGACCTTTGAATGATGTAAATTACGAGACATGAATGTGAAAACAAAAAAAAACTGTCCCACTGAAATTCACCAAAGTGGCACCTTGTCATTGAAAATGACACCTCGTCGATGAAAAAATGACCCCAAAAATGCGTATACACACACACACACATGCGCCCGGAAAAAACACTTTGAATGAACTCTTAAGACCGTAAAACGTTAACAAATGTTCAAAATTTTAATTTCAGGTTTCGAACCACAGTCAAAAAATAAATGTGAAAAAGAAATTAATTGCACAAGTTTCATTCTCCTGCAGCACCCTTAAACCCTTGTCAACCAAGGCTGCTGCCCAGTTAGCCCATATGGCAGGAAAGCCAAGAAACTTGGAAATAGAGTAAAAACTTTTCAATAGCCAAAACATTGTCACTCATATTTTTCGACAAATTTACTGCAATTAGTGTCAAAAACAAGAAAAACACATATACAATAAACATGGATTTGTAGTTTAACGAACTTTCGTTCTTCAAACAATACAGTCTATAAAAATTAGACGATTTTAGCATGATTGGTCAAATTTACATTAACTATCAAAAACAAATTTATATTTCTGAAATTTATCGAAGAAGAATGTATATGCAAATACTACTTTAAATCAATGTACAGTTATCAGATTAAAAACAACTTCCTTCTTGAATTGGAATGCATTTCGTGACTAAAGGTACATAAAGTGTAGTTTTCAAAATTTCTGAGATCCTCACAAAAGCAATTTTTCGATTTGATTTACATTCATAGTCACGAATATGCATGACGTGACTTTTCGAAGAATATTTATAGTACTCTAAGTTTATTTATAGTTACTCCATTTTCAATTCAAATGAGTTTATTATTATCAGTTCTGCAAAGGAAAAATACACAATTCACTCTGCATGGCAATCACCCTCCGAAGTACTACATAGGTTCCAGGTCAACCACCTGGCACCGAATAAAATCTTGGCTGAACTTTTCAACATTCCAGGAGGTTTGGAGTCATGGTTTGGTGAATTACCCATTTAAATTCTACAAATTACCACACAAGTAACACAGCTTTCATTGCTTGCACGCAACAGTGCTTCTACAGTTTCAACATTCATTGCTGTTACGATGCACTGGTAGGTAATCCTATAAATTCTAGACAGGACTGGTGAATGAAAGTGACCTATTAACATTCTTGTGTTAGTTGGAGTAACTTCTACTGGGAGAAGAACTATTGATTTTTGTTTTCCAACTTGCCGTGCTTTTCTCGTTTTATATCGTCATATTACAGTTTAAGTACAACTTTTATGTTTATCGCTCTGACTCCAGTTCGTTAACATTATTATGTACTAGCAAAATTGGGTCATCATAATTGGACGAGACAAAAGTTTCTGGTTGTTTTTTTAAACAGGTGTTGTAAAACTATCTTACCTCCATTAGCATATCATTCGGATGGCACATCAGGTGTAGACTGAGTGTAGTTCTGAAAAATATAAACAAAAATTCGATACGTTTTGAATATTGTGTAAATTTGCGGGCAGAAATAGTTCAAGAATGATAATATTATCAGAAATTTTTAGTGAAGATTCCCCTTTTCTTGCTAGAGCACATATTAATAATTTGAGAAGAAAAAATATTGAGTATCGAAATAATATTTCCATAAAAAAGTACCTCCATCTCATAATTTGTGTATTACATAATTTTTCGAGTTTATTTCGGAATTTCAAGTTTTTATATTGGGTCTATAACTTAATTCGTGCGGTTTTTTTCAAAATTTCAACGTTTATTTCAGAAAAAAAATTGTACAATAGTTTTATTCAAAGTATTGCCCATCTGAAGCTATGACCTTTTCCCATCTTTCTGGCAATTTGTGGATCCCATTCCAAAAGAAATGCGCCGGCTTGGCAGCCAAGAATGAATCAAGCCAATTTTTGATATCCTGCTCTGATGTGAACCGTATTCCAGTGAGGGCGTTCTGCATCGATCGGAACAAATGGTAGTCAGAAGGGGCAAGATCTGAGTTATAAGGCGGGTGGGGTAAAACGTCCTATCCACTGTTTTCTAAATAGTTCTTAACCGGAAAAGCAACGTGGGGCCGAGCGTTGTCATGATGGAAAATTATTGCCTCGTGTCTGGTCGCATATTCCGGGCGTTTTTCGGCTATTGCTCTCTTCAAACGGATTAATTGTGCTTGATAGCGTGCTCCATTGATGGTTTCACCTGGTTTTAGCAGCTCATAATACAGCACACCCTTCTGATCCCACCAAATACAGAGCATTACCTTCGTGCCATGGATATTCGGCTTTGCCGTTGATTTGGCTGGTTGGCCGGATTTCACATATGATTTTTTGGGCTTGAGGTTGTCGTAATGGATCCGTTTTTCATCACCAATAACAATCCGATGCAAAAATGACTTCCTTTTGTTGCGTTCAAGCAGCATTTCGGACATGCAAAACCGCCTTTCGGCGTCTCTCGGCTTGAGTTCATGTGGAACCCAATTTCCTTGCTTTTGAATATATCCAGCTGCTTTTAAACGTTTTGAAATGGCTGCTTGAGTGACACCCAAAGATTCTGCGAGCTCTTTTTGTGTTCGGCAACAATCTTCATAGAGTAATGCTTCCAGTTCTTCATTTACAAACTTTTTTGGCTGCCCAGGACGTTCATCGTCTTCCAAGCGTAAATCACCACTTTTAAGTCGTGCAAACCTTTTTTGGCAGGATCGCTCAATTAGAGCATGTTCACCATAAACTTCCACCAATATACGATGACTTTCGGCAGCAGTTTTCTTCATATTAAAGTAATGAAGAAGAATTCCCCGCAAAAACACTTTTTCAGGAACAAAGTTCGGCATATTTGAGTGAAAAAAAAATTATTGTTGTTCACGCTTCAAATGAATGACATACACTGAAAAGACATGCAATGACAGTAGCTTTCCAACGCTGGTTTGGAATATTGGAAATATGCAATATTATACAAGTTACGCCATCTCTTAGCCAACCGCACGAATTAAGTTATAGACCCAATATTTTCCTCTTTATTATTTCAAAAACTTCAGATTGTTTTTGAGGCATCTATGAAGAAAATTCATAGTTTAAACAATTATATTCACTCGATAATGAAATAAACGATCGATTGAAAATTAGTTGAAACTATGAAAAATTACTAAGAATGTACCTATTTACTCTACTACTATAACATCCATTCAAATTCAAACAAAGTCACACGCAAAACAGAACAAATATCAACAACAAAAAGTTACAAAAATGCGATAGAAGAAATGAATCCCAAAATAACAAGCCGCGGGGTGCGACCCATGAGGTCCACACGGTCAACTTCCCAGTTATATTTAATAGAAATTAAAAATTTTAAACACAATAATAATTATGGAAATAATACTACTTCAAATAATAAAAATGTACTTCTCGTAAAAGTTATTGGAATGACTTAAGGGGGGAAGTACCTTTAGAGGCCGAAAAAATAGGTCTTTTTTGCAACTGATTTGTGGGGAAATGACACCAGCTCATATTAAATCAGTATAATATTTATTTTAGGCGATGTTTCAGGTTGAAAAAAAACATATTCTACAAAAGTGAAAGTTGAAAATTAACAAATTTTTCAAGGATCTTGAAAGCCATGTCGTCGCTGACGTCATAAATTGCGTAAGCGATGCTGGCTGCAATTTTCATCTAAAATCAACAAACCAAACATTTTCTTACTCGAGAAGGATTTTTTTAGAACATAGACTAAAATATTTGCGAAATTCGAAAATTAACCCTTCAAAACTGGCTCAAAAAAAAACAAATTACGATTTTGACGAAAAATTTCGTTGTACTTCCAGTCAAAAATAGTCCCAAAATCATTTGTTTTTTATCTTTAGTCTATATAGAACAGTTTATTATTCTCTTTAAGATGAATGCTAGATTATGAAAATCGATTCACTAGCTTTTTTATTATTACTTACGCAATGTTAAAAAACATGGTTTCGAGAAAAGGCCGTTTAAAGTTAGTGGTCAAGAGAAAAAGAACTCGGCGCCAGGCACTTCCGGGATGCATATCTTCCACAATTTTGAGAATTAGCTTTTGAAACTTTGACATGATATTTTTAGGCAATATATCTATCGATTAAAACAATTTAAAAAAAATCGATTTTAAAAAGTGTCTAAAGGTACTTCCCCCCTTAATATTAATCATAACATCTACGCGAGCGTCAATTGATTACGTAAGGATTTCGGTGCATTGTTTTGATTGATTATTCACGCAGATCAATCGGTAGGGGGGACAGGTTACAAAGCACTTTTTTCATTAAAGTTAAAACATGGTGCTGTGAAGACTATTAAAAATCTGCTCAAATTTTGCAAATATTAATAAACTTTGATTGACTTTACAACAATGGCTTTAGAATAAGAGATTTTTACATGGCGACTTTGAATGATTTTTATTTTTAATTGTTTTTTTGTATTCAGGAAAAAAGTTTTTGCTGGTTTCTCTACAAAAATTGATAAAATTTTATAAATTCTACAAACATTTATTATTACCCTGTGCAAATCAGGTTAAAAATGAATTTTTTTGTGAAAAATAACATTACTTTTCAACTTTTTTTTAATAAATTAAAAAAAACGCTTTAACGATTTTTTAAAATATAAAAACATCATAAAAATGGTAATACGCGTCGATTGACACCTTAATGATGGAAAGATTATATTTAGTTCTCGAGATATAATGAATGACGTAAATGACCTTGAACGTTTAATGATTTTTCATTTAATTTTTTTGTGATCATGAAAAAAACTTTTGCATGGTTTTTTCACAAGAAATATTTGGAGTATATAAATTATATAAACATTGATTACTTCGACTTGACAATAAAGTTAAAAATTTTGTGTTTCTGAATACAAAACCTAATTTTTTGCACTTTTTTAAAAAAATTAAAAACGTACGTGCGTACATACACACACACATACATCTCCCTTTCTAAAAACACTTTATATATACTCTATAGACCTCAAAACGTAAAGAAATGTTGAAAATTTCGATTTTGATTTTCGAGGCGATTACAAGAACTTCCCATATACTGGAAAGTTAAAAACTCTAAAATGGGGAAAGCCGGTTATTTGTGGTTATCGCTTTTTGAAATCGCTCATTTGCAACAGTTTACATTGGAGGTGTTGTGATTTTTCCTCCAATTTTCTTATTGAAAAAATAATTTTAGTCAAATATTCATATGTTCATTATTAGGATCTTTATCCTTCTAAAAGTCAAAGAAATTTTTCATATGGAATTTTTTGACACTTTCACAAACATTTCGTTTTATAGCTTGGAAATACTTAGTGTGATCCAGAGTCACTAGAATAACTTTTAAATGAATAATGTTACACTCTAGCCTTTATATAGTAAGTTTAAACTTTCAATATCATCTATTGTACATATTTTACATCAGGTTTATCATAAAAAAACTTTTTTGTTGCTTGCAATTCGGACCATTTCTTTCTTTTGTTTGATGACCAAATTCATGTCTTTTTTTACAAGCTTTAAATGATTCTGCTAAAAATTTCGAAAATGTATTTAAATCAAAATCTATCTTTAAACAGTTTTACTTTTTTTAAACATCTACTTTCATTTGACCTGATCACCATTGCGATTTTTGTACATCTTCATTCAGATTTATTTTCCAAGAACTAAAATGATTCTTAATGATTTCCTGTAAAAAAAACGAAACAAGCCACGAGGTGCGACCCTTGAGGTCCACAGGGTCAACTTTCCAAAAATATCTCCATAAATATTGAAAATATTAAACACAAAAATATTTATCAAAATCCTACTACTTTAAGTAATGATAATGAGAGGTACTCATAACAGTAATTGAAATGAGTTAATATCAATCATGTTATCTACTGCAGCGTCCATTGATTACGTAAGGCTTTTCGTGGATGGGGGTGGAATGGTTTGATTGAATATTCACGCGAATCAATTAGAGGGGACATGCTACAAAGCGTTTTTTACGTTATTTGTTATTTTTATATCGATGCTTGAAGGACAAAAAAGCCCTACCAAAAATGAATGCAGTTTTTATTATTACGCCTACTGAAGAAATTTTCTCGCGAGGTGGTCATTTTAAATAATTTTGTTCAAAATTGCCATGACTTGACATAATCATTAAATTTGTAGTTTTTTACGATTTTACATCAATGAGACGAATAATTGTTTCTTATTTTCATTTGATCTTAAAAAACATTGAATATGCAGTTTAAGTTCAATTGAAATCTTACGAACACTACAGAATGAATCTAGTAAAAACTACTATTTCTTATTTGATGAAAGCTTTTAAAAGCATACGATCTTGCAAAGTATTGATTACAAAACATTTTACCATTCAAAGTGTCCATTACCACAAATGCAAATTTGATTGAAATTTTGTTGGTTTCCAAAATTTAAGCGGTTTTTTTATTAAAATTAAAACACTGTGACAACTTTTCAAAATCTGCTCAAATTATTCACATATTATAAAACTTTGATCGACTTTACAACAAAGTCTTTAGAATAAAAGATATAAGGTAATATCATTCGTATGAACTCTATTTACATGGTAATTTTTTTTCATTTTTAATTTAGTTTTTCCTTCAGAATCATGGAAAAAAGTTTGGCTGTTTTTTTTTCAAAAACTGATAGAAATGTATAAATTTTATAAACGTTTATTACTGAGCTGTGCAAATTAGGTTAAAAATTTATTTTTTATCAAAAAAACTCTAATTTTTCGCATTTGCTTTTATTAAATTTAAAAAAAAAACGGCCCAAAAGATTTTTTTATAAAGCTATAAACATCACAAAAATGTTGATTTACGTCGATTGACACCTTAATGATGCGCATATCATAATTGGCTCGTGAGATATAGTGAAGATAAAAATGATGACTTTTTGTGATTTTTTATTTTTAATTTAATTTTTTTTAGAATCTTGAAAAAAGTTTTGCTGGTTTCTCTACAAAAACCAACAGGAATTTATAAAATTTATAAACGTTTATTACTGTTATGCAAATCAGATTAGAAAACTATTTTTTATGAAAAAAGCCCAACTTTTTGCACTTTTAAAAAAAATTGAAATACGGCTCCAACGATTTTTTTAATTTGATAGCATCACACAAATTTCAATACGCGTCAATTGGCACCTTAACCATGTAAATCCTATGTTTGGTTCGCGAGGTATAGCGCATCGCAGAAATGGCCTTCAAAGTGTCAAACCAACAAACCCCCCGATCGGTGTCCCAAAAACTAATCACCTCTCACGATTGTAAAGACGCTTCGATTGACGCCTCGACAAAGTCGATACGACTTTTTTAGGTGAGTTATGCTCGTAGAAAAAAGTGTCCACGAACGTACGTACGTACGTACGTACACACACACACACACATACATCTCCCTTTCTAAAAACACTTTATATATACTTTATAGACCTTAAAACGTATAGAAATGTTGAAAATTTCAATTTCGATTTTCGAGGCGATTACAAGAACTTCCCATATACTGGGAAGTTAACAATCATTGGCTGTTTCAAAATTTGCTTCGTCCCCCCCCCCCTTTCGTCCCCGAATTTTTCTGGAAATAGTAAAACTGTGTCAGACGCCAGTGTCAACGTGAGAGACCCAGTGCAATTGCTCGCAATAAAGTTTTAGTGATCGGAAAAATCTGATTTAGGTTTTAATCAACACAACTACTAACGCTCTTTGAATTTTTCGTGAAGGTTTTTAAAAAAGCTTTGAAGTTTTAGTGCGTCATTTTTTACCTTTCATCGCTTACGCTGCTATTACTGGAATATATCCCAAAAAAAATATTGGATATTTGTTGAAGAATATCGCTTGATTCATAATCAAACGGAGCATAGATTTATTTAGTATCGTTTAAAAGCTATGAGCACCGCTGTGAAAAAGTCATCGCATCAAAGTTTAAACTAGTATTTCTACGAATTTGGAAAAGTTATTTACTATTCGTAATTTTCATTTTTTAAAAATATGGTAGCTACTTATACTTTTCTTCTCACATTTTACCTTAGCATTGACACTGAATATTACGTGACCTATGGCAATGTAAACATACCACATCCAGCGCTTACAAATATACAATTCGTCGTAATCAGGTATTAAATAATGTAATATTTGATGCCGCAATAAGAAACTCATGCTACCTTTTTTTTGCTTATGAATAAATAAAGTGAGTTTTTATATAGCTGAAGTTAAAATATTATATACGGCGTATGAATATATACAGCAGAGCTATCTTGTTGTCATTGGTTGTAAAAGTTTCAAAATTTTAAATATGTTTGCGTTGTGAGGGTATTATTCTTCCAAAGAATTATGAGAGAAAAGTTATATAAAAATTTTGATATAAAAAACGGTTCAAATACGGAAAATTCTAGTTATTTTGATTTTTAGGGTAAAGAAAAATATCAAAAACTCTTACTGCTGTAACTCTTAAGTTATCTTATGATTACCAAAAGTGTTTTTAAAAAGAAGTCTGTGTGTGTGTATGCACACATCTATGTACGGTCGTGATCATTTTTTCAACGAGCAGGCACAAAAAGTATCTCAACTTCGTTGAGTTAAACTTCAATACGAAGCGTATTTGCAATGATACGAGTTGGTTATATTTTGGTAAACTTTGGTCAGGTGGTTTTTCGTATTGACCCCTGGTCATTTCATTCATTCATCAATCATCTCTCGCGAAGTAAACTTTTGATTCATGTCGTTATGCCATTTTTTCACCTTATTTGCACTACAATCATTCAATGCTTATAACAATCGGATGTTCTACAAAGTTCTTATCAAAAATTTAATTATAGTTTTTCCATGTTTATAAAAATAAATAATATAATAATAAAATACCAATACTAGTGACACGTATAAAAAAACCTGATTGATACGTTTAATATTACCAGATTTCCCTTATTCTCAAGGCATTGTTGTCATGTTAATCAAAGACTTTTAACATTTTTATAATTTAAGTAGATTTTCAGTCATGTATTGTCCTGGTCAAAAATGATATTTTTCTTCTTTAATCCAGGCCTCTTAAAAATTGGCACCCAGGTGTTCAAGTAGGGTAGAGTAATATTTGCCTGCAATTGTTCTGCTTTTTGCAAGGCCATCATTTAACGGGATTCCGTTCGCATTTTAAAACACGCTAGCCATGAAATTTCCAGCAGATGCAATCGACTTCGCTTTCTTTGGTGCTGAACCACCAGTTCCACCCACTGCATGGATAACTGTTACGTTTCTGGCGTGTATTGGTGGACCAATGTCTCATTCATGGTGAAAAATTGCTGCAAAATATGGTCGGCTCCTTATTAAATCGGTCCTAAGATTGCTGCGAAAATCGTTTGCACCCATCTTGAGCAAAGCTTTTGCATCCCTAATTTTTTGTGCACGATGTTTCGCATCCTCTCTTCCGATATCCCCACAGCCTCAGCTATCTCACTCATCTTCACTCGTCTATCGTCTTACACGATATCGTGCACTTTTCTGATAGTCTTCGATGTGATTGGGATTTTGACCTTACTTTACGTGGTTCATATTCGAGGCATGTGCGACCACGTTTAAATGAAGCTGCCCAGTTTTTAACGGCTGTCATGGAAAGAACAGAGTCCTCGTAAACTTTTGTAAACTTAAAATGAATTTTCTTAGGGATTAATCCATCCAAAACGAAGAATTTTATGATGGAAAGCCAGTCAGGTTTATCCATGAAAATAAAACTCGCAAGACGTCTACAAATTCGTGTAAACAAACTACTTGAAAGAACAGGATGAAATTTATCATACGAACTGCTGTGCGGTGCACCCAGGCAGAAATCGAATTTTTTGCTGATCGGAGTGCCATCTCTTTGTCAGGCCGAGAATTTTACATTTTAGCCTCGTACAATTGCCCGAATAAAAAAAAATCTATATATGTTGTCCTACTTTTTTATTCTAGGCTCCGTGTGCATCCTTTTATTAAGACTTTATGCTAAAACCGAGCATAGCACTTTTGGAAAAAAGTTATTTATTTGAATGAGTTCAGGCTTTGGCGTCGCTAAGAATTATTTCAAAAAATTGGGGATGTTAAGAAGCAGAACTGTTGATCTAAATCGTCGTGGATGGAAGTCGGATTTGAGTGTTCACATTTAAAAAAATTCTTTTTACGAACACATACTTGAGAGTAAGAGAAAATCAACATTTCATCATTTTCAAAATTGACAAAAAAAAATTAAGAATAAGTACTGTAATCACATACATCCGACGCCGCTGTTATGCAAAACATAAATATGTAAATATGTATTGCTTCTCTCTCCCTGAATAAGTAACTAAACATAACTTCTAATCAAGAGTTTAATTAAACAGCAAACCAACCATCAAACGACCAAATTAAATATTGTAATGAAGTCTCAGACATGATGATACTTTATTTACAATAATTTTGTCAAACAAACTTTACGGTTGTTCTCATCATACATTTACCAAGAATTTGATTGAATAAATAAACGAGAAATTTAATAAGTTATAATATGATGTACATGTTGAAGTAAATTTTCCCATTTGCTATAAGTTCAGTTTGAAATTTTGTTTCAGCCTATCCAATTGAAAATGGATGATGATAAAAAGTTGTTGAAGTAATAAGTGGGAAAAAAACATTATTTCGTTTGGTTTTCAAAAAAAAATTAGATAAAACTTGTTTCAGAAAATAATCATGTGCAAAGTTCATCGTAAACCAAAATGAATATTCTAGTTACGATAGTTGGTTTTGCTTTTATATTCAATGGAACCAGCTGACTCATAAAGACTTTTCCGGTCATGTGAACACCATTTTGGAATTCAGTTAAAAATAACGATTCACGACTAAAATTCAAATGGGAGAGCAAAAAATTACTTGTACATGGTATTTTGTACTTTCTTTAGTATTGAAGCTATGAACTATTTAGCTCTGGACTGAAGAAGTGTCTTTTCAAGTTTTTGCTCATTTTTGAAAATACCTTTTTATCATTTTATTTTTTATTGCAGTACGAGTATTAGACGAAGTGTTACTTAATTGGTTTTCATTACATATTCTCATAAATTTGGCATTTGGATTTCATGATTAAATACAAAAACAAACATATAACAATGTAGAAATCTGAATCTGGCCCTGCCAAGCGTAAGTACCTAAAGAACTCTTGAAGTATGTCGGGTAATTTGAATAATACGCAATTGGTACGCAATTTAATCGAATACTGTTCGCCTATCTGGAGCCTACACAGCAAATGTGACATCAACATGATTGAATCTATCCAGCGCAAGTTTAGTCGTTATTTGTTTAATAAATTCAACATTCCTTACGCTCCTTACAATGATCGTCTCAAAAAATTCAAGCTAGTCACTCTACAACAACGTAGACTATACTTTGACGAGTCTCTTCTTTGTAAGCTTTTTCTGTATATTCTTGACAGTCCTATCTGCAACGAGCTTCACTTCCGTCACTCTTCTGGCCCCTGTAGACACCCTACGTCTTTTGCTCCTCCTAACACCTCCTCTAACTTATATTATAATTCTCCCCTGATCCGTTTACAACGAAATCATGATCGTATGCAGTTTGGCTCCTTCAGTCATTTTTTTGCGACATTAAGCTTAAGATAAAAAAATTTATTTTTTCCTCTTAATTATTACTTTCAATTTATATTCTTATGTTTATTCTATTTTACTACTTCAATTATTAATTTATTTTTTTGGATTTATTTTATTCATTAATTTTATTGCTGTTTATAGCTTTAATTTGCTACTATGTAATTGGATCACTCTGTTTAGTAGTTATTGAAACAATAAACAATAATACGAACAAAAACTGGGTTGTATACATGTTCATCTTTGTTTTTTTTAACAAAATGCTGTTGATATACACGCAAACATATATCCGTAGGTACTAACTACAACTCATTCATTTATTCATAAAATTATACTAGAAAGTAAAACCATATATTTTGGTTTCGGAAACCGGAATCATCGAAACACCTGATCAAAAAGATTTAATCATTCTTAAATAGTTAAAAATGAAATGTAAACTATCATTGAGACAATATTTTACTACAACAAAAACTGATCCATTGCCAATGAAAAAGGGTTTGGATTCTAGTTTGAGACATAATCGTTCAAAAGATTACATTCTGCAGGAGGTATTGGAAAATCCTTTTTGAGTGCAGCAATCCTAGAATGGCTAACTATTAAATGTTCTGCAAAAATCGTATCGACTTTGTTGAGGTGTCAATCGAAGCGTCTTTGCAATTTTAAGAGCTAATTAGTTTTTGAGACACTTCAGTCAATATAAATTTTATATAAATAAATTATTAATCAATGCTTATAAAATTTATCAACTCCAAACAGTTTTTGTAAAAAAAAAACGGGAAAAATTTTTCTCATGATTACAAAAAAAAATTAAAAATTAAAAATCATTAAGATCTTATAGGTCATTTAAGTCATCCACAATATCTCGCCCAAGAAAGATAATATTTGCATCATTAAGGTGTCAATCGACGTGTATTGTCATTCATGTGATATTTTTAAATTTGTAGAAAAAACATTGAAGCCGACTTTTAATGAAATAAAAAAAATGCGAAAAAGTAGGGTTTTTTTCATAAAAATATAATTTATAACCTAATTTCTACAACACAGTAATGAATGTTCTAACGATTTATAATATTTTATCACTGTAAAGAAACCAGGAAATTTTTTTAATGATTACAAAAAAAAATCATTCAAAGTCACCATGTAAAAAGTGTTCATACGAATGATATACATTACATACACACATTGTTAAGTCAAAAATTGTAATTTATAGTAGCTTTTAGTTTTTTAGTTTTCGTTAGATTTCAATTACTTCTTCATCATTTGGAATACATTTAAGTTTTTACATGCAATTGAACCTATTTTTGACTGCATATTCAATGTTTTCCAAGACAACTGAAAATAAAATATGATGAATGAATTTGGGAACAATGATAAGCAGCAGGAAATTTTCTAATCAAGTCTCAAAACAAAAATGAAGCTTAGGCTTTTGGATCAATTATATAAAGTGGAGTTTTTAAAAGGGTTATTTGAAATGAACCTAGTTAAAGATGCTAGAAGGTTAAGGTTTTCACCAAAATTTTGGGTACACACGAAAGTACTTAGAAAGTATACCATCCCACTGGAAAACAAATCAAATTAAAGGAATTTTTGCTATATTTCCATTTCTCTCAATTGCCATTCCAGATAGAAAACAAATAATGTATTAGTATGCTTTCATGGCTAAGTTTAAACGTTGTCTGGCTTAAGATTAATATTGTCTTCTATAATTACGAATTACAAACAATGATAATTTGCATATCATGATTTTACTGAAGTTTATTTATGCCTCTTAGGTATGGATACCATCTGTTTTATGTCTTAATACTGAGTATTATATTTTTAATATGTTTCCCTCTGTAACACAAAATCAATCTCATCATTGCCACACGTTAATGAATGAATTAATCTGTGATTACTCTATCCACTTATAACATTTTATATAGTCACTTTCGTTGAAGATGATGTCATGCCCTAATTTTTAAAGCATACAATTACAGTTTCAAAGGTATTTGCATGACAATGTCATTTTTGAAAATTTTTAAGCCACCAAACATATTTTGCCCTAAATAAAGTCGGAGGACAAACCGCCCAAATATGATTCACTTTCTCGCAAATTAGAGGGCAAGTCCTCTCGAAGACTCATCGATGTGTTCAAAATCCCCTTACTCTGAAAGATTGTACAGAAGCCCTGATTGAACGTGTCCTTTGATTGTGGTCTAGCCGACTCATCATATTCACCGGCAAAATTAAGGATGTGGCTTGGCAATTTCCTTTCAGGCTGCTTACAAATCACTTCTCTTTTCTGAAAGGAAAAATTCAACGAAATCATCAATCATAGTCTCCGTGACATCGTCAGATTTTCGATGAAACGTTGAAAGCATTTCTGGCTCGTTATGAGCCTTGCAGTAGGAATACACCTGAATTACTTGGATATGCAGCTATCATTTTCTTCGTTCCAATTTTTTACCATGTTGTGTGATGTTATTACAACCGAAACGCTACAGGAAATTGACCTTTATTAAAAATGTTAAGCTTCAATGACTGAAGTGAAGGTTTAACAAACGATTTGTTCTTATTTTTTGGATTTTGGATAGAAAATTGAGCAAACACAGACCCAGTTACATGGAAATAATTGGATTAGCCTGAAAAAATTCATCTTTTTGTTATCTCTAATGCAAAAATCTATTTATGATAATAGTACACATTATAGCTACAGATAATTATCGATAAAGGCGATATTTATTTTCGTTACTCCTCGTATAAGTATAAAAACAGGTAGTTGGTTGTAGTGGCAACCCTCTTTATCAAAAGATGGCTCACTTAGGCCACAATAGGCCCATTATGATAATAGAAACAGGTAATCCTTGATTGAATTTCATAGGAAACTGATGAGGTAGTTAATTATTGACTAAGCTTTGCTTCTATGCAATTAAGAGCTAAGCAATAACTATGACTTTTTGATTAAGACATCATAATTGATTATTTACTTTCTAAAGGAAACACATAATCTGTGTAAGTAATACGAAGAACGTAGGATATACTTATTACTTTGCAAACATGAAAATAAGCAATATTATATTTAACTTCCCAGTATATGGGACGTTCTTGTAATCGCCTCGAAAATCGAAATTGAAATTTTCTACTTTTCTTTACGTTTTAAAGTCTTTAGAGTATATTTTAAGTGTTTTTAGAAAGAAGTATATATGTGTGTGTTTGTATGTACGTACATACGTACGTACGTACGTGCGTTCGCGGACAGTTTTTCTACGAGCATAACTCACGTAAACAAAGTCCGATCGACTTCATTAAGGTGTCAATCGAAGCGTCTTTGCAATCTTAAGAGCTGATTAGTTTTTGGGACACTTCGGTCGGGGGGTTTGCTGTTTTCACCCCTTGAAGGTCAACTCTGTCATGCGCTATATCTCGCGAACCAAACGTACGATTTGCTTTGTCAAGGTGTCAATCGACGCGTATTAACATTTTCGTGATTCTATCAAATTTTTGACGCAGTAATCAATGTTTATATAAATTATATACCCCAAACAGTTTTTGTAAAAATAACACCAGAATTTTTTTTATGATTACAAAAAAATTAAATTAAAAATAAAAAATCATTAAAAGCCATTCTCGAGAACCAAATATAATCTTTGCATCATTAAGAAGTCAATCGCCCCGTGTTAACATTTTAATGATGTTTTTAAATTTTAAAAAAAACTTTGAAGCCATTTTTATAATTTAATAGAAAAATATTGAAAATTAGTGTTATTTCATAAAAAGATTAATTAATAATTAATAAAATTAACATCGTAATAATAAATGTTTATAAAATTTATAAACTTTTATCAATTTCTGTAGAGAGACTAGCAAAATATTTTCTCATGATTTCAAAACAAATTGAATTCAAAATATAAAAAAATCATTCAAAGTCACCATGTAATAAGGGTTCATACGAATTTTTATACCTTAAATCTCTTATTCTAAAAACATTGTTGTAAAGTCAATCAAAGTTTATTATTATTTGCATAATTTGCGGAGATTTTTAATAGTCTTCACAGAACCGTGTTTTAACTTTAATAAAAAAAACTGCTTACATTTTGAAAACCAATACAAATCAATTTAAATTTGCAATTGCGATAATCAACGTTTTGAATGGTAAAATGTTTTGTAGTCAACACTTTTTAAGATCATATGCTTTGAAAAGCTTTCATCAAATAAAAAATTGTAGTTTTTAGGAGTTTTGTTCTTTAGTATTCGTAAAATTTCAGTTTCTTCCTTCATCATTTGTAATACATATATTTTACTTTTTACATGCAATTGAACCTATTTTTGACTGCATAATCAATGTTTCTCAAAATCAACAGAAAATAAGAAATAATTATGAGTTTTATTGATGTAAAATCGTGAAAAAATACAAATTCAGTGATTATGCCGAAGTGCTAGCAGTTTTGACCGCAACTATTCAAAGTGGCCATCACGCGATAAAATCTCTTCAGTTGTCGTAATAACAAAACTACATTCATTTTTGCTGGCGCTGTTTTGTCCTTCAAGCATCAATATGAAAATAACAAATAACGTAGAAAAGGCTTTGTAACCTGTCCCCGCTTCGATTGATCCACGTGAATATTAAATCAAACCAATCCACGAAAATCTTAACGTAATCAATTGACGCTTGCGTAGATGTTACGATTAATATTAAGTCATTCCAATAACTTTTATGAGAGGTACATTTTTATTATTAAAATTAGTATTATTTCCATAATTATTATTGTGCTTAATATTTTTAATACTTTTGTAAATATTACTGGGAAGTTGTACGTGTGTACCTCAAGGGTCGCACCCCACACCTTGTTATTTTAAATTTTATATAATTTTCGCTTGAGCCGGTTTTAGTTACATTGAAGGTAGTAACTAAAAACAATACAAATTTCAATAACCGATTTAATTGTCACAAATTTACCTAGCTCATTTTTGTTTTGAAAGATAGGACCTTTTTTAGTACTTCGGACAGGTCATCCAAATTATCGAAGCTTTGAACTTGTTTCGTTTCTGAAGTAAAAGGACGATTTGTACAGGATTGCATTATTACAGAGAATAGGCAAATTACTTGCGGAACTTTTGTAGAATCGAAGGCAGCTTTTGACACAGACATCCTAGCTATGGACGATGATGAAGAAGGATGGAATCAGCACAGAACTGGTAACGATAATTGAAGATGACGTATTTCGATGATTTATTTGGAGATATAGAGAAGATAATTTTACTCCGAGACACGAGTACGACAAGGATGCCCGCAAATTTCGATCCTGTTTGTTATAAACATAAGTTACATGCAAGAGACTATGATAAGGATGCAGGCAGGTGGAGTGTATGTCGGTGGAATAAAAATTCGTAGTCTAGCCTATGCTGATTATTTAATACTGTTTGCAAACCAACCGGCAGAAATCCAAGTAAATGCTTAAACGTTAGAATAATATCTCGGGAAAAAGGCACTAAATGAAATTTACAGAAGAAGATAACTTTCAGCAAATATGAAAGATACGGAAAAAAGGATTGAAATGGAAAGGCAAAAAGAAAGAATAAGTGAAACGATTGGAATATTTTAGCAACAATGAGAAACATAATAACCATGTAGAAGTGACGATAAAAGCAATGAACCAAAAAGCATCGGAAAAAGTGATTTCACTTTCACTACATTTAAAATGATAAGACTTTAACAGTGAAATGATAAAACTTTAACAAATGGAGAAAACCTGGTACCTAAAATAGCAATTGAATTCAAACTCTTAGCTAGATTCAAATGCAAAGACAACGAAAGAATAGCGACAAATGGAGAAATTCTGAGGAAACTAATGTAGATTCCGTGGAAAAGATGAGGAAGAAATATAACACTGCCTAAAAAACTGCAAATACGGCAAACGTGGGGTGAAAATTGGGACCAAAACTCCGTAGGACGATGATATAAGATAGATAAAGAAATTATGAAGTGCTTCAGTAAATACGATAACAAAACAAAACGTACAGTAGAATATAAAATCAATGTATTCTAAAAAATTGCTTTTTATTTTATACTTAACAGACGGTTATGTTCGGTTGAGTTATGATAAAGATAATCATTACTTTTATTAATTCCAAATAAGTTGAGTAGTTCTTTATGGAAGTATTATAAAAGTAAACATATATTAATTAATTTTTCTAGGCCGCTCACCTACAAAGTTAAAAATTTCATCCGGTGTTTTATGAGTAAATATGTTTTATAATTACATATATTTAACAAGCCGCGAAGTGCGACCCTTGAGGTCCACACGGTCAACTTCCCAGCAATATCTAGATAAACATTAAAAATATTAAACACAATAATAATTTTGAAAATAGTACTACTTTAAATAATAATAATGAGAGGTATTCATAGCAGTAACAGGAATGAGTTTATATTAATCATATCATCTACGGGAGCATCCATTGATTACTCAAGGCTTTTGGTGGATGGGTGATGATGATTGATTACCACAAATGCAAATTTGATTGAAATTTTGATGGTTTTCAAAATTTAAGCCACTTATTTCTATGAAAAGACTGCAAAAGCTATTAAAAATCTGCTCAAATTATCCAAACATTTTAAAAATTCGATTGAATTTACAACAAATTCTTTAGAATAAAAGATATAAGGTAATATCATTCGGAAGAACCCTTTTCATATGGTAACTTTGAATGATTTTTTTTATTTTTAATTGAATTTTTTTTAGAGTCATGACAAAAGTTTTGCTGGTTTCTCTTCAAAAACTGATGGGAATGTATAAATTTTATAAACACTTATTACTGTGTTGTGCAAAGCAGGTTTAAAAAATATTTTTTATGAAAACAAACCTAAGTTTTTGCATTTTCTTCTATTAAATTAAAACAACCGCTGAAACGGATTTTTATAATGTTAAAATAATCAAAAACATGTTAAAACATGGTTCGTGAGATATAGTGAATGGAAGAAATGACCTTGAAGAGCATGATGACTGTTAATGACTTTTTATTTTTTATTTAATGTTTCTTGCTATTATCAGTAAAAGTTTTGATGAAGTTTTTTCAAACATTGTTTGAAGTATATAAATTTTATAAAAATTGAATACTGTCTTCCGTAAATCAGGTTAAAAATTTATTGTTTATTTAGAAAAACCTAATTTTTTGCACTTTTTTTCTTAAATTAAAAAACAGCTTCAACGATTTTTTTCAAACTTTTATGGATTCACAAAAATGTTAATACGCGTCGATTGACACCATAACCATGCAAATCCTATGTTTGATTCGCGAGATATAACACATGACAGAAATGACCTTGAAAATCATGATGCCTGTTAATGATTTTTTATTTTTTATTTAATTTTTTACGTAATCATGAAAAAAAGTTTTGATGTTGTTTTTCCAAACACTGCTTCAAGTATATAAATTTTATAAAAATTGAATACTGTCTTTCGTAAATCAGGTTAAAAATTTATTGTTTATTTAAAAAAACCTAAATTTTTGCACTTTTTTTTAAAAAATCAAAAAACGGCTCCAAGAATTTTTTTAAAAACTTGATAGAATCACAAAAATGTCAATACGCGTCGATTGACACCTTGATCAAAGAAATCGTATGTTTCGTTCGCGAGATATAACGCATGACAGGAATGACCTTCAAAGGGGCAAAACAACAAACCCCCCTGACCGAAGTATCCCAAAAACTAATCAGTTCTTAAGATTGCAAAGACGCTTCGATTGACACCTTAACGAAGTCGATACAACTTTGTTTACGTGAGTTATGCTCGTAGAAAAAAATGTCCACGAACGTACGTACGTACGTACATACACACACACACACATACATCTCCCTTTCTAAAAACACTTTATATATACTCTATAGACCTCAAAACGTAAAGAAATGTTGAAAATTTCAATTTCGATTTTCGAGGCGATTACAAGAACTTCACATATACTGGGAAGTTAAAAAAGAATAATAGACTGAATTTTGTTTTCTACTGACGTGTTTATTTGGTATGGTCAAATATGTTGCATCCGTTGAAACGAACCTTCGAATAACACTTTGAAGTCAATGTTCTACGTTACAGATATTAATTAGCAATCATTGTCGAGTGTGGATTTAATTGAATAAATTTCAGGAAAAACAACGTTCATAACGAAACGTTCGATGGAGAAAATTTTCGATTGTAAATCATACTTCAAAGGAAACATATAATCATTTAACGTACATGCGAAAATAATTTGCAACCGACAAAGAGTTTATATCATCATCTCATTAGCAAAGGGATAAAGTTATTAGCAGTGAATAAGGAGTTGTTGTGTAAATGGTAACATCAAAATAATGGCGATTGGGATTGAATAGCACACTTTTCGTGAGAACCATTTAGCCAAATAATCAACTGCTTATTTTTTGTGGATCGTACAGAGTGATAAGGTATTATGAGTTAAAAAATAAATATATAAAGTATAATCAATACTCAATGTGAATAGTCCGAATCTTCATGATTTCCCGAATAGAGTCCCTTCTTTTTTTTCAATCTTCTCACTCATGACTCGGTGAGGTAGCCAGTAAGAACACTTCATTCGGAACCGTCACAATGCGTTCGACTTTTGTCATTCTTCACGAGATGCATTATCTAGGTGGCTTCTAGTCGGACGGCGATTAAATAGTGGGGCCTTTGACTGATGGTCATCGAACTGAGAAACACCCATCGAGAATGCACCAAACTATTGAACAAAAGAGTAATTTTACATTTTAATTCCCATAAAAAGACAACACTAACGCCGTTTATCTGTGTTAGTCTATTTACGACACCATACCCTTAATACCTTAATACCTTCAACTAATTGAAATCAATAGCTTTAAGGATGGAAAAACATGGAACTGTTTGAAGGCATAAAATTATATTTTATTAAGGACCAATTGTCATATTTATACAAATAGACAAGTTAAATGCTTTTTGTTCTATGGCTCATTAAGTTTAACGATTCATAATTCAATAAATGAAAATTAATTTCATTTTGAATTGACAAGTTAAATGCTTCAAGCTTAATAAAACATTTCGTTGATTGCTTTTTGTTGTTGGCATTTTCAATGTGTATAAATCCAGGGATCAAGCTCAACTCGATTGTGATTTCTATGGAAAAGCCGATCAAATTCAATTTAAAATGACTGGGTAGGCAAAGAAATAAGTGATTTTCAATTTAAATTAAGCAATGTAGATTAATATCGATAGGTGTTTATATGGTACAAAATACCGAGCCGTAGAACAATATTGCGTCCCGTTTGCTTGCGTGTGAAGAAAGTGTGTGGCTATCAAATATAATTAGTTTCTAATTTTATCCTATTTTTATAAAGTAAATTAATTCTAGAATATTGAGAAAAATAAAGTGAACACGAGTAATTTTAATCTCTAGATCACGGAAAATTAAATAATGTAAAAAAAACAATTATCACTAAATAGTTCTTCAGAAATATCAAAGAAGTATCTGTTGATTGCTAAGTTTCATTCCATCGAAAAATCGCCATTGATGGGGCCATTTAACTTATCCCGATACCGTTATAGGTCTAAAAGGCTCTGTTAGTAGTCATGGTCTGTAATCCACTAATTGAAATGGGTTATTTCCATATGCTCATATCAAACTTTCCAAAACTGCGAACACATAAGATCGAATATATGTGACTGCAGATTCCAGGATAAATAGAGCGATTTCACCTTTTATAAGTAAAGTTCTAAGCATTATTGACAATGATGGCCTGTACTTCCT
Source organism: Oxycera nigricornis (assembly GCA_963942545.1). Lineage (NCBI taxonomy): Eukaryota > Metazoa > Arthropoda > Insecta > Diptera > Stratiomyidae > Oxycera > Oxycera nigricornis. The sequence goes on from OZ012659.1 coordinate 87,724,240, forward strand.
ATTTGTGTTATTAATTAGCGTCCTGCGATTATATTACGGTAAATCTAAGTGCCAAAATATCTCGATTCAAACGTAAGGAGGCAAATTATGTTCTTCAATCAAATGAAATTCAACCTCAAAGTGATCAAAACATAAAATTAAACTAAATCAAATTCATTTTTAAGAAGTTTATACAGATTCACCACAAAAATTTATGTTTGATTCACTACAAAAGAGTCAAGAGATAATTTTCGTATTTCAATTTAGAAAATGTTTTAGGATCATTCGGAATAACAGTGTGCGACGGGTAAGATTGCGGACACACAGACAAAGTAGTTCCAAGATGTTCCATTGGGTTCAGGTCCGATGACTGCGAAGGCGAATTCAGAAGCTGAACACCATTGTCTGAGTACCACTTCATCACCACTCAGACACGGCGCGTTTTCTTGCTGAAAACGGACGCCATTCATGTTGGTAGTATCAAATTTTTTATTAAAATGCAGCGCAGTCTCCAGTAATTGGATGTATTTTTTTGAGTACATTCGGCCTTCGGCCACTTCATATGCTGGCATGCAACCTCATACTATTGTACTTCGTCCTCCGTGTTTTACAGGTGATATCACACATTCTAACTTATATTCTTCGTTTACTTTGCGTCTGTCATACCTACGGTACCAAACACTTGAAATTATGTATTGCAAAAAGAATTAACCCCTAACCAACACATTTTAATTTATTTCCTCGCTGCTATTAAAGTAATGTGTTTCAATAAATCTTCAATTAAAAAAAATGAATAAATTTCGAAGTAAGATTTGTCTGACAACACGATATTTGGCCAATCTTCCTCAGAAAGTTTTTTATGTTCCACACACCACTGAAAACGCTTTTTTATACTTCTTTAACAGACAGAATTTCTTCTTTGCTATGCAGCCTTTGAACCTGGCATTTTGAAGCCTTCTTACTGTTTTGGCAGAAGTTTGTTTTTTCAGTGCTGTAGAATAAGTCAGCAGTCAGCTCAGAAAACGTCTTTTTCCGGTTTTGTACCAAATGATGGTCTTCTCTCGCACTTGTGAAGTATTTTCTTCAAATTCTTTTTAAATTTTCTTGAGTTTTCTAGTAACTATTTTCGGTTTTTTACAGTTCTATGCGGATATTTTACTATTTTTACGATTTGTATTTTATTAGGTTCTTTTTCAAAAATTAATTGTATTTTCAAACGGTTTGCTAAGCTTAACCTGTACGGTTTTGGCGTTTTTGTAGAAAAATAATATTATTCTAAGCCACTATAAATTGGAAATAATTGAGCGATGCATACACCGCAAGCGTCCGCACTACATACACTAAGCACTTACAAGCAAAATGATGTGATGCCTAGTTTAGACTATTGAGTTTAACGTGCTGAGACCTAATAATATAGAAAATAGTTGGTTAGAGTTAAAATAAATTAAATTTCTAAGATAGACGCGATTGGCAAATACTTTCGGCCCTCGCTGTATATTGATGAGATGTTTTAAGTTAGAAGTTTGAAGATTTTTAACTTCCCAGTTCCCTATGTGAAGTTATTTTAATGGGGTCGATTTTGCCAATCCCAAATTTTGACATATTCCACGTTTTAAGGTCTCTAGAATCCAAATCCATCGTTTTTAGAGAAATGTCTGTGAGTGTGTATGTGCGTATTCGCGGATGTGCGTATGTACGTATGTGCGTTCGGAATTATTTTTCGTCTCGATTATCTCAAGAACCAAAGATCGAATTGACGTGTGACCGGTTTCATTTGACGCGTAATCGCGTAAGTTAAAACTGAATGACTTTTCAGCAAAATCGGTTGGGCCGTTTTTTATATAGGATGGAAAAAACTGAAAACACCACTAAAAATTGCTTATTTTTAAACTGTTGATAAACACTATTAATTCGTGCAGATACCAAATACCTTCATAGTAATGTTGTTATTATTGTGCGTTTTAGCAAAATTGTGATCAAATTTGTAAAAAATGTTATTTCAAAAGAAAATAAAGATTAATTTGTGAAATTCGAAACTTATATTATCAGGTTTGGGTGAATGGGAGTAGAGACGCTAATGCAGTTAATAATTGGATATTGTTATAAATAATTTAATATTGTTAATAACAATCAAATAATATTAGTTATAATCTGATATTGTATATATAAATTCAATTATAATTATTCAGTAATGATCAAACATTCTTATTAACGAATGATTATTGTAAATAATAATTAAAAACCCTCAATAATAGTTGTGGATTCCGAAACCGAAATGAAGAACGAGGTTGAGGACGAAGTGGAGGACAAGAAGGATGACGAGGACGAAGAGGACGAGGTTGCCGAGGCTTTGGTAGAGGATGACCAGGTGGTGGAGACGTCTTCCTCTACCAAACATTGTTTTCGAAAAAAACTCGCTTTCTTCAGTGATATGTTCACGGTAAAAGAAAAAGTCACGACTTGCATTATTAAACCAATTTACCAAAAAGCTCGAACAGACAACCAATTTGAAAATTTATTGTTTATTAAAAAAACTAATTTTTTGCACCTTTTTTCTCAAATTAAAAAACGGTTACAAGAATTTTTTCAAAAATTTGATAAAATCACATAAATGTTAAAACGAGTCGATTGACACCTCTATGATGCAAATCGTATGTTTGGTTCGCGAGATATAACGCATGACAGAAATGACCTTCAAACGGGCAAAACAGCAAACCCCCCAGACCGAAGTGTCCCAAAAACTAATCAGCTCTTAAGATTGCAAAGACGCTTCGATTGACACCTTAACGAAGTCGATACAACTTTGTTTACGTGAGTTATGCTCGTAGAAAAAAGTGTCCACGAACGTACATACGTACGTACGTACATACACACACACACATCTCCCTTTCTAAAAACACTTTATATATACTCTATAGACCTCAAAACGTAAAGAAATGTTGAAAATTTCAATTTCGATTTTCGAGGCGATTACAAGAACTTCCCGTATACTGGGAAGTTAAAAAACAATCTTTTTTATGTAAAGTAGGTATACCTCTTAAGCGTGTTTTTTGTGATCAGTATTTTTGTCTAATATCATTATTTCAATTTTTTTACTGTGACTACAAAACACCAACACGAAATTTATGAACGTCCTTTTAATTATTTGTTTGACCCCTAATTTTACTTAGACCCTAAATTTCGACAAAAAGATAACAAAAAAACGGAAAGAAATTAACCGCATCCATCAATAAAATCAAGGCATTTAATTTAAACAGGTGTGCCAAATGAGTTTCATTGTTGCTTTTTACATGAAGAGTTTAAAATATACTAATAAAAATGATGAGAAAAATATTAAAAGCATATGCATCAGAAGCGTTCACCTCAACTGCTATAGTAAATGATTGTCCCATCAAGAAAGCTGGTTGCTAATTTAACAATTTATTTTAGTACTAGCACGGTTTTTCATAAATATTTTAAAATGTTCTAGGATAAATAAATGTCGCTTAAAATTTAATGTGGTGTGAAGATTTACTTTCATTTCAAACGATATCATCGCTTTAAATCGTTACAAGAATTTTGGAAAACTGATTCTGTTCGTTTTCGAAAACATCCTTTAATTCTTACAAAGATAACTTGCAAATTTATGATTTCTTTCAAACTGCTGTTGTGTCTGCCTAAATGGAATTATTGTCAATCTGAAATACGGTCTACCCATCTGAAGCCATATAATCCTACTTTGGACGAGGCATAATCAGTGAAGTCTTTCGGGTTGAGCGTCTACAAAATAAAGCAATTTGGAATATTTTATTTAAAAAACCTGACCCCGATTAAGCAAAAACAATCCTTTGTCATGTACATTTGAAACTTAATTTATTTTGGGACTGCAAACTTTTCCCTGGTAGTCCGTGATTAAATTATGTCACAAAATGAATTAAAACTCAAAGAGAGTCCTAAAAAGCAATGCAAAACAGCAGCTTGGCAATTAAGAGTTTTTTGCTGCAGGTAAATGTTTAATTATTGAAGGTACCTGCATTTAATTTCGTATTTACGACGATATGTGAAAATTTTCGTGAAATAAAACGAGGGAACATTCTATTGCAGTTTTTTTCAAAAGTTATGTGAGTAATTCTGTTCTTTCATATGACTCTATCAAAGCTGAATATCATAAGTATTTTACTACTTTATCATCATGCTTCATGCTAAAAGCTATTAACTTTGTAGTGCAGTACATTTATAGAACTTAAGTGGGTTTTCGGTAAGACGTATGCGTGTGTGTAGCTTGATGTGTTAATTAAAGGGTCTCAATACCATGAGATGATTCGGTTGGGTGGTCCATTTTTTTGCTCTGAGAAGCTTTTATCAAAATAACAATCAAATTTTTTTCCATGATAACAAAACAGAATGTATATAAAAACCGTAAAAAATTAAATGAATAAATATAATAATAATAACTTTTTAAAAGTTAATCGCGAATAACGATTTAAGTTAATTATTAGTAAGCTAATTCTTAATGATCATCAATATAAATCTGAATGATTTAAAAAATATGATTGTTATAGTTTGGACCAGTTTAAAAAAAATAAAACGAGTTCATCTTATTTATTTTATTTTTTTTTTCGTCGTTGGGAGGTGGAAATCTTCAAAAGATACCGAGTTGCTCCTGCTTCTCGGCATGTCGGATTTCTACCGACTAAAAAAATAATAAAAACTACAGGAATTCAAATCAAAATTTGAATTCTTAGTTACTGACACACGAATTTGTTTTTTAAACTTTCAAAACAGTGTCCGTTCTGATGATTTAAAATTGATGATTCATGATGAATGATTTAAAATACTACTCTGAAATAAATCATCTGACATTTTGTGCGGCTTGACTGAATTTAACATAGTTGCAAAGGAAAACATTCTTTCAACTGAGCATAGGTATATTATACACAAAAAATATATTTCGAAATTTAGTAGCATCATACAGTGACTATTACGGGATGTAATGGGGTTTCCAAAGTCTCTTAAGGATTATCTTTGCATCACAAACGGAAATTTTGCTATTTACAAATTGATTTAGCCAGAAATGAAAATGATTTGACGATAAAAATGCGGTTCAACTTTCAATTCATTGTCAGCTCATTTACCAAACGTACGACGTAAACGATGGTCTAATGGCTTCAATTGCTGCATTAGTTGGATCATATAGGGTTTTGGTCCAAGATCTTTTTTCAAAATATTCTATGAAGCGGAAGGACTGAGGTCAAGTTGTTGAGAACGGCATCCAAGCGATAAATTTGGATATTTGGTCATACTTTCTTCTACAGCAGTGGTAGCTTCTTTGGTACGCACTATACGAGCTCGTGTTGGATGAACATGGTTCAATAGAGTATACTTGAATATAAACCTTTCCATCATATCGCGTGAGAGCTACTTAAATGAATGATTATGAGTACCATAAATTGAACGAAGTCTTGTTTAAATTTAGCGCACAGATCATGAACGTGATATTCGATACCTCGATAAAACCATTAAATCAACGATTAGGTGATGTCACAGAATTTTCACCTTTCTTTCGTCTACCATATACTCTGGTCATACTGACAGAACTTGCTGAAGCTAATAACATCATACTCAAACTTAAGGGGTAACACTACTCTAGGATTTTCAAAAAATTGATTTGTTTTATTGGCTTAAATTGTACTTTAGGGTCATGAAAATGAAATGTCGGTAGTTTTATAGCGTGGAAAAATTTCTAAATGGCTAACTGAGCGAGTTTCCTGCACCGCGTACCAAAGCCCCGCACACGCTGTCGGTGAATCACACGTCGCTGGGCGCAGCTACTCCGATATACCTCCCGAGATAATAAGTAGTGATTTTTTGATCAATTGTTTATTTTCAATTTTATCAACAATTTACGGCTAAATTTTTTTGTCAAAAATCGTTTTTTTTGTTCAAAACAGCGCCATTTTGTTAAAAATTAGGTTTTGAAAAAATTTCTACGTGCTTCACTATTAGTATGCATTTTGCATATGCATTTTGTTCTAGGAGCGACCGTTCGAGAGAAAAGTTACCGGTAACTTTTTAAAGGTGGATCCCACAACAGCCGAATACGAGGTCATGTGGGCGCCATTTTGAAAAAAAAAATATTTTTTTGTACTTTTTGAGTAATACAATATACAACCATAAGCGGATTTGGTGTTTTTAAATTTATTTACTTACGACAAATCATGAAAAAAGGAAGTCTCTAGAGTGGTGTTACCCCTTAAAGGTGACTTCAACACCCACTTCACTCTCGATGACGCCGAACGACTTATTTCATTTTTACACTAAGAAGTTAAGGCCTCTTCATTCAAGCTGCACTGCTACCCGAACTGTAATCTACACTCGCATCGCTTGTATCCACAAGCGAGAATTCGTTGTAAAATATCAACAAGATAGTCTTGTATTTTAGGTTGCATCCGAACAAGCAACGTAAGCTGATCGCTGCGATTCATTCCCTGCAGCCACCGTTGCGTCCACGAGCTACCAATAATGATGCCAGCAAAGATTGAAGTGCAGTACCTGTTCCGTTCTTTTGAAATGGTCATACTACGAAGGAATGCAACTCTTAGAAATATAACAAAAACAAATAAAAGCTACTAGTGGTTTTGTATTTCCGTGATATTTAAAAGTATTCAGTTTGCACATCAATTATCGAGAGCACCAAATCATCCACAACTTTTCCCTTCATTCTTAAATTATTTCACAAATGCGTGCAGTTAACAAGCGAGAGGATTTTGCCTAGTATTTTTGATATCAAGGTGATTTAACGACTCCTTAATACGGTGGAGGTGCTTATTGTTTGATTAAGCAGTAACCTTCCATAATTTCATTTTGTTTTAATCGTTTGGCCCTATGAAATTGTCATGAATTGTGCCAGATATAAAGTTTTCTTCTATTTCTTGATAATAACTACAACATGGTTCGAAATACGTATTTACGCGGACATGGCTTATACAATTGAACAAAAAACTCATTTTGGAATTTTTAATGTTTGCACTGTAAATGGGCCTAACATTTATAAATACATATACATACATATTACATTCACTATAGTTCTGCACAAATGAAAGCTAGGAGATGTAGAAAGAAACAACATCCACAAAAAAATTCATAAAGGCTACTAATGTACGGAAGTAATAAAGGAAGTAATTTGTAAAGGTCACACTGGTAAATGATCATTATGCGAAAAAACCCTTTAATGATAGTAAATCGTAACGTGCACTTTCATTTCTGTTATAACAACCATATTTAATAACATTTGAAATTACATGAAATATTTTGCGTATTACAATTAAGGATAACTCTATTTGATTTCAGTGATTAATGAACTTCACTTCAGTCAAATAACGACCTCTCGTTACGATTTACTCAAAAATACTTATTTAGCTTTCATTGATGGATAAAGAGGCAATTCGGCTATAATTTCAGCAATGCAAACATTAATTTGATGTTTCTATACGAAAATGCCGAACGCAACTTGCCGAGGATCTCCTTACAAAAATAATCGAAAACGAGCCAATTTACATAATTGAGGCATAACCGCATTTGTAATCGATTAAACATTATTCAGGAGCAATTATGTTGGCAGTAATTTTAGTATATGATTTCATCGTCATTGATAGTAATATTTCATATAGTTTGTAACTATGCAAATCAGATGAAATTGAAGTTGAACCTGAATGGAGGTGATTTATTTTGGAAAAAAATATTTTGAGATAAAGTAAATAAACTGTTTTAAACTATATTATCGCATCTTGCCTTTACTAAATTTATTAACTGTAAAACGTTCGTGATACAATAATGTTCAGGTCACTATATAATTGATAAATTTAGTGAATGCAGAAATTAAGATTGCTAAATTTTCGAAAGAAATAATAACGAAAATGCACAAAATTCTATAATAAATCATTTCATCGTCATTTTTCACTTCCCAATGTATGGGAAGTTCTTGTAATCGTCGCGGAAAAATTGCAATTTGAAACATACCTTCACCGTGTACGATTTGTGTAGTGTATTTATTGTCTTGTTTTTGGGAAGAAATGTATGTATGTATGTATGTATGTATATATATATATATATTTATATATTTATATATATATATGTATGTATGTATGTATGTATGTATGTATGTATGTATGTATGTATGTATGTATGTATGTATGTATGTATGTATGTATGTATGTATGTATGTATGTATGTATGTATGTATATATATATATTTATATATTTATATATATGTATGTATGTATGTATGTATGTATGTATGTATGTATGTATATGTATATATATATATATATATATATATGTCAGTGTGTGTGTAAGTAGAATCACTTGAACTCCACTAAGAGAAACCTAATTTGTCTATGAATTCTTCGATATAACTATAACTTACTATGTTTGGTTTTTACCAGATTCAATGACAACTGAGGGAGACGGGGAAATAGCCGATGCTATCTCTATAAGGATGACAGGGCAGCAAAATCCTAGAAAACCCAAAATTTGGAGATGACACCTAATTGTAAACACTGTATTTTACTATAAATAGGATGGCATCCGATCGAAAGTAACAATATTTCGGTGGGAACTGTCAGAAGACTTCTTGTGAAAGCCGGACAACATGGCATGATAGCCATGGAAAAGCTCCAGGCAATGGCGACTAATCAGAAGAAAAGAATGAACTTCGCATGTAAACATTTAACTTGGAAAAATGAGTGAAAATTCATAATTTGGAACGATGAAACAAAAATAAATCACATTGGCCCTAATGGCAGGAGATATGCAAGACGGCCAAGAAGTAAAGAATTCAACCCTGGACATGCAATCGAGCACTTGTGGGAAGACATAAAACAAGTCAAAGCAATAAGAAATTTCACAAACATGTACCAATTTATTGAAGCGGTGAAAACAGTATGGGTATATATATATATATATATATATATATATATATATATATATATATATATATATATATATATATATATATATATACCCATCCAGAGATGCAGGAGACAATGACAATGAAAAATTGCCTACAAGAGATTGTGAAGCAGAAGGGTTTCTCGACACGTTACTGATATGTTTTGTAGTTTTTTCTTCTATTTGATAAAATATTTGCTGACATAAACAAATTCGCAAATAATTTTTGTGTTTCTAAGCACGCATCCGCTCGAAATTTTGAATTTTCCAAAACTTTCACACTAACTCTTTGACTCTAACCTTTCGCAATAGCCATTGAATCATTGTGAATATAATAGCTCCACGGCAAATTGCAGGAAGATCTATCGAAAGCGATTTATCCAACAATTACGTAAATACATCCCGATCAAATAATTTAATTTCGATTAAGGTTTACATAGAATTCGAAAAAATGCGGAAATTTTCGTTGGAAACAACTAAAATATTGCAATATTTTTCTGTATTTTCCACATATTTTCGGAGAAGTTCGCCAAAAGTCGTGTGAAAAACAAGGCGAATTAAATACATAGGCAATTTAAATGGTATGCACTAATCTTCGAACTAATTAGAAATTCGAGAGCTAATAAAATGTAGTAATTGAAAAAGAAACATAGTACCAGAAACAAGCATAAATTATATTCAAAATCAACAGGATAGCTAAAAAAAAATTAATGTAATTATGGATTAAAACTTATTAACTTCCCAGTATATGGGAAGTTCTTGTAATCGCCTCGAAAATCGAAATTGAAATTTTCAACTTTTCTTTACGTTTGGAGGTCTATAGAGTATATATAAAGTGTTTTTTGAAAGGGAGATGTATGTGTGTGTGTATGTACGTACGTACGTACGTATGTACGTTCGGGGACACTTTTTTCTACGAGCATAACGCACGTAAACAAAGTCATATCGTTTTTTGAGGTGTCAATCGAAGCGTCTTTGCAATCTTAAGAGCTGATTAGTTTTTGGGACACTTCGGTCGGGGGGGTTTGCTGTTTTGCCCGTTTGAAGATCATTTTTGTCATGCGTTATACCTCGCGAACCAAACGTACGATTTGCTTGCTTAAGGTGTCAATCGACGCGTATTAACATTTATGTGATTCTATCAGTTTTTAAAAAAAAACTTCGAGCCGTTTTTTGATTTTTTAAAAAAAAAAGTGCAAAAAATTAGGTTTTTTTCAAAAACTCAACATTTTTAACCTGATTTTTAAACCTAAGTCATCAATGTTTATATAATTTACATACTCCAAATAGTTGTGAAAAAACCAGCAAAAGTTTTTTTTTCATGATTCCAAAAAAAATTTAATAAAAAATAAAAAATCATTAAACGTTCAAGGTCATTTACGTCATTCATTATATCTCGAGAACTAAATATAATATTTCCATCATTAAGGTGTCAATGGACGCGTATTATTATTTTAATGATGTTTTTATATGTTAAAAAATTCGTTAAAGCGGTTTTTTCAATTTATTGAAAAAAATTGAAAATGTAGTGTTTTTTTCATAAAAAATTCATTTTTCACCTGATTTGCACATCGTAATAATAAATGTTTGTAGAATTTATAAAATTTTATCAATTTTTGTAGAGAAACCAGCAAAAACTTTTCTCATGATTACAAAAAAAAAAAAATTAAAAATAAAAAATCATTCAAAGTCACCATGTAAAAAGGGTTCATTCGAATCATAGTACCTTAAATCTCTTATTCTAAAAACATTGTTGTAAAGTCAATCAGAGTTTATTAATATTTGCAAAATTTGAGCAGATTTTTAATGAAAAAACTGCTTTGTAACCTGTCCCCCCTCCGATTGATCCGCGTGAATAATCAATCAAACCAATGCACCAAAATCCTTACGTAATCAATTGACGCTCGCGTAGATGTTATGATTAATATTAAATCATTCCAATAACTTTTACGAGAAGTACATTTTTATTATTTGAAGTAGTATTATTTCCATAATTATTATTGTGTTTAATATTTTTAATATCTATTTAGATATTACTGGGAAGTTGACCGTGTGGACCTCATGGGTCGCACTTCGCGGCTTGTTGTAGAAGGAGTCATCCCACAACTTTTCCTGCAAACATCAGCGTGCCCTCCCCTCAACGGCTAAATGTAGTCATTTTTCTGCAGATCCTCCCAGTCTAAGTCGCATTTCTACTTACTAAATGCCTTCCGATTCATATTATGCTCCACAAAACTTCTATCAGTGGTGATTTGCGATAAAGCAGTCTAATGAGTTTAGTCTAGTTGAAAAAAAGCTCACTTGAATCAAATGTTTATAGCTTCGCTCAAAAATTAATTCATATTCATCTCTTTCAGCTTAAGGACATAAACACGTCCTGAACATATCACATTTCAAATAAAAGTCAAACAAAATACCAACCATTTTCTTCGAAACACAGCCTCCCATCTGGCATTGATAGGAACAACAATTTATCCATCTTACTTAATTAATTATCTATCAGTCACTATTCTCCTATTTTCTAGCCCACATATTTCTATTTATTACACATCCTATGCTTGTTCGAATCAACATTTTGCAAGTCCCCTTTCTAGCATCAACAACGCTATCCTTGTCAATGGACGATTCGCTTTTCTCATATACATGTACGTTCATTGGTAGGTATATAAAAATCGCTAACACATATCCTGCGAATCATTAAAGATGGTCACAAAAGCAATTGGCACAAATAAAGTTGCTATTGCTAAATTTTATGAGGTGTCATATAATTTCCGGAGGAGTTGCTGGCTCAAATGGACTTATGCGAATTCGCACGTTGTCTGAATGGCAATTAATTGCCGCAAATAATTTGACTCTTTATAGTCGGATTAGGTTTTTCGTGGTACTTTTATGCATGCGTTAATTTGTCTAGCGTTATTGATTTGTACATATTATAAGAACTCAAAGACTGCAGTAATAATTGAGCATCATTTACAAATTAGAAGCAAATATTAAATTGTCGTTAATGTTACATTGCGAAAGAACTGGCTTGGAACTATGAGATATTAATATATTCGTGATTCTGAAACTATGCATTTAAACTAATATTGTTTTGAATTTGTTTAAGTTTTTTTTTTCTGCTACCAAGACTGCCATGATAGAGGTCGTCAAATAAGATAACTACGCAGGAAATAATGCAAAATATCCTCAAAACGAAATTAGATTACCGTGAACTGAAAAAATGCGAGTTAGCAGCCATGGGAAGCATTTCTAAATACAGCATTGCATGTTGATTAGAAATTTGGACATAAAAACCTTTACGCTAGATGTGCGCCGCGACTACTAATAACGAAAAAAGGCGCAGAGGCATTCCACATGGTGCAGTGCTATCACCCCTTCTATGTAACCTTGTGGTGCAACTTGTTCACCAAAAGGTTTGATGTGTTCGGTACTGCAGCACCGAGCACCCAGAGGACAGTACCGAACACATCAAACCATGCATACTCGCAAAAAGTATCATCGTTCCGAGCGTGGCAACAACAGAGCGAACAACAAATAGCAGCCGTTACAAATTCGAACCTGACTGGAGATCTCAACAGAATATTAAAGGAAGTCAATATTCAGCTGGTCCCAAACAGCGTTCAGTTCCAGCTAAAAACAATTTTGAAAAATGTTAAAGACAAGAAGAAAATGGAAGAGAAGAGCGGTATCTACAAAATTAAATGCAAATCTTGTGAAAAGGTATACATAGGACAAACGAGACGAACGGTTAAGATCAGATTCGAAGAGCACACTAAAGAAGCACAGGCAGCAAGGAGACGAGGAGATACGAGTAAGCTAAAGTCATCGGTAGCCAAACATATTTGCGAAGGGCACGATATAGAATGGGCAGATGTGACAGCCGTGAAGGAGACAAGGAGTATAAGGAAGCTAGATACCCTAGAAACATTGTGGATTATGAGGCAGCCAGCAGAAAGGAGGCTCAACGAAGACATTGGAAATGGTCACTCCAATCTATTAGATTTAATTAAATAAGGTTTACACTTAATCATAGGCATAAGGGATTAGTATAAGCAAACAGACTAGGGATAATTTTATAAAAGGAGATATCACTAGAACCAGGTAGAAACTTAATGTTAACATTATAAAATTCCAACAACGGCCTTTTATTCTTAGAAAATAATCACCACTGAAGAAAGGAGCAACTTACTACCGAAATATATATATGGAAAAAATTAAAAACTATAGCGTTTTAATGGAAAAGAATAATAAAAATATCAAGCAATGGAACTCATGTTCTTCGTAAGAAGATAAAAAATTTCACGATTTGTCTCACAGAAACTTGATAAGTTAAGTTTAAACCCATATCATCAGGTTAAAATATCTAGGTCTAGTACTAGACTCTACGCTCGCACGGAAGGCGAACATAGCAAAAAGGCGCGCAAAGCAGAAAAATGGGGACTGAAAGATAAAGTTGTACCATGGCTCTATAAGAGGATAGTGAAACCAATCCTTCTGTATGACGCGGTTATCTGCTGGCCAGTGATGGCAAAAACATCAAATGTAAATCTGTTACACAAGCTCAAAAGAATTGCAGCTATTGCAATCACCGGGGCTCTACGCACTTCCTCGACAAAGGCATTGTTAACTTTCTAGTATATGGGAAGTCCTGTAATCGCCTCGAAAATCGCAATTGAAATTTTCAACATATCTTTACGTTTTGAGGTCTTACGAGTATATTTTAAGTGTTTTTAGAAAGAAGTATGTATGTGTGTGTGTATGTACGTAAGTACATCCGTCCGTACGTACGTATATGCGTTCGCAGACAGTTTTTTCTACGAGCATAACGAACATAAACAAAGTCATATCGACTTCGTTAAAGTTTTAATCAAAGCGCCTTTGCAATTTTAAGAGCTGATTACTTTTTGGGAAACACTGGGAAATTGACAATTGTGGTAATGAACGCTTTGAATGGTAGAATGTTTTGAAGTCAACACTTTGCAAGATCATATGCTTTAAAAAGTTTTCATCAAATAAAAAATTGTAGTTTTTAGTATTTTTGTTCTTTGGTGTTCGTAAGATTTCAATTACTTCCTCCATCACCATTCGTAATGCTTTTTAGTTTTACGTTTTAAGGTCTATAGAGTATATATAAAGTGTTTTTAGAAAGAAGTATGTATGTGTGTGTGTGTACGTACGTGCGTGCGTTCGCGGACAGTTTTTCTACGAGCATAACTCATGTAAACAAAGTCGTATCAACTTCGTTAAGGTGTTGTTGCGAGCCCCGCATTCACTCACCTCCCTCTCAGCCAATCATCCTCCATGTGCCCCGCCACTTTGGACGCAACATGGAAGATGACCGCCGAGAGGAGGCCCCCGTGCGGAGCACCCACCAACAGTGGCCGCATAGTGGCGACCATAGATAAAACTTTTCGAAACCAGCTACCTCACCGGGTCGTGGGCTAATCAAAATTCACATAGAAAGAGGAAACATCAAATACCGAACTAACCGAATCACGCACATGCTGAGGAGGGGAGAAACCATGAAAACTCACTTCATATTATTTACAGTTTTTATTCTTAGGTATATTGAAATCTTTATACATTTTGCCAATGGCAAATTACTTATACAATCTCGCCAAAACGTCAGCGGCGGAATTCCAATTCGATTCGTAATCACTTGTTCTTGGCTATCAAATCCGTGCGCGCTTTGCCAACACTCATTCACTGGCGTTGCATACAGTGCCTCACTCGGGGCAGGCGCTCCAAAATGCTGCTCGATGGCACCGGGGACGGCAGCACAATTGCTCCGGCGACTTGGTGGACGCAATCCTTTCCAACAATTCCAGTCCACGGTGCCAACACGAGGATCATATACGACTAGCATAAGGCGCGGAAAAACTCCACTCCAACTCGTTCAGGCTGTGCGGCTACGAGGGCCGGGCACATACACCTGCCACTAATCAAGTTCACGAGAAATTTCCAATGTGTTCACACGTGTTTATGTTGGCCGAACAGTTGGCGAGCCGCAAAACTCCATTGCTGTCAATCGATTGTTCACTCGGTCTAAACAACTGTCCGAGTATTTATCGCTGATTGTGAATCGTCGCGGCAGATTGAACAATGAAATAACAACAATACGTTGCTTCGGTAAAAGATCCGGCACAATTTATAATAACTAGCGGTCCGACCTATCGTCCGATTTGACGGTAACTATGCCTGTCCAGCAGCCCGGAACCCGACCAAAAACGTGACCGTCCTCGGTTAGTACGTTTATCCAACTCAACTTATACTCAACTCACACTCACTTCACCGCGATCACAAATCGAAGCATTTTTGCTTCAATTATTACCATATATGGTAATACGCCAAAATGTTTTCGGCCAATCAGAGGGCGACCGCATGCAAAGAGAACCGATTCGCGCTCGATCACTTGAACTCACCTCTCAAGAGAGATAGCGCGTGTGGTGGATTACTAAATTGGGATTTAGTACTGCCAATGATGATTATTTGGCCGTGTACGGAGGGAAATTTAAATATATTCCAAACTTGGAAGAATTGAAAAATGTGAACTACAAAAATTAAAATTGATCCGCAACAGTGTCAATGGAAGCGTCTTTGTAATCTTAAGAGCTGATTAGTTTTTGGGGCACTTCGGTCGACGGGGTTTGCTGTTTTCACCCCTTGAAGGTCAACCCTGTGATGTGCTATATCTCACGAACCAAACGTACGACTTGCTTTATCAAGGAGTCAATCGACGCGTATTACTATTTACGTGATTCTAACAAATTTTTAAAAATATCGTTGGAGACGTTCTTTAACTTTTTGAAAAAAAAGTGCAAAAAATTGGGAGTTTTTTTCAAAAACATCAAATTTTTAACTTTATTTTCAAGTCACAGTAATAAATATTTATAAAATTTATAAACTCCAAACAGTTGTTGTAAAAACCCACCACAGTTTTTTTTCATGATCACAAAAAAATTAAATTAAAAATAAAAAATCATTAAAAGTCATCATGTCCTTCATGGTCATTTATGTTAATCATTATATCTCGAGAACCAAATACAATCTTTGCATCATTAGGAAGTCAATCAACGCGTATTAACTTTTATGATGTTTTTAAATTTAAAAAAAATCTTTTAAGCCATTTTTTAAATTTAATAAAAAAGTATTGAAAATTAATGTTCTTTTTCATAAAAAAATTAATTAATAATTAATAAAATTAACATCGTGATAATAAATGTTCATAAAATTTATAAACTTTTATCAATTTCTGTAGAGACCAGCAAAATATTTTCTCATGATTTCAAAACAAATTGAATTAAAAATAAAAAAAATCATTCAAAGTCACCATGTAAACAGGGTTCATACGAATTTGTATACCTTAAATCTCTTATTCTAAAGATTATTTGCATAACTTGCGGAGATTTTCAATAGTCTTCACAGAACCGTGTTTAAATGAAAAAACTGCTTAAATTTTGAAAACCAATACAAATCAAATCAAATTTGCAATTGTGGTAATCAGCGTTTTGAATGGTAAAATGTTTTGTAGTCAACACTTTTTAAGATCATATGCTTTGAAAAGCTTTCGTCAAATAAAAAATTGTAGTTTTTAGGAGTTTTGTTCTTTAGTATTCGTAAAATTTCAGTTACTTCCGTCATCATTTGTAATACATATGTATATTTTACTTTTTACATGCAATTGAACCTATTTTTGACTGCATAACCAATGTTTCTCAAAATCAACAGAAAATAAGAAATAATTATTAGTTTCATCGATGTAAAATCGTGAAAAAATACAAACTCAGTGATTATGCTGAAGTGATAGCAGCTTTGACCGCAACTGTTCAAAATGGCCATCAGGCGACAAAATCTCTTCAGTTGTCGTAATAACAAAAACTGCATTCATTTTTGCTTGCGCTGTTTCGTCCTTTAAGCATCGATATGAAAATAACAAATAACGTAGAAAAGGCTTTGTAACCTGTCCCCGCTCGGATTGATCCACGTGAATATTAAAGCAAACCAATCCACAAAAATCTTTACGTAATCAATTGACGCTCGCGTAGATGTTACGATTAATATTAAGTCATTCCAATAACTTTTATGAGAGGTACATTTTTATTATTAAAAGTAGTATTATTTCCATAATTATTATTTTGTTTAATATTTTTAATATGTATGTAGATATTACTGGGAAGTTGACCGTGTGGACCTCAAGGGTCGCACCTCACGGCTTGTCTATGTTATTAGATTTGCTCCCGACGGGGCTCCTTACGAGACAGCAGGTCAAGTGTTTTGCGATTCGATTGAAAGTTCTTGGCCAATTCACCATATTACGGATTTCCGATTTCCTGTTTTTACCATGGTTACATCCCTAGTAGAGATGACTGGATCATAGAAAGAAGTAAGATACGGGAATCGGTCGACATCTACACTGATGGATCGTAAATGAATGAGAAAGTTGGCTGTGGAGTTTCCTCAGGATAGCTAGGCCTGGAACTATCTTTCTGGTTACTAGACCACTGCAGTGCTTTTCAGGCTGAGGTGTTTGCAATATACAAGGCAGTGGACTGGCTAACAAATCAGAGAATTTTCATAAGAAATTTAAACATTTTCTCCAACAAACAAGCAGCTTTGCAATCACTATTCAACGTGTATATGGAATGTCGCACGCAACTGAATGCGATGTCGCTTCACTGTGAAGTGATTCTTTGCTGGGTGCTGGGTGGGATCATAGTGATATACCTGGGAACTGCGAAGCTGATGCCCTAGCTAGCGCTGGCCTTAAGCTTCAGGATTATACACTAACACCCCAAGTCGACCATCTATTGGCCTCCGTCAAGCTAAGTTTCAAACAGTATTATATAGAGGCTGCAAACTGGCTGCTAGAAGAAAACTGCAGGACAACCAGCCAAACTTGGCACGCACTGAGCTCAAAGTGCACCAAGCAGCTCCTCAACACGAGCCGTGAAACTTTAAGTTTCAACATTTCGATACTGACGCGCATTGTCTCATTGGCAGACATGCAAAAATATTGTGTGCCTCTTTCTACGATTTCTGCCACGGATGCAAATCGGAGGAGGAGAAATAAACGATCCAAAATTTCACGTGCGGATGCCCAGCACTATCCAGAAAACGCATGCAAATCCTAGACTGGCCTTTCCTGACCAAAGTGAGTCACATTTTTGATGATTTGTCACTACAACCAACCAACCAACTACTGACAATGGAACAAAATTAGCGTGTTTGGCAATCGAAGAATATCGCGAATTTGGCAAAGTTTCGCAGGAATTAAACCGTGTTTTGCATCGATTTATAACCATAAATAAAACAGGTCCATCGCTTCACACCCGAAACGAAGAAATAGTTAAAACAATAGATTGAAATTGAAAAATCGGCTTCAAAAAGGGAGAAGACAGTTCCATTTGCAGACAAAATCATGGCGTCAGTTTTTTGGGATGAGCGTGGAATATTTTCATTGATTATCTTCAGAATGGTAAAACAATCAATGGTGAGTATTTTCCGAACTTATTTTAGCATTTGAGTGATGCAATCAAGAAAAAATGCACGCGTTTTGCCGAAAAAAATTGTTTCAGTTCATCAAAACAATGCTCGAGTTCAAACGTTTTTCATCGTGATGGCGAAAACCAATGAATAAAAGTTCGAATTGTTTTCTCATGCACCCAATTCACCAGATTAAGCTTTCTCATACGATTTTCTGCTTCCGAGCTTGAAAAAATTGCTGGGTGGGGCTTGCGGTAGATGGCTATTTTGAGAAGCTCGTCGATTATTATTTCTAGGCTTTAGAACATCCCTGGAAAAAATGTATCGAGCTAAAAGGAGATTTTAGATAATAAAGATATTATTTCTCATTTTTTGCGTTTTCTTTGTTACGTCAGGTACTTTTGGGACTACGCTCGTAATCAGCTCATTGCTACCACGCTTTATTTGGTACCTAAACATAGTTGATAAGATTTTCATCAGATACCATTCTATTAGAAAATTACCACGACTTACGTATACACACATAGTTCTTGCTAAAAAGACTTTAAATTACTCATAAAAATTTGAAACCTAAAGATATGTTAAAAATTGCAATCATGATTTTCGTATCAATTACTTTCCTTTATATTGGGAAGTTAGCAAATTTTGAGGAAGTCAATCCATGCTAACCAACTCGTTGTGAATTTGAGGATCATTTTAAATTTGGAATTTGAATTTTCAAAAAGCCTACGGCAGATGCTACGAATCTTATTGTGAAAGAACAGATAACGTTGCCAATAAAAAGTTACGTTGATGATGTTCTTCTTACCTAGTCATGCCATAAATATTGATACAACTGTAAATGCGGCCCTTGAAGATGATAAGTTGCAGGTAGCTAATTGCTTTGTTAATAGTCCTGATTGTTGACGTATGCTCTAAAAACACGCCAAATCTTGTCAATGTAGCTTGAGCCGTTACGATGGAGTGGTGTAGCAAAGAGAACCGCATCGCTGTGATTGCTTTACACAAATGTGGAATAGAGAAAGGCCAAATTTTCGAAAACTAAAGCCATTAAAAATCGTGCGTGTTTTCGTGTATATAGTACATAGTGTTATTCATTGATACTGCAGATGTAATAGACCGTAAAAGATCCGGTAGACCTCGCTCGGGTCATAAGCCACAAGCAATCAAAGCTGTAAGGTCCAGAATCGCAAGAAATCCGTAATCAGAAAATCATGCTTCGTGAAATGAATATTGCGCCGAGAACCAGGAGTCGTATCATCAAAGAAGACTTGGGCTTGCAGCTTTCAGAAGACAAACAGGACACAGACTCAATGCCGCTTTAAAACGAAATAGGATGGAAAAGTCACAACAGCTGTTATCGAGATACGATAAACGGCAGTACAAAAGAATAATTATTACCGACGAGAAAATCTTTACCGTGGAGGAATCCTTTAACAAACAAAATGATAGGATATATGCACGGTTTTCTAAGGAGGCTACAAACAGATCCCGAGAGTTGAACGAGAACATCATCCAGCATCAGTGATGGTTTTGTGGGGTGTGTCCTACGAAGGTGTCACTTCTATTCATTTCTGTGAAAAGGGCGTCAAACCAGCTGCCAAAAACTATCAGTCGGATATCTGAATGAAAGTAATGGAGCCCCTAACCAAACCATGTTTGAAAATAAAGAATGGGTTTTGCAACAAGGCTCACAAGAGTTTATCAGCGTTAGTTTGTGGCCATCAGCCAGTCCAAACCTTAGTCCCCTCGACTACAAATTGTGGTCAGTATTAGAGGGTATGGTCTGTAAAAACGCCACCACAACCTGGAATCGTTAAAACAGGCGTTGAAAAAAGCTGTGGTCAATTCCCCGATGGAAGTCCTGCGAGAATCAATAGACCAGTGGCCTGGTAGACTTCGGCGCTGCATCCAAGAAAAAGACGGCCATTTTGAATAATTCCTTTTTTATTGTGTAGTGTGTTAGTTTTACAATAAATGGTTAAAAAAAAATTAAAATCCAACTAGTAGTTTCATTATTATATTTAAAACATCTTAAATCAATTTTTATGGCACGACTAGGTATATGGTCCTCTTCATACAATGTTAATTACGGTGTGATCCTTTTGCAAAGATATTCCGATTCACATTGTGAATATTATCGCAAAAATGAGTCAAAATTGATTGGTTTCAGGTGTTCTCAAAAGAACCACAAGTGCCAAGCGAAGGAAACTCGAGAAGTAAATGTCTTCTTATTTGGAAAACCACTCTGATAGTTCAATAAATTAACTATTTAAGGTTTATCTTTGATTTCAAGCTTTCATTCTCTGAGCAAGCTCCTTTACTATCTAACAAATCCATCTACATTTATCACAGTTGAATGCCTATTTTCAGTAAGGAATTCAGAGTAATGAATGGATTTAAACTGTTTGTCATCAAACTCTACGAAACGGAGCTTTTAAAATCGATTTCGTAAAATCTTTCGAAAATTAAAACATTCTCATTAAGGCTGCCCAATTTTCTTCGACGTTTACAAACTATGATAGTCTTGCAGTTTTCAAGACTTTCGGCACAAACATTTTCCAACAAATTTCTGCTATTGCGGCGTTCATTCAAAATGCTTTTGAAGCATTTGCAGCCAACAGTTCTATTAAAAACTTTATTCGCAAGTTTAAGAAACAAATGAAAATTTAGCATCCGAAAATTAACACGATAAACCTATTGTTCCACCAAAGTTCATTACAACACAAGCATTCTAAATTTGAATGAAAATTGATTTTGTTAGCAAACTTTGCAATGAATTATTACGTCTTTGGATTTGCATTCAGGTCAATGGAGAATACGAAAAGAAAAAGGGTGAGAAAATTGTCTGCAACAAACTTTTGTAATTATTGAAGAACAAAGCCTTTACTTATTTTCAATACCAGTATATATAAATTCGACTTTTTGCGTATGTGTGGATGTGACTACCATTTTCATACGATATAAGCCGAAGAAAATGACTAGGTAAAAAATTCTCACCAAAATTGAGAAAGGTACACTAACTTTTAACAAACTTTACTAACTTTTAACTAGAATCAATTTCATATGTTATAATAATAATATGGTTATGATTTCATTGGTCAAATATGCTCGAGACTCGCAAATAGTATTTAAAAAATGATAATAATTATTATGAATTCATTTGAGGAACATTATAAATTTTTTAATCCAAATTGGATTTTCTTGTAATCGCCTCGAAAATCGAATTTGAAATTTTTGACTTTTCTTTACGTTTTGACTGTCTTTTTTTTTGTGTTGGCCCTTTGAAGGCCATTTCTGTCGTCCGCTATATCTCACGAACCAAATGTACGATTTGCTTGGTCAAGATGTCAATCGACGCGTATTGACATTTATGTGATTCTGTCAAGTTTTAAAAAAAAATCTTATATCCGTTTCATAATATTTTTAAAAAAAGTGCAAATATAAGGTTTTTTTCGAAAACAATAAATTTTTACCCTGATTTTCAAACCAAAGCAATCAATGTTTATATAATTTTCATACTCCAAACAGTTTTTCCAAAAAACAACCAAAGTTTTGTTTTCATGATTACAAAAAAAAAAGCCGCGAGGTGCGACCCTTGAGGTCCACACGGTCAACTTCCAAGTAATATCTACATAAATATTAAAAATATTAAACACAATTATGAAAATAATACTACTTCAAATGATAATAATGAGAGATACTCATAACAGTAATTGAAATGAGTTAATATTAATCGTGTCATTTACGGAAGCTTCCATTAAGGGGTTATATCCACTTGTAAGTCCGAAAAAAACATGTTTTTTTGCGAATTTTTTGTGAAGAGGCTTTTTATTAAATAAATACATAGAATAAATATACATATAGCAAATTTAATGTATTTTAAGAATTTGCTATGCATTATAAAAACTATTGGGTTCCATTGCACGTGTAGAAGATCTCCTAGAGAACCTCCACAAAAAGGTGTCAGGCGGTGAGGAAGATATCTCGGATCCCAATTATCGGAAATAAAAAAAACCAAAAGAATTATTTTTAAGGTAGATGAATACAAGTAATTATCAATGGAATAGTCAAAATTTTGATTGTTGACAAAATGGCGGCTTCCCAAAAAAAATCGTTTTTTAAAGAAAATTTACAGTTTAAAGGGGCTTAAAAAATCGAAATTATTGTCAAAAACCTTATTCCTTCAATCATTACCTGATACAAGTATCTTAAAATATCGTGTGAAAATTTCAAGCCGATCGGTTCAGCCGTTTTGGAGAAATTTTCCTCACCGGCTTTGAAAACACCGTTTCGAGAAAAACGCGTTTAAAATTTTGGAAACCAATTTTTTTCCAACTTACATCGTGGCAGTTCACTTTAAACTGACGAAATGTACTTACTTTATACCTAAAATTTCTAAATATAGCTTTCAGATATAAAATAAACCTTTTATATTCTAATTCCAAGAATAAAAACATTATGAAAAGCATAGACAAGGGCATAGGGGTAATGAGAAGCAGTTGCTATTCCGGTTTACGCTTCGCCTACTTTCAAACGCTCGGAGACGTCTTTACAAATACGCTAATTTCTCTGAAATTTTTTGCCGGATCAATGTGAAATTTCCGGAAGATATTCTCAAATTATGTTCATTCAAAATATGTAAAAAAAGAAATTGGATTTTTTTTTAAATTACAAGTGGATATAACCCCTTAAACACGTAGTGCTTTTGGTGGATGGAGGGTGGATTGGTTTGACTGAATATTCACGCGGATCAATCGGTGGGTGGTGGGGGTAGGATAAAAAGCCTTTTATACGCAATTTGTTATTTTCATATCGATGCTTGAAGGACAAAAGAGCGCTAGCAAAAATGAATGCAGTTTTGTTATTACGTCCACTGAAGAGATTTTGTCGCATGGTGGCCATTTTGAATAATTCTAATCAAAATCGCCATGACTTCAGCATAATCATTGAGTTTGTATTTTTGCACGATTTTAAATCATTCAGAATAATACTTATTTCTTATTTTCAGTTGGTCTTGAATAACATTGAATGTGCAGTCAATAATCGGTTAATTAATTGCAAATAAAAGAAAAATGTGTTACAAATGATGAAGGAAGTAAATGAAATCTCACGAACACAAAAGAACAAAACTGCTAAAAACTGCAATTTTTTGTTTGATGAAAGCTTTTGAAAGTATGAGATCTTACTAAGTTTTGATTACAAAACATTTTACTATTCAAAGCGTTCATGACAACAAAAAATGTAAATTTGATTATTACTTTTGGTTTTCAAGATTTAAGCAGTTATTTTATTAAAATTAAAACACAGTACTGTAAAAACTATTAAAAATCTGCTCAAATTATACAAATATTAATAAACTTTGATTGATTTAACTACAATGTCTCTAGGATAAGAGTAATCAGATAATATCATTCATATGAACACTTTTTACATTGTGACTTCGAATTATTATTTTTTAATTTAATTTTTTTTTGTAATCATGGAAGAAGGGTTTCCTGGTTTCTCTTCAAAAACTGATAAGATGCTATAAATTTTATAAACATTTATTACTGTGTTGTGCAAATCCGGTTTAAAACTGCTTGAATTTTGGAAACTAAGACAAATCAAATCAAATTTGTACTTGTGGTAGTCAACGTTTTGAATGGTAAAATGTTTTGTAGTCAACACTTTTCAAGATCATATGCTTCAAAAAGCTTTCATCAAATAAAAAATTGCAGTTTTTAGGAGTTTTGTTCTTTTGTGTTCGAGAGATTTCAATTACTTCTTTCGTCATTTGTAATACATACATTTTACTTTTTACATGCAATTGAACCTATTTTTGACTGCATACAATGTTTTCAAAACCAACAGAAAATAAGAAAAAAGCCGTGAGGTGCGACCCATGAGGTCCACACGGTTAACTTCCTAGTAATATCTACATACAGTGCTGTGCAAAACTTAAGCAACTCACTACATATCGGAATGAAAGGGAAAATTGCAATCAAAATACAAAGATTTTTTTTCCTTTTTGTTTTTAAGATACACGTTAGCATGTTGCCAAAAGCTCTGCAATAAAAAAAGTATATCAGTATTTTAACTGTTCTGTAAAAAAAACAAATTCCACCAACAAAAAGGTTGTGCAAAATCTAAGCAACTTTCAAAACGCAGCTACGATTCCCAGTCAGAACAAAAGATAACGAGGATTTCTCGATGTTTTTATTTTTTCTGATGCTCGGGTCAATTAGATCAGTAAAGATCATCTTCCTTTTCGGTTTAGTTGTGTTTAAAAAAATAAAATTTAAAATGCAGCGTAATCAATACGATAATAGATTTAAATCAAACCTAATTTCGCTATATTATTCCGGAAAAACGCAAATAGAGATTGCCAAATCGTTAAATATAAACAAATCTTTAATTTCAAAATGGATTACGAAATATAAAAACACGGGTAGTGTGAAAAGTGTAAATTTTGGTGGAAAGCCGCGTAAAACTACCATTAGCGATGACTTGCAAATTAAAAAATTGATAAAAAAATTGTTTATCTCGTTAAAAGAAGTTGTCAAAAAGCTAGTCTTAGATGTCAACTCAAGCACTGTTCGCAGACGGGCAATTGAATTCAACCTAAAAAGCTATACAGCTTTAAAAAAACCATTGCTCACAAAAAGACATGCAAGGAAAAAATATACTGCACGAACAACACTTTTAAACATTATTAACTTCCCAGTATATGGAAAGTTCTTGTAATCGCCTCGAAAATCGAAATTGAAATTTTCAACTTTTCTTTACGTTTTGAGGTCTATAGAATATATATAAAGTGTTTTTAGAAAGGGAGATGTATGTGTGTGTGTGTACGTACGTACGTACGTATGTGCGTTCGTGGACACTTTTTTCTACGAGCATAACTCACGTAAACAAAGTCTTATGGACTTTGTTAAGGTGTCAATCGAAGCGTCTTTGCAATCTTAAGAGCTGATTAGTTTTTGAAAAACTTCGGTCGGGGAAATTTGCTGTTTTGCCCGTTTGAAGGTCATTTCTGTCATACGTTATTTCTCCCGAACCCAATATACGATTTCCTGGAACAAGGTATCAATCGACGCGTATTGACATTTATGTGACTCTTTTAAGTTTTTAAAAAATTTCTTCGAGGCGTTTTTAATTTTTTTAAAAAAAGTGCAAAAAATTAGGGTTTTTTTAAAAACAATAAGTTTTTAACCTTATGTTCAAGTGGAAGTAATCAATGTTCATATAATTTATATACTCCAAACAATTTTAGTGAAAACATCATCAAAATTTTTCGTCATGATCACAAAAAAAAATTAATAAAAAATAAAAAACCATTAACAGTCATAATGATCTTCAAGGTCGTATTTCTCATGCGTTATATCTCGCGAACCAAACATACGATTTCCTTGATCAAGGCGTCAATCGACGCGTATTAACATTTTTGTGAATCTATCAAATTTTGGAAAAAAATTTTGCAGCCGTTTTTTTAATTTAAGAAAAAAACTGCAAAAAAATAGATTTTTTTTTGTCCTAAACAATAACTTTTTAACCTGATTTAAGGAACACAGTAATCAACTTTTTAAAATTTATATACTCCAAACAATGCTTGTAAAAACATCATCAAAACGTTCCCTCATGATAACAAAAAAAATTAAATAAAAAATAAAAAAATCATTTACAGTCATCTTGATCTTCAAGGTCATTTCTGTCATTAACTATATCTCACGAACTAGATATAATATTTGCATCATTAAGGTGTCAATCGACGTGTTTCAAAATCTTTTTGATTTTTTAACATATGAAAAATTTGTTTCAGCCGTTTTTTTTTCAATTTAATAGAAGAAAATGTGAAAAATTAGGATTTCTTCATAAAAAAATATTTTTTTAACCTGATTTGCACAACACAGTAATAAGTGTTTATAAAATTTATACATTCTTATCAGTTTTTGAAGAGAAATCGACCAAACATTTTTCCATGATTACGAAAAAAACTATATCAAAAATAAAAAATCATTCAAAGTTACCATACGAATAATATTACTATATATCTTTTATTCTAAATAAATTTTTGTAAATTCAATCAAAGTTTTAAAGTATTTGCATAAATGCAAATTTTTATAAGTTTTTATAGTCTTTTAATTAAAAAAACTGCTTAAATTTTGAAAATCATCAAAATTTCAATGAAATTTGCATTTGTGGTAATCAACGCTTTGAATGATAAAATGTTTTGTAGTCAATATTTTGCAAGATCATATGCTTTAAAACGTTTTCATCGAATAAAAAATTGTAGTCTTTAGTAGATTCATTTTTTAGTGATCGTAAGATTTCAATTACTTCGTCCATCATCTTTTGTAAGACATTTTACTTTTTGCATGCAATTGAACCTATTTTTGACTGCATATTCAAAATTTACCAATAGAATGTATAAAGTAATTATTAATCTCATTGATGTAAAATCGTGAAACAATATAAATTCAGTGATTATGCTGAAGTCGTGGCAATTTTGAACGCAACTATTCAAAATGGCTATCACGCGACAAAATCTCTTCAGTAGGCATAATAACAAAAACTGCATTCATTTTTGCTAGCGTTCTTTTGTCCTTCAATCATCGATGTGAAAGTAACAAATAACGTAGAAAAGGTCACCACCAATTGATTGATCAAATCAATCTACCCTATCACCAAAAACCTTACGTAATCAATGGATACTCCCGTAGATGATATGATTAATAACAACTCATTCCTGCTACTGCTATGAATACCTCTCATTATTATTATTTAAAGAAGTATTATTTTCAAAATTATTATTGTGTTTAATATTTTTAATGTTTATCTAGATATTACTGGGAAGTTGGCCGTGTGGACCTTAAGGGTCGCACCTCGCGGCTTGTTATTTTTCTATTTATATCGTTTTATATATCATTTTGGCTTGAGTTTGCTAAAAATTATCTTGACTGGTCAGTTGCTAAATGGAAGAGCGTTTTATTTAGCGACGAATCCAAGTTCAACCTCTTCAATTCTGATGGCTTATCTCGTGTGAGGCGTGAGAAGGGACAGCAACTTAATCCACGCTTCTGTAGGAAAACGGTGAAACATGGGGGAGGAAGCGTCATCGTCTGGACATGTTTCTCAGCGATAGGTCTTGGCCCCTTTCATAGAATAACAGAAATTATGGACAGATTCATGTATAAGGACATCGTAGAATCTAGAATGTTACCGTATGCAGAGTATAATATGCCACTTCGATGGGTGTTTCAACATGATAATGACCCAAAACACACATCGAAGTTGGTTAAAGAATGTCTTAGCTCTAAAAGTATTCAAGTTCTTGATTGGCCGGCACAATCGCCCAACTTGAATCCTATAGAAAACTTGTTCGGTATATTGAAACGGCGTATGGGAACAGTACAGTTTGCAAACATGGACCAATTGCTTAGAAACCTAAAAACCGAAAGGAAAAAAATTGACATATCAATTTTAAATAATTTAGTTGAATCAATGCATCGCAGATGTGCCGCTGTTACAAAAAATAACGGCTATTACACGCAATATTAATAAAAGTTGCTTAGATTTTGCACAGCATTTTTGTTGGTGTATTTTGTTTTGGCTTTTTTTAAAGAACAGTTAAAATACTAATGTACTTTTTTTATTGCAGAGCTTTTGGCAACATGTTAAAGTGTAACTTAAAAACAAAATAGGAAAAAAATTCTTTATATTTTGAGTGCAATTTTCCCTTTCATTCCGACATGTAGTGCGTTGCTTAGGTTTTGCAAAGCACTGTAGATATTAAAAATATTAAACACAATAATAATTATGGAAAAGATAAAAGTTATTCAAATGACTTAATATTAATCGTAACATCTACGCGAGCCTCAATTGATTACGTAAGGATTTTGGTGGATTGGTTTGATTTTGTTTGACTTTTTTTACGTGCGTTATGCTCGTAGAAAAAACTGTCCACGAACGCACGTACATATACACACACAAATAAAATATATTCTAAAAACCTCAAAACATAAAAATATGTTGAAATTTTCAATTTCGATTTTCGAGGCGATTACAAAAACGTCTCATATACTGGGAGGTTAATAAACATTGGATAAGTACAGTCAGCATTACGTTGAACATATTTCCTTTTCCGCTTCTTCATTTATCCATCATAGATTTGTAAAGGTAAGAAACATTCCTCCACAGCTCCCTTAATAGCAAAAACTTTATTTTTTCTATATCCTAAATTTAAGAAATCGTTTTTATGTTGCACATCTTTTTTTCCTGTTCTAAAGCTCAGCATGGACATCTTTCCATAATTACATACTAGCATCATCTAATAACTGCATAGTTGAATTTGTAATCATAACTACTTCATAATATGAATTTGCGATAACAGGTTAAAGTTTTCATTGCAAAAACATTAAACTTAAACTATTGAATAGAAACGAAAGTAAATGTTGCGACGAAATTCTAGAATATTCCATGATAACTTTAGCCTCTACTGAACGAAACTCGGGGGAAATCATACAAAATTGTATGGTTTTTAAACAACAACAATACAATGCATAAGTTTTTTCTCTCGAAATAGTACAGCAAAATGGAAACAACGTTGCGCGAATGAAGTTATCTAAATTAAGATTTCAATACAGTTACAATGTGATGAAAATTTCGTTCAATTCAGCGAGATATTTGCTTTCGCATATCTTTATTAACCTTAAGGGGGGAAATACATGCATTTTTTAAAATGCTAATTTCAGATTAATTCAAAAAATAAATGTTGTTTATTCAGAAAATTTTGTATATGAAATCCAAAGTCCCAAACTACTTGAAAATATTTTTTAAATAATTTTTCAACGCAAAATGGCGGCGATGCAAGGAAATGAAAAAATCGCCTCTAAAAATGTCTCGTACAACTTAACGCCTTTTCTGGGGAACCTCCAACATTCAGAAAAAAGTATATGTTAATGAGATGTATAGTTCATAGCTTAATCAATAAAATTTATTAAAAAAATGTAATTTTTACATTAACTTTAGATTGAACAAAAAAATCACGTTTTAAACATTAATAAACAAATTATTTCTCCGAAATTATAAAAACATGTAGGTTCATCTAGTACAAAAAACTCATTTGTAGATGTGGTATACATTTGAGCCGGATCGATTCGATATTTTTTGAGATATTTTGTACTGAAGTTGAAAAAGTACTACTTTGAGTAAAACGCGTTTAAAGTTTGCGGTAGGTTAAAATCATTGATTATTAGTTTTTGTTATAACTTACTCGTAAGTCAGCGATTCCAGGTCCTATTCCCTTCGAATTTCAGATTTATAAGAATATAGTAGGGATACACAATTAGAAGACTGCCTATAGCGCCGAAGAAAAGGTAGGCAGGGACGCGCGGCAGGTGTGCTCGACCGGCTGGGGAACGCTTCAAAACATCTTTTGGCGTATTGTAAGAGCATTTAGAGCATCTACTAGTTATATGTATTTCCCCCTTAATTGGCAAATAAATAATCAGAATTATAGTAAACTTCTTCTAAGGAGCAATACGAGTTTTTTTATTGAATGTTTCATAGCAAATTATTTGCTAGTTACATTATAATGTTCCCGTAGAAGATATGGAGATTATAGATTCACTTAATTGTGAAAATTGTAATATTTTTGTGATCTAATTTCATTCAAAACTTACCTATAACGCCTTTGTTTTCAGTCAACACCTCTAGTTTTGCTGTTTTCGTTAATAATGCATTTTTTAATCATCCACTTTGACATTCCTGAAAACGATAAAAAAAATACTTTATTTTTGTGCTATATAGTACTAGAAAATAAAGTAATGGTATCAGTAAATAGCTCTTATTAATCTGCCTAAGGCTTCGCTTTATGTACTCAACAAACTTGCAAAATCCAAAGAAAGAACACATACATTAGTACTTGGCAAGCAGGAAACGTATAAATGATTACTTCTTCAGGGAACATCGATTAAATGATATTTGTTGATGAATGAAAGTATCCAGTAGTCGTAAATGATTTCGATTCATTGAAGTGTTTCTTAAGAAGTCTAGCTAGACGCAGACTTGCAATGAAGTCTAAGACGAATTTATTGTAAACAGAAATAGGCACTACGACGGAGACTAAAACCAAAGAAAAATAAACATCGGGAAATCAACTTACTTCGTCAAATAATAAAACAATACCTTCTATTTTGGGCTGTAAGACTGCTTAATATGTTCTTCTAGTAGTTTCCATTGAGTAACGAGCTATCAGAAATTTATAGACCAAAACAATTGACTTTAGGAACTATGTACATTTTCAATTTTCGCCCAGAAAATCCCCTGAACATGTGCATGCCATTAAAAAAGAATTTCAGTTATTTTTGCCACCACAAAATCACACAATCGCTGGCATAAATTAATAAAGTCATAAATTTATAACTCGTAACCTCAACAAGAAGCTGATTTATTCGACATGGTGCAGAGTACGCTTTTGTTGTCGAGAACGACGGAATTCTACAGAGGATGCAAATGCGAACGTGCAGATGAGGAACATTTTGTGTGTTTTTGTTATTCGGAAAAGCAATAAACATTGTTGCATGTACATTTTGCAAATGCAGTTGCAACCAAAGTTTTATTAGACATCGTGATGAATGCTGTTGGCCGAATATTAGGATTTGTGCTATAAATATTATTTTGCAAGGGTAAATATTAATAAACTTTTACATTTCTTTGGGAAGAATGTATTTATCTCGTCTGAAAATTAATTTCCCGCAAAGGAAAATGGGCAGTTGATTTTCCAGTGAATTTCCATCACATGAAACACCTCAATAGCAATAAAATGGCTAATGATGAGGTAAAAGTGTTTGTTAATTGTTGACTTTCTGAAAGATTTGCACAAAATATGATATCGTTCGAAGATTTCCATTGCTCTTTAATATACGTATACCTATTTTGATTCGAGGCCTCTATCAAACTGGTAATATCTATTCCCATTTTTAACATCCCAGTTCCCTATGGGAAGTTATTGTAATGGGGTCGATTTTGCGAATTCCAAATTTTGACATATCTCCACGTTTTAAGGTCTCTAGAATCCAAATCCATCGTTTTTAGAGAGATGTCTGTGAGTGTGTATGTACGTATGTATGTGCGTTCGGAATTATTTTTCGTCTCGATTATCTCGAGAACCAAAGATCGTATTGACGTGGGACCAGTTTGAAATGACGCGTAATTACGTAACTTAGAACTGAATGACTTTTCAGCAAAATCGGTTAAGCCGTTTTTTATTTAGAATGAAAAAACTGAAAAACCGACCAAAAATTGTTTGTTTTTAAACTGTTGATACGCACTATTAATTCGTGCAGATACCAAATACCTTCATAGTAATGTTGTTATTATTGTGCGTTTTAGCAAAATTGTGATCAAATTTGTAAAAAAAAATGTTATTTCGAAAAAAAATAAAGATTAATTTATAAAATTGCAAACTTATATTATCAGGTTTGGGTGAATGGGAGTAGAGACGCTAATGCAGTTGATAACTGGATATTGTTATAACTAATTTAATATTGTTAATAACAATCAAATAATATTAGTTATAATTTGATATTGTATTTATAAAGTCAATTATAATTATTCAGTAACGGTCAAACATTCTTAATAACGAATGATTATTGTAAATAATAATTAAATACCCTCAATAACAGCTGGGGATTCCGAAGCCGAAATGGAGAACGAGGTTGAGGACGAAGTGGAGGACAAGAAAGATGACGAGGACGAGGTTGCCGAGGCTTTGGTAGAGGACGATGTTCCCGAGGCTTTGGTAGAGGATGACCAGGTGGTGGAGACGTCTTCCTCTAACAAATCATTTATGGTTGGATAAAAAATTGATAAAAATAATAAAAGTAATTATATTAATTTAGAATAATAATGTTTAATAATAGTAATTATTAACAATAGTAAATAATAACAAAAGAAAATTATAGCATTTTATTCACCTTCCTGGGAAGTTAGTCGTGTGGGCCTCAAGGGTCGCACTTAGACCACATTTTTATTAATTTGTGTAGAGACGAACATACCTCCAAAATTTATCGTTTATACACCTCTGCATGGCCACAATCAGGGGCGCTGATTTCGTACCCAGCACTCACAGATAAAAGATAATGAGTGCCAAGCACCGCCGACCACAGCCCTTCAAATTAGCAATATAAATCCGAAAATGTGTTGAAGTTATCAGCTCAAAGTAAAATATATATGATTTTTATTTAATGTATGGTACGTATACATCGAATCTTGCTACTATAAAAAGACAATCCATTTGATTTTGTTACCATGGTTTCTTATATCCTGAAGCCTATAAACTGTCTCAATACAAACAAGCTTTCAACAAAAATCAACATGTCCACCACAAGATGGGGTGCTATCACCCCTTGTATGGAACTTAGTGGTGGACAAGCTCCTGTCAAAAATAGAAGCGACTGGCTGCAAAGTCGTAGCTCATGCCGACTATGTTGCAATAGGAATATCGGGCAAATTCATTAATACCTTATCTGAGAGACCGAATTTTGCCCTAGGTATTCTTACCAAGTGGAGCAAAGAGTGCGGTTTCAAGATAAATCCGCAGAAAACGGAATTTGTGTTCTTCGCACGACGGTAAAAAATTCCACCATTTCTCCAACCCAAACTAGATGAGATAAGCCTCAAACTGCCTCATCGGGTTAAATATCTGGGTTTAATTCTGGACTCCAAGCTCGCGTCAAAAGCGAACATAGCAAAAATAGTACGCAAAGCGGGATGCGCAATCTACTGCTGTAAAAGAGCTATTGGGAAAAAGTGGTGATTGAAACCTAAAATCATATCATGGCTCTATACGGCGATAGTGAAACCAATCCTTCTGCACGGCGCAACTGTTTGGTGGCCAGCTATTGTGAAAACAACCAATGCAAACCTGCTAAACAGGGTCAGAAAGATTGCAACTTTTGCAATCATCGGGACCTTACGTACTACCCCAACAAAGACACTGTTTATGCTATTAGATTGGCTCCCGACGGAGCTCCTTACGAGACAGCAGGCCAAGTGCACTGCGATTCGATCCAAATCTCTGGCATGAGGGAAATACTGGTCACTCCACCATAATACTGAGAGATGAACCAACGCCAGGAAAAGTAGACCTTACTTCTCGGATTCCCTGTTTTTACCATGCTTTCAGGTCAGTCATCCCGAGTAGGGAGGACACAAATGCGCAAATTTCATGTTTCATTCCCGTTACCAGAAGTGGCAGCCCTAATTTTCATGAAATCCGTGCGACGATTCGGCATCAGTTTCGTCATTTTTAGAACGAGGTACGGTAAGAGGATGTGCTTGATCATACCAGTAGTCTATACACCTTGGTGTACACTTATGAAAAACAAAGTGTAGATTAATATTTTGGGGACGTAATTAAAGTTGAAATTCAAAGCGTCAATCGATCCAGGGAGCGTTCTGTCTATAGGTATGCATACCAAACTTTTGGTTTCAAACTTAAACAATACGAACGTTTTAAATGATTTGCAAAAAATGCGTCACCACAATGAGCATCTACAGGTTGTCCGAGCTTTATAAAGCAGAATTTCGCAGCAAAAAGATCGTCACACACCAATTTTTGCAGACATTCAAGAATTTTTTCCTTTTTTTTGCGAATGTCTGCACATGCTAAAGAATGTATATAAAGTATGTAATTTAAAATATTTGGCACGGCATTATAGAAAGATGCAGCAGGGACGGTGGCATTTGAAATTGATAGGCTATAAAAGACACACGTAGCTGATTTCAAAATATAAATTTTCATATATTTTTATGAAAAATGACTTTATTTAAGCATGTACCTATATAAACTCATTATTCATATAAGATTTATTTGCTCAAGTTTATAAGGAGCTCGAATGCATAACATTGACTATATTGAGAACTTAAGCAGAGAAGCGAAGGAATATAATACTTTAAGGCGCGCCACCCGATTCTGCGGTAAGACGACAGGCTCTGAACCAGGAGCTGAATCCGTGCAACCCCAAAACTACCTGCTATGAAGGTCTTCGATGGAAAAGAAATTAAGGAATAAAAGGGAGGCGCACTGTCTACCCAAATTGATTTGGACTGCTTAAAACGAGCATGTAATCTATTTTTTAAAATAAAGTGACTCTTAATTTCAGGCACAAAAATTGGCCCTAGAGTTTGGTCAAATCTACTTACACAATAATTTTCACCTAATTTTAGGTAATCCGCCCCCCTCATACGTCAATTACAACACGCTAACTTCAATTACGGGGTCAAACAAGACACAGACTCCAAGCGAGCAAGCCGCAAAACAAACACATCAACCCAGAACTGTACATTCTCAAAGAGGAAGAACCAAATTGATTTCCTACTTTCCATTGGTTAATTTGCATCATCATGGCTTTTTCTTTCAAAAATGGACAACTAGTTACTTCACCAAATGCAAAAGGACCAATTCGGAAACACTTCATCAAGAAACGGCATTCCGCCGGTTTCACTCCAATTTATATCGTTCTTCGGTCCCGTTCGCGCCCGGTCAATGCGCTGATATAGTTCACTGGACTTTTCCATTTCATTTTGTCCCACCTGTATTATGACGATTACCGACTGTCCTCAACTGGTGGTCTTTGCTATTCTTTGCCGCTGACGATTTGTTTCACTGACCCTTACAATATGACATTTGTTAGCGACGTGTTTTTGTTAACAGGAGGAATTTCGTCGACGCGGCATTGATCGATCTTGCTGTGTAGTTTCGATTCTTGCAAGGAGCGGCGCCGATGATGATGGCAACTTCTGGATGTCACGGCATCCTTCTTGGTGGGGATTGACGCGCTACACAGGGGATGAGTAGCTAGCCACGATTTTGTTCCAGGTAAATCCAACTCATTGATGGGTTTTAATTAGTGGCAGAAATGGTAATCCTCGGGGTATCATATATAGCTCCGTGTAAGAATAGATGCTGTGTGTGAGGATAGATGACTTGATCGCCATGGCCAAACATGCAGCCTGTACACGATCCAAATGTCTCATCGATACCGACGGCTTAACGTTTGCTTTGTGGCACTGTTTCCGTGACAATCCGTGAACTTCTACAATAACTTAGCTCCTTCCAGTTAATGTAATGCAATATCTCTTATATAAATGAATGCAATCAGTATCCTTAAAATTCAATGGAATCAAAGACCTGCCAAGTGGCTTAAGCGGAGTGAGGTACCTGCATTCCATTTTCATTCTCAATCTTTTACCTAAACGGTGTTCTGACAAAGGATAAAGATTTTCGAGCTTTGAGCTTAGCCTTCAATAATCCTCGCTTTCAATCCACATTCATAGCGAGGATTATTCAAAAGTATCAAGGGCATTTTTTTATTTGACCAGCCACGCTTAGTAACGAGCGTAGCAACCTCCATTTTAAACAAGCCGTGAGGTGCGACCCATGAGGTCCACACGGTCAACTTCCCAGTAATATCTAAAAAGATATTGAAAATATTAAACACAATAATAATTATGGAAATAATACTACTTCAAATAATAAAAATGTACTTCTCGTAAAAGTTATTGGAATGACTTAATATTAATCGTTTCATCTACGGGAGCGTCCATTGATTGAGTATTCATCGGAGTGGGGACAGGTTACAAAGCAGTTTTTTCATAAAAGTTAAAACACGGTGATGTGAAGACTATTGAAAATCTGCTTAAATTTTGCAAATATTAATAAACTTTGATTGACTTTACAACAATGTCTTTAGAATAAGAGATTTAAGGTATTATAATTCGAATGAACCCTTTTTACATGGTGACTGAATGATTTTTTATGTTTAATTTAATTTTTTTTGTAATCATGAGAAAAGGTATTGCTGGTTTCTCTACAAAAATTGATAAAATTTTATAAATTCTACAAACATTTATTATTACGATGTGCAAATCAGGTGAAAAATGAATTTTTCTATGAAAAAAACACTACTTTTCCAATTTTTTTCAATAAATTTAAAAAACCACTTTAAAGATTTTTTTAACATATAAAAACATCATTAAAATGATAATACGCGTCGATTGACACCTTAATGATGGAAATATTATATTTAGTTCTCGAGATATAATGAATGACATAAATGACCTTGAACGTTTAATGATTTTTTATTTTTTATTTAATTTTTTTCATAATCATGAATAAAAATTTTTCTGGTTTTTTCACAAAAACTATTTGGAAAATATAAATTATATAAACATTGATTACTTAGGTTTGAAAATTAGGTTAAAAATTTGATGTTTTTGAAAAAAAACCTAATTTTTTGCACTTTTTTTAAAAAAATTAAAAAACGGCTCGAAGAATTTTTTATAAATTTGATAGAATCATATCAATGTTAAAACGCGTCGATTGACACCTTAATCATGAAAATCGCATGTTTGGTTCGTGAGATATAGCGCATAACATGGTTGACCTTCAAAGGGCGAAAACAGCAAACCCCCCCGACCGAAGTATCCCAAAAACTAATCAGCTCTTAAGATTGCAAAGACGCTTCGATTGACACCTCAACGAACTCGATATGACTTTGTTTACGTGAGTTATGCTCGTAGAAAAAAGTGTCCCGAACGTACATACGTACGTACGTACGTACGTACATACACACACACACACATACATCTCCCTTTCTAAAAACACTTTATATATACTCTATAGACCTCAAAACGTAAAGAAATGTTGAAAATTTCAATTTCGATTTTCGAGGCGATTACAAGAACTTCCCATATACTGGGAAGTTAATAACCCATTAGAGGATATAAGGTCTATATCATTTTTACAAAACCTACAAAAAGACAAGAAAACAAGGATTTATTGGAACATTTCATACTGTTTTTTATGGTAGATGAGGCATAATTTGAGTGGATGAGGCATTAAAGCAATTAAATCAAAATAAAAAACTTACATCCATAAAACATTTCCTTAGGTTTTCAACGATTTCATTTTAATGCATCAAATTAATTTTCTATTTAGTTTTTTATTTCAAAAATTAGTATCTCTTTTATTGCATCGTTACTGCGCCACAAAATACCACTCTCACCCTGGAACTTTATAGCTCTTGGTATGGTGGTGAAGGTCGTGAGCGACATAATTTGAACGCGTAAAAAGAACCACCCAGGGCTAGAAGGAGATTGTCTAAGAAACAACAATTGCACTTTACTTTCGCAAAATAATTAACATTACAATTTTCATATCGAATGAAAGTGCACAATAAAAAGCCATGTATATTATTGTTTTCTTCAACCTTGTTATCATTAACAATAAGTAATTTGTATTTGATTTGTGGCAAAAGCCTTGCTCACTAAGTGCTGTAATCATGTTTTTCAAGTTAAACAAATTTATTGAATTTCCATTCATGAAAACAAAAAAAAATCGACCAAGAAAAATCATTTTTTAAAACAAATAATAATCGCACGATTGTTAGTTTATGTGATTATGTGTTTTATTTATTGGATTTTGAAAAACAGGCAAACCCATTTGAATTTAATGAGCCTAGCTTGGACTAATTCAGTCAAAATTGCTAGCACTGTTAATATTCAAGCACAACTTTCTTGAACCGATTCCGAATTTCATTAAATTAGAAAGTTTCTATTTGATTTCGAAGCTTCGAAACGAGGCAAAAATCTAACCAAAATTACAATCTGAATTCAATTTAACCAATGCTGTTAGCTTTTCATCGATTCAATGTCATTTGGTTTAACCATTGAGGTCGAATAGTGTTAATTGAATGTTCTACGAGAGTGGTTTTATTCAATACATCCTAATTGATTGATGGATAGCTGTGAATCACTTTGTAGTAAATTGTATAATCCGATTGAGGGCAATTGGAACTGCTGTTTAGCGCACATGAAAGTTTTTTTCTACTATCCTTCATCTGAAAAGTTACATGTAGCAACACCTTTACTTGGTGACTATGGAATTGTGCATCAACAGTTTTTTATTTACTGTATAGTGGTTTAACTTATCAACTCATTTTTGATTCAAAGGTATGTAGACCAGGACGGATCTGCAAAAAAACGACTACATTTGGCCGTTGAGGACACTGGTTTTTGCGGGAAAGTTGGGGGATGTCTCGTATAACCATAATTGACTTATCCACTCTCTCAAAAAAAGTCGGGAACAAAAAAATCGAAAAGTTTGAAAAGATAAAAAAATCAAAAAAAAAGTTGTTTTTTCTTGTTTTTTTTTCCTCCTAACTTTAAAACAGTCCATTTTAGAGCAAATTTGGATGGCAATAAAATTTGCGTAATAAAATTTTCTATAAGATAGGATCGATTAAAAAATTAGAAACATTTAACCCTTGCCGCAAAATAGCAATAAATATAAAACATACAGGGAGAATAATGGCTTTTTTTATTTAACTTTTTTAACACTTAAAATGTATTTAGGACCTAAACAAATCACATGAAATTTTTTACAATGTAATAAAATAGCATATAAAATTTTCATTAAAATCTATTCAGTAGATTGCCCAATCTAAATTTATTTAAAACAAGCCGCGAGGTGCAACCCTTCAGGTCCACACGGTCAACTTCCCAGAAATATCTACATAAACATCAAAAACATTAAACACAATAATAATTTTGAAATTAATACTACTTTAAATAATGAAAATCAGAGGTATTCAAAGCAGTGACAGGAATGAGTTATTATTAATCATATCATTTTGGTGGATGGGGGTAGGTTGATTTGATCAATCAATCGGTGGGAAGCTTTTCTACGTTATTTGTTATTTTCACATCGATGCTTGAAGGACAAACGAGCACCAGCAAAAATGAATGCAGTTTTCGTTATAACGCCCACTGAAGGGATTTTGTCGCGTGATGACCATTTTGAATAGTTCCGTTCAAAATTGCCATGACTTCAGCATAATCACTGAATTTTAAAAAAAAAATTATTTCAAATTTAGGTATTAAATAACTTCAGAGTGACACAAACATGTAAAGCAACAATAAATAATCAATTTTACTGAAAAATTATCGACGTTTTAATGTATTTTTACATCACCAAACAGCTTTAACAAGCGACAGATATCACGCTCAGAGCGACATGCACGCACTCTAATGAATATATCTCCTAAACTAATTTAGATCCCATAATGCAATTTTTATGGTAAATTGTATACATGTTAAGCTTTATTTTACAGTAAAAAAAAATCAAATGGTCGAAGTTATTGAAAAAAATATTTTAAATATTCACTTCCGGTTTAAAACTAGAAAAAAAAGTTCAAATTCGGAAGCTCATTTAAAAATCAAAAAGAACCGTAAATTTGCTATACAAAACACTACATTTATTATTTGATTATAATTTACATCAATTTGAAAATAAAAGTTCAAAAAACTCCTGTTGTGAAAATTTGAATTCTATAGAATCCCATATCTTAACAACTAAACATCAAATAACAAAAATATTTTGTGTACACATTCATAAACCCTAAAGGTACAAATGTGCCCAATATGAACGAATTTCAGCACCTCACTTTTTTTTCGTTGTCGGTTTCACGTGAATTGCCCCCATGGTAACTTTGAATGATTTTTTATTTTTAATTTAGTTTTTTTATAATCATGAAAAAATGTTTTGTCAGTTTCTCTTCAAAAACGGATAAGGATGTCTAAATTTTATTAACATTTATTACTATGTTGTGCAAATGAGGTTAAAAAAATATTTTTTATGAAAAAACCCTAATTTTTCGTATTTTCTTCTATTAAATTAAAAAAAAGCCTGAAACGAATTTTTATAATATTGAAAACATCGCAAAAATGTTAATA
The DNA here is from genome assembly GCA_963942545.1 of Oxycera nigricornis. Lineage (NCBI taxonomy): Eukaryota > Metazoa > Arthropoda > Insecta > Diptera > Stratiomyidae > Oxycera > Oxycera nigricornis. Next base: position 87,764,410 of record OZ012659.1, read on the forward strand.
CACGTCTATTGACACCTTAATGATGCAAATATTATAGCTGGTTCGTGAGATATAGTGAATGATAAAAATGACCTTGAAAATCATGATGACTTTTAATGATTTTTGATTTTTAATTGAATTGTTTACGTAATCATGACAAAAAGTTTTGATGTTGTTTTTACAAAATATGTTTGCGGTATATAAACTTCACAAACATTGATTACTATATTTTGCAAATCAGGTAAAAAAATTAGTGTTTATGAAAAAAACCTATTGTTTGCACTTTTTTCTCTTAAATTAAAAAACGGCTCCAACAATTTTTCTAAAAATTAAATAGGTTTGAGCAAATGTTAAAACGCGTTGATTGACAGTTCAATAATGCAAATAGTATGTTTGGTTCGCAAGATATAACGCATGACAGAAATGACCTTCAAACGGGCAAAACAGCAAACCCCCCGACCGAAGTGTTCCAAAAACTAATCAGCTCTTAAAACTCCACAGACGCTTCGATTGTCACCTTAACTTTGTTTACGTGAGTTATGCTCATAGAAAAAACCGTCCACGAACGTACAGACGTACGTACGTACACACACGCACACATACATCTCCCTTTCTAAAAACACTTTATTTATACTCTATAGGACTCAAAACGTAAAGAAATGTTGAAAATTTCAATTTCGATTTTCGAGGCGATTACAAGAACTTCCCATATACTGGGAAGTTAACAAATCAAAAAAAAACTTGGAAGTCAAAAACTATTAAAATCGGATTATTAGGGCGATCTCAGCAATTTTTGCTGGTAATAAACTCTAAAACAGTGCTGGCCGGCTGCTGATTCACTCGAAGGAGCCATGCTTCCTTCAGTAGAATGCGCAATTATCATTGCGATGTGCAAATCAGGTCAAAAATATATTTTTTAGGAAAAAATCCCTAATTTTCCATATTTTTTTGTAAATTAAAAGAACGGCTTAAACGACTTTTTTAAATATATAAAAACATCATAAAAATGTTCATCTGCGCCGATTGACACCTTAAAATGCAAATATTATATTTTGCTCGCGAGATATAGTGAATGACATAAATGACCTTAAAAGTCATGATGACTCTTTTTTGTGATCATGAAAAGAAGGTTTCTTAAGCTATTTGAAATATATAAATTTTATAAAAATTGTTTACTGTCTCTTGCAAATCAGGTTAAAATTAGTTTTTTTATAAAAAAGCCTACTTTTTTGCACATTTTTTATTACGTTACAAAACGACGGAAACGTTTTTTTTTGAAAATCTGATAGAATCACAAAAGTGTCAATACGCGTCGATTGACACCTTGACGATGCAAATCCTATGTTTGGTTCGCGAGATATAGCGCATGACATAAATGACCTTCAAAGGGTCAAGACAACAAACCCCCCGACCGAAGTGTGCCAGAAACTAATTAGCTCTTAAGATTGCAAAGACGCTTCGTGTGACACCCCAACAAAGTCTATACGACTTTATTTACGTGAGTTATGCTTGTAGCAAAAAGTGCCCACGAACGTACGTACGTACACACACACACATACATCTCCCTTTCTAAAAACACTTTATATATACTCTATAGACCTTAAAACGTAACGAAATGTGAAAAATTTCAATTTCGATTTTCGAGGCGATTACAAGAACTTCCCATATACTAGGAAGCTAATAAATTTCGTCAAATTGAAGACGCACTTGCACTCATGTTAATTATGTAATAATTGAATTAATATCTGATTTGCGTAGTAAATGAATGCATGTAGGATCTGAGTGTAGTTTAGAAGCTATTGAAAACTTATACGGGTTATAAAAAAGGCTCAAGATGAATTTAAAAAAAATTAAACCATAGAAAGCACTTATATAGAGCGAGCCCCTGGCAATCTCCTCGTTAGCCCTTAACGAGCCCGTTGCAATTCCCTCGTGACATCTTCACGAGCCCCAAGTGACCTCCTCGTAAACCCTTCGCAAGCCTCTAGCTGCCTCCTCGTTAACTCTTAACGAACCGTTAGTGATATGACATATACTGCGAAGTTATAAAATTAAATAAACAAGGCTTTTTTCTCCCTGTTTTTATATCCCGGGTTAAATATCTTATTTTTTAACTAATAATATCTTATAGAAAATTTTACTACGCTACTTTTATTTCCACAAAACTTTGCTCTGAAATGAACCGTTTTGAAGTAAGGAGTGAGAAAAATAGGAAAAAAACTTTTTTTGTTGTTTATAATTTCAATTTTTTGTGAGAGAGGATAAAAATCAATTATTGTTATACGAATTATTCCACAACTTTTCCTGCAAAAATCGGTATGCCCCCCACCGCTTCAACAACCAACTGAAAACAGATCCGCCTTGGTATAATGTGTTTTCCTTTTAAAATAACATAAAAGTGACGTCTGTTTTGTATACATATCTGTCAGGCTTTAAAAGAATAAAAAATTACGGATACTATTTTAAATACGCAACGGAAAACAATCGAGACGAGTTTCTCATTACCAAAGTAACATTTTAATAAAACTTTTCTATGTTTGCTCCAAAAGCACTTGGTTACGATCGATCAATTTATTTTTGATAATCCGGCTTTGTGGTTTTCCTACTTACCAGCATGTGTGTATCCTCGATTCTATTGTATTTATTTGGAATCTATATTTCCTTCCGCCTCGATATGACTCTACAAGCAGTACAAAGACGTAATCATTTATGAAAAGCCATTAGCTTATAACGATTTTTTCGCTTTTCGATTCTATACTTATTTACCAAACCTTCTTGAAAGCATTTATTTCGTGGTACATATGTCTTCCAAGATTTATCTGGTAAGAATTAATGAATTCAAGCAAACGTGAAACTTAGTGACAAAGTGATTAATGGGGAAGCTACACGCAACAGTTTCAGCTCGCACACTTACTATAAAAGGACGAGTCGTAGTACGTCTGCCCTTGAGAAACTTTCCTCTCTGTTTTCATGTTGAAAGACAAAAAAATTATAACAAAAACATGTTCATTTCAGATTCTTATCAAAAATTAATGGACTTATTATCAATAGAGAGATTTTGATGATAAAGTTGTGGGAATCAGATCTTTTAGAATCATTTAGAATATCATTTTTCAATTGGATTTGTGCCGTTTACAAGAGGGTTTAAAAATTTGGTAGAACTGATCGGCTAAAAGAAGACCCCTTCAACAAAGCAGCTAAGTTTTACAATATACTACCAGACAAAATTAAAAACATAGCAAATCCAACTTTCTTTAAAACGACACTAAAAAATATCTCCTTCAGGACCAACATTCGAACTGAGTTACAAGTGCAATCAGCTCCACTAAACTTAAAGCCAAACATGTGATCAACAGGAAATAATTCATAAACATATAGTCTGAACTATTAATCTAACTAAAAGGACGCTAAAACTTACAAATTTGGTACTATCCCTTATATCGATTCTTATCGTCTGGGAAGTACTATGTACTGAAGTTTTAAATACGAACAATTACTAATTTTTAATGGAGAGAGTGATTGAAGGAAAAGGAGGTGGTTTTAGTCGGTAGAAATCCGGCATGCCGAGAGGCAGGAGCTGATCGATGTCTTTTGAAGATTTCCACCTCCCAACGTCGAAAAAAAAATATTATCCAGACTAAACGTGTCCTACTCATAATTGAACAGATAGTGGCGAATGGAGACATTTATATTTTTGAAAATTCTAATCAAGTTTGACCGCCACATTTAAGCTTTAAGTACACCTATTGAAAATTGGCAACATACTTAGCATTGCATTAATTTCTGATGATGAAAGTCGAAGATTGTTTTATGATTGATTCTTTTATCGGAGCAAGAAGTTTCTTTGCAAGGGAATAATTTTACGTGCTTCAAAACTAATTAAATTCACTACAGTCCAGCGAAGCATGTCAACAGTTTACTGAAACGTATCAAATAATCTCTACTACTTGCCAAGCTACAGTTTCTTAACAATAAATAAAACATTATATTAACCGCTTGATTAAATAAAGGTTTCGGGTAAAATATTCATTGAACCGAAACATCAAACTTTTATTTCAATATTCTTTTTAAAAAAACATCAGTTTGGTTTGACAATAACTTTCTTCGCGCTTCTTATAAGATCTTACGAGCAGTGTCCATATTAAAAGTAACACTAAATGTGATTCATTTTAAACTGAACAGAAGAACGCTCTGAATCTTATTGGCAGTTAACTCAATTTCAAAGTTTTATTTAACCCACATCAAGGCTCAAAGGACACATATATGTGTGTATATGAATGTTACTATGCACATACAATCAAATAAGAGGGAATCTCCGATTCGGCTCAGCAAAGCGAATAAAATGGAATAACAGAATACGACAGCAATCTATTGACTTTCGACATCTTTGGATACCCATCGATTTGTTGAAGTACCACCACTCTGGAGAAACGAAGCTGGCCCTATGTTTTTTATTGGTGAGATTTATTGAAAATTGGCCTATTAAAGAAATATATTCTTTACTTTTGCGATGGTGCAGACGCTATTGGCTTTCAGAATTGAAATTTTGATGGACAAACAAACGAAAATAATAAGATATTATAAAAAAATACATGTTTCTAACATAACAATGTTAATTTCCAAGTAAATGGGAAATTCCTGTTATGGGTCCCAAAATTCAAATCGAAATTTGCAACATATCTTTAAGGAGAAATGAAGAATAGTGCGGTTTCAGTGTGAAAGATGGCAATGTCATCAGGTGGGTCCACTTCACTCGTTACAAGACGTTTTTAGCTCATAGGTGGAATGAACTTCTTAATTAATATTTAAGTACATGTGAAGTTTAAGGGCAGCCCACCCATTCTACAATTCTACCAGTCTAGGTTCTGGAAATAAAATAAAATATTTTATATCGTGTGTAAACTGTACCAATTGTTTAAGCAGAGTTTTGAATCAAACACAAAACTAGTCGACGTTTTGTCTGACTACATACAGTAATGGACAAAAGTTTTCACACAATGCCGTTTGTCGAATAAAACAAATATTGAAACAAAATCAGAAGAACATTTGATTAGTTATTTTTGGAAAATAAATATTCATCCCTGAGCTATTAAATATCACAATAATATAAAATATAAAGTAATATCCTATTCTGGAAAACAACAAAACATTTTAAATTACTCATTTTTACCCGGACGAAAGTTCTCACACAGTTCATTGTATTTTGTTATATATAGGCATGGTCTTCAAATTAATATTTCGTCGAAAGTCCCTTCTGTCTTATCATCTCTCTTAATCTCCTAAGTATCGACTGAACCATTCTAATTGACAGAAATGACCTTCAAACGGGCAAAACAGCAAACGCCCCCGACCTAAGTTTCCCAAAAACTAATCAGCTCTTAAGATTGCAAAGACGCTTCGATTGACACCTTAACAAAGTCGATAGGACTTTGTTTACGTGAGTTATGCTCGTAGAAAAAACTGTCCGCGAACGTACGTACGTACGTACGTACGTACACACACACACACACATACATCTCCCTTTCTAAAAACTCTTTATATATACTCTATAAACCTCAAAACGTAAAGAAATGTTGAAAATTCAATTTCGATTTTCGAGGCGATTACAAGAGCTGATATACTGGGAAGTTAAAAAATATATATTTGATGTTTGGAGGAAGAAATGTCACCGTAAGCACCTAAAGACTTGTCATGGTGAAACGCAAATAGATTTTTTAATAAAACTCGATTACTTTTTTTAGATCATTAATCATTGCTTAAACAAGATGATTATCAAAATAAAATCGGAAAAAATGCGAATAATACTGGGGACATGTGGCAGAAAATCTCATTTGAATTTAAACACTTGCACGACATTATTACGATGGCATTAGATGAAATTAATTCCCGATCAAAACATGCTTCGTCAGAAACTTAATTGCAAAATAGAAGAAGAAAAATGGCTTCTCTTTCATATTATTATTATCAATCACCGTAACACATAGAAGATCAACAGATGCTAAATATTCAAAGTTCAAAGAAATCAGCGGATGAAATTTAAGTTGTACGTCACGTCACATCACGCTTCACATTCACCGAATTCATATTTTAATTTAATGTATGTTCAAGACATCTATGAAATCATATCATATCTAAAAGGCACATAAATTGATATGTTCACGATATATAACAATACATATCAGTGGGTTTTATTTCATGATTTATTTTGGGATAAATCTCTTTAATCGCTGAAAACATTACAGCTCGAAGTGTTTTATTTTAATTTCCAAGTGTAATTATTTGTGCTTAAAATCAACTTTTTTTTGTACTTTCAGTCAAGTACACGCGTGTTAACCTAAACATTTGTTTACTCGATCAAATGTATTCATTCTGTTTGAAAGTTAACACTTCATAAACATCACGCTTGTATACTATTCCATGCGTAATGTTCGACACGAACACTGTTTACGCCGCAAAAAATGGTGATTCAATCATTGAAATCAATCATGGTTATTACCAAGCTGAATGTTATTGCAAAAAAATTGCTCACGAAAATAACAACTCAATTGAAACTATCAGTTTCAGGATATCCGAGGTTGAAATATTTAATACCAAAATAACTTTATTTTTCAACTTAAACTTCAGGAGGATAAACAGAGATATTTCTGTATGTTATTTAATTTTTTAATTAGAAAGGAAGTAAGCAAAACTTGTCAAATTTTGCGTTTATTTTCTAAAATATTAGATTGATTTGGAAAAACCCACTAATGTATACATCATAAAATTTATTTATCGTTTACATAACAAGCAGAAGAGTGTTGCGTTTCTCAGGAACCGACGAGACATATGGGCGCCAGTAGGTTTCACGACAACAAAACACAATATGGTACGAAGCACAAGCATTACTTGATTAGGTCAGCTTACTTATTAATTTGCGTCTTCGACAGTTACACTGACGAGGAAATGCATTAATATGAATCGATTAGCTACTCGTATACATCAAGTGCTGGACCATTTTAGCACACGTACGGAATACACATCATAATACGCTAAGACAGATTGAATAACAATGATGCATTATTTCGGAATAAAATACGCTTCAAGCCTGAAAAAATGTCCCATATAAACTATTAATATAACTTCCCAATTTCAACGTATTAAGGTCTTTAGAGTATATTTTCGGTGTTTTTAGAAAGAATTACGTATATGTGTGTTTGTATATGTACGTGCGTTCGCGGACGGTTTTTCAACGAGCATAACTCACGTAAAAAAAATCGTATCTTCGTTAAGGTGTCAATCGAAGCGTCTTCGCAATCTTAAGAGCTGATTAGTTTTTGGAAAACTTCGGGCGAGGGAGTTTGCTGTTTTGACCTCTTGAAGGTCATTGCTGTCATGCGCTATATCTCACGAACCAAACATGCGATTTTCATCATTGAGGTGCCAATCGTATGTACATTGTTGTTATTCTGTCAAAATTTTTAAAAAAAATGTTTGTGTGTCGTTTTTAATTTGTTAAAAATAAGATAAAAAATTAAGGTTTTTTCATAAACAATAAATTTTTAACCAGATTTGCAATGCGCAGTGATTGATGTTTGTAAAATTTATATACTCCAAATAGTTTTTGAAAAAAACCAGCAAAATGTTTTCTAATGATTATGCAAAAAATTAAATTAACAAGCCGTGAAGTGCGACCCTTGAGGTTCACACGGTCAACTTCCCAGTAATATGTAGATAAACATTAAAAATATAAAACACAATGATAATTTTGAAAATACTACTACTTTAAATAATAATAATGAAAGGTATTCATAGCAGTAACAGCAATGAGTTAATATTAATCATATCATCTACGGGAGCATCCACTGATTAAGTAAGACTTTTGGTGGATGGGTGATGATGATGACAAATGCAAATTTGATTGAAATTTTGATGGTTTTCAAAATTTAAGCCGCTTTTTTTAATTAAAAGACTGCAAAAACTATTGAAAATTTCCTCAAATTATCCAAACATTTTAAAACTTTGATTGACTTTACAACAAAGAATAAAAGATATAAGGTAATATCAATCGGACGAACCTCTTTCATATGGTATCTTTGGATGATTTTTTTATTTTTAATTGAATTTTTTTTCGGAATCATGAAAAAAGTTGTGCTGCTTTCTCTTCAAAAACTGATAGGAATGTATAAATTTTATAAACATTTATTACTGTGTTGTGCAAATCAGGCTAAAAAAATATTTTTTATGAAAAAAAACCTAAGTCTTCTAATTTTTTTCATTTAAATTAAAAAAAACCGCTGAAACGGATCTTTATAAAGTTAAAATAATCGAAGAGATTTTAAAACACGTTGATTGACACCTTAATGATGCAAATATTATATCTGGTTCGTGAGATATAGTGAATGGAAAAAATGACCTTGAAGATCATGATGACTGTTAATAATTTTTTATTTTTTATTTAATGTTTCTTGTTATCATGAGAAAAAGTTTTGATGATGCTTTCACAATCACTGCTTGGAATGTATACATTTTATAAAAATTGAATACTGTCATTCGTAAATCAGGTTTAAAATTTATTGTTTATAAAAAACCCTAATTTTTGGCACTTTTTTTTCTTAAATTAAAAAAGGGCTCCGAAGATTTTTTTGAAAATTTTATAGATTCACACAAATGTTACTACGCATCGATTGACATCTTAACCATGCAAATCGTATGTTTGGTTCGCGAGATATAACGCATGACAGAAATGACCTTCAAAGGGTCAAAACAACAACCCCCCCCCCCCCCCCCCGACCAAAGTATCCCAAAAACTAATCAGCTCTTAAAGATGCAAAGACGCTTTGATTGACACAATAACGAAGTCGATACGACTTTGTTTACGTGAGTTATGCTCGTAGAAAAAGTGTCCACGAACGTACATACGTACGTACATACACACACACATATACATCTCCCTTTCTAAAAACACTTTATATATACTCTATAGACCTCAAAACGTAAAGAAATGTTGAAAATTTCAATTTCGATTTTCGAGGCGATTACAAGAACTTCCCATATACTGGGAAGTTAAAAATAATACCCTTTAAGTCATCATGACCTTCAAGGCCATTCATGTCATCCTCTATATCTCCCGAACCAAATATAGTATTCGCATCACTGAGATGTCAATCGACGCGTCTTAAGATTTTCACAATGTTTTCACGATTTTAAAAAATCGTTGTAGCCGTTTTTTAATTTAGAAGAAAATTGCAAAAACTTAATAAATTTTCAACCTGATTTGCACAACAGAGTAATAAATGTTTACAAAATTTATAAATCCTTATCCGTTTTTGTAGAGAAACAATCAAAACATTTTTCCTTGATTACAAAAAAAAATTAAAAAAAATTACCATGTAAAAAGTGTTCATACGAATGATATTACCTGATTACTCTTATTCTAAAGACATTGTTGTTGAATCAATCAAAGTTTATTAATATTTGCATAATTTGCGCAGATTTTTTATAGTTTTGATAGTACCGTGTTGTTATTTTTATAAAAAAAATTGCTTAAATTTTTAAAACCAAACAAAATTAATCAAATTTGCATTTGTTGTAATACACGCTTTGAATGGTAAAATGTTTTGTAGTCAATACTTTGAAAGATCATATGCTTTAAAAAGCTTTCATCAAATTAAAAATTTCAGTTTTCAGTAGTTTTGTTCTTTAGTGTTCGTAAGATTTTAATTACTCCATCATCATTCGTAATACATTTTACTTTTTACATGCAATAAAGCCAATTATTGACTGCATATTCAATATTTTTCAAGACCAACAGAAAATAAGAAATAAGTATTAGCCTCATTGTTGTAAAATCGTGAAAAAATACGAACTCAATGATTATGCCGAAGTCATGGCGATTTTGAATTCAACTATAAAAAATGATCATCACGCGAAATAATCTCTTCAGTGAGTGTCATAATAAAAACTCCATTAATTTTTGCTAGCGCTCATTTGTCCTTCAAGCATCGATATGAAAATAAAAAATAACGTGAAATAGACTTTTTAACCTACACGTGCTAAATTTTTGAAAACAATTTATGAAAGTCCGCTTCATACTAGCTGTACTGCCAATTGCACTCGCATGACGGTTGATTGATGCATATATTGAACAATTATCACTGGAAACGAGAAATATTCCAGGCACAACTCAGAGCTGCCATCCTTTGAAAAAATTCAACCACTGTATACTGTAAACGTCGTAGAATATGGACTGAATGCACGTACCATATTCCACACAAGCCAATATTAAGGTATTTCGTCATACCAATGTACAGAAATGGAATTTTAGAGCTAAAATTTTTGAATAATCATTGGGAGTTAGGTTAGGGTAAGGAACTCACAACAAGTCATCAATATCGCCTCGAAAACGTTTGCACTCTCAACCATGTTCGATAACAAACTATGTCCGGCAGTCGTAAATCGCCGTACCTCGGTGAAATGGAACGCGCGAATCTAATTTCAAATTTGGGATCACAGGTCATTCAGCGACGATTTTGATTAAAGACGCTTCATACGAGCTGCACTGCCAATCGCACTCGCATGACTATTGATTGATGCAGTAAAAACAGTTTTCGTTCTTGAAAATTGATTTTTGGGGTTTTCGAAATTGGCTGCAGATGAAGAAGTGGATTTACTCGGGATCGCAGAGAGTGTAAAGGATAGGCAATCTAAGTCACAACGGTGTATTTGGTAGAACGAAATTGTGAATGGTGGAAGGGGAGCTTTTTTTTTATTTGGAAGCAAAACAGAGTGGAAGTAGCAGTGAAGATGTAGCAAATTAAATGCAAGTGGAGCGCGATTCTAGATGAAAAATTTATAAGTAGTTTTTAATGAGGAATTACGACGAATAAAATTAAATTAATCCAATTGAACTTAAAATTTGTGTCTGTTAATTGACTTGTGTGAAGTATGTGCTGGTCGTCCGTGATCACTACTATGCGGTCGTTGTTGTATCATTTTTCGCAAGATGGATCACTGCCAGGCGCAAGGCGCTCAAATCGGTGAGACATTTAGCTGTAGGTGTGCGAGTTGGTTACGCCAGCGGAAATCGGAACACTTGTGACGCTATTCTCAATGTATGTGCTAAATGTTTTGAGGGAACAGTGCAGGCATATTGGTCAATTCAATGTGAAAAGGTTTCTAATCAGTCATCAATTTTACTTTGGGAAGATTGTCCACATTGTAGCAAGAAGATTTTTCGTCAGACAAAAGCTCGTCTTGGACTGTGATGCTGACGTGTTGTTGGATATTTTTAGCTATCGCTAGGCTCAGGATCTATCCACTTTACTTTGTGATTAATTGTTCCTCAGCGATGAAATCATGCAAATGTTTGCCAGTTTCATCACCTCTTGCGTTTCTTCAGAGTTGACGCCTGAATTCAAGTAAACTACAAAAAAGAGTGGGCTATCCGTATCGATTATAAAAGTCATATATTAAATATAGTTTGAAAAGCTTCGGGCCTACACACTTACGTATACAGTCCCTGGCCAAATTATTAGGCGCACTTTGGGATTTAAAAAAATCTGCGGTTTAGGGCGCATAATTTAATTAAATTAATTAAAATTTATTTTATCTGCCATTAGTCACACAATATATTGTTGGATTAACGGTAGTTCGAAAATATATAGCATTTTAACCTCAAATGAAAAACATAACTCTGTTGACTGTCTGACTGTGACTGCGCGACACGTTGCAGCTTAATTTCGATAAGGAAAGTTTAGACGCATGAATTCAAGTGAAAATTAAATTTTAATGTTAATTTAGTGGTTTTAAATGAACGTTTGTTATTAACTTCCCAGTATATGGGAAGTTCTTGTAATCGCCTCGAAAATCGAAATTGAAATTTTCAACTTTTCTTTACGTTTTGAGGTCTATAGAGTATATATAAAGTGTTTTTAGAAAGGGAGATGTATGTGTGTGTGTACGTACGTATGTCTGTACGTTCGTGGACACTTTTTTCTACGAGCATAACTCACGTAAACAAAGTCCGATCGACTTGTTTGAGGTGTCAATCGAAGCGTCTTTGCAATCTTAAGAGCTGATTAGTTTTTGTAAAACTTCGGTCGGGGGGGTTTGCTGTTTTGCCCGTTTGAAGGTCATTTCTGTCAGGCGATATATCTCACGAACCAAAAATACGATTTTTTTTGACCAAGGTGTCAATCGACGTGTATTAACGTTTGTGTTATTCTATCGAATTTTTATAAGAATTCTTGGAGCGGTTTTAAAATTTTTAAAAAAAAAGTGCAAAAAATTAGGTTTTTTTTCAAAAACAATAAATTTTTAACCTTATTGTCTAGTCTTAGTAATCAATGTTTATAAAATTTATGTACTCCAAAGAATTTTCGCAACAACGTCATTAAAACTGTTTCTCATGATTACGTAAAAAAATAAATTAAAAATAAAAAATCATTAAAAGTCATCATGATTTTCAAGGTCATTTTTATCATTCACTATATCTCACGAACCAGATATAATATTTGCATCATTAAGGTGTCAGTCGACGTGCATTAACATCTTTGTGAAGTTTTTAACATTATAAAAATTCGTTTTAGCCGTTTTTTTAATTTAATAGAAGAAAATGCGAAAAATTATGGTTTTTTTCATAAAAAATATTTTTTAATTCGATTTGCACAGCACAGTGATCCAGTTTATAAAATTTATACATTCTTATCAGTTTTTGGAGAGAAACCGGCAAAATTTTATTCCATGATTATGAAAAAAAACTAAATTAAAAATAAAAAATCATTCAAAGTTACCATGTAAAGAGGGTTCATACGAGTGCTATTATATCTTTCATTCAAACAAAATTGTTGTAAATTCAATCAAAGTTTTAAGATATTTGCATAATTTGAGCAGATTTTTAAAAGTTTTTATAGTCTTTTAATTAAAAAAATGCTTAAATTTTGAAAGCCAATAAAATTTTTCAACACCAAAAAGGCCCCCACCGATTGATCCGCGTGAATATTCAATCTGTCCTCATCGACCAAAAACCTTACATAATCAATGGACGTAGACAACATGATTCATATTAACTCATTCCTGTTACTGCTATGAATACCTCTCATTGTTATTACTTAAAGTAGTATTATTTTCAAAATTATTATTGTGTTTAATGTTGTTGATGTTTATGTAGATATTACTGGGAAGTTGACCGTGTGGACCTCAAGGGTCGCACCTCGCGGCTTGATTTTTTGTGTAATTGGGATAATTTTTAAATACTTTAATAAAAATTAAACAGTATAAAACATGGGTTAGCAGAGTGATCTAGCATCGTCCAAGATGGCTGAGATTAAAGCCCTTATAACAACGAAAATTTACTCAAACCGAGAAATTTTGAAAAAGACTGGCGTCTCAGAAAATAGGGTCAGACGCATTAAAAAAAATTGATTTAGGGCAAAAATTAAGCCCGAAAAGGAAGGGGCACTGTGAAAGAGAATCAATATTTACGCCGAGATCGGAACGTTGTCTCAAGAATTTCTGTTCGAATAACAGGTTTGCGACCATAAACCAAATAAATTTATGCTTAGAAGAGTCGAATGCTCATGGGTCTGAACGCACTTTGCGCCGTAAACTCTCAAATTTGAATTTTAGGGCTCGCAGACCAGCCAAACAACCAAAGTTGACGGAAGCTATGAAATTGAAGCATCTCAACTGGGCTGGAGACCACAAAGACAAAGATTTAATGTTTTGTAAATCGGTATTTTTCTTGAATAATCATACGCGAGTATCTTAAATGATCATTTCTAAACCTATTACAGGTGTGCTTTAGCGACGAAAGCACTTTTGAGATATTATCAAATAAAGCTCAATATGTTCGTCGACGACCTAAAAAGAAATTTCGATCAGAATGTGTGAGACAAACCCTAAAACATCCCACAAAGGTTATGATCTGGTCCGTTATAAACGGTAAGAGCACTAGACGCCTCTACGTTGTAAATGGAATTTTGAAACAGGACCAGTACAAGGCGGCCCTCAAAAATCGGCTAATTCCTCAAATAAAGGGCCTGGTTCCCACAAGAAGAGCCTTTTATTTTCATGCATGGAGCTCTTTGCCCGCCGGCCCGTTCAGTAAAAACTTTCTTAGAGCAGACTTATGTATATCCCTCTATTAAGCTGGCCGGGAAACTCGCCAGATATGAACCCGATCGAAAATGTTTGGGAGCTTATGAAGAAAAGGAATACATAACAACTAAAACTCGGCTGATTGAAAGGATTATTGTAGTGTGGAACCATCTTCCACGCATGCAAGAGGCCTGTATTACGAGTAATTTATTTATTTATTTAAGAAGAAATTGTCTTACAGACTAACACAATCCAATTTCAAGACAATAAAAGAAGACGAAAATGTAAAAATTAATGAAAAGAAAAACATAATATCGAATAAACTAATTAGTTAAAAAACCCTTCACCTTTTGCTTATGAATGTAGAGTGATTGAGGAAACGGACCAAGTCGCAGAGTATTATGGTTTCGAGGGAGTCGCAACATCGGCGAATGATACAAGGTCTCAGTCCTAGCATATGGAACTGTAAATATAATGGCAGATCTGGCAGGGCGTTCTGAAGTACGATACTCTAACCAATCAGAGAGGTTAGAGTTTAATTGATGGTGATGAAGCCGAAACAGAAAACATTCATCAAAAAGGAGTCTGCGGGATTTCAAAGTAGGAAGTTGCAGCAAGCAAAGTCGCTCTTCATATGGCATATATGGAATTTTAAATTTAAAGATAAGGAAACGAGTGAATTTGTGCTGAACTGATTCAACCATAGAATCTAAATATTGGTAGTGTGGTGACCATACTTGCGAGCAATACTCAAGGATTGGTCTAACGAGGCTAGTGTATAGGTTGACCGAAGAATAAATATCAGTAAACATATGAGAGTGTCTTAATACGAACCCGGAGACGCGAGAGGCGCGTGCGGTTATTGACACAATATGAGGCTCAAATTTAAGTTTCGGGTCGAAAATCACTCCTAGATCTTTTATTTGAAAAATCGGCGCAAGTGGAATATCATGTAATACGTAGGTGTAATCAATTGGACTGAGCTTTAAAGAGAAGGACATTTTGTGACATTTCTGAACATTCATGAAGAGAAAATTAGTTTCACTCCAAGAAACGATCGCGTCAAGATCCCTTTGGAGAGCAATACAATCCTCTTCTGAACGAATAACTCGGTACATTTTTAAGTCATCAGCATACAAAAGACACTGAGATGCTACGACAGTGGGAAGGTCATTTATATAGAGCAAAAAAAGAAGAGGGCCTAGAATTGACCCCTGAGGAACGCCGGAGCTTGGATGGAAGAGAGAAGAATGTGCTTCACATAGGCTAACACGACAAGAACGAGTACTGATATAGGACTCAAGCCAGGAGAGTAATGGACCATACAGGCCAAAGTGAGCTAGCTTCTGCAATAGAACATTTAAGTTGACAGTATCAAATGCCTTACTGAAGTCAGTGTATACTACATCAACTTGAGTACGGCTGTCGAGAGCTTTTGCTACAGTTTGGGTAAGCTCAAGGAGATTCGTGCCGGTCGAGCAGTTTGGAACAAATCCATGTTGAAACGGGGACAGCCTACAATTAAGAGCTTCGTATATATTATTGTAGACAATGCGTTCAAGAATTTTGGGAAAACAGGAAAGAATTGAAATGGGACGATAATTGGAAGCATCAGAAGAGGATCCAGATTTGAGTACAGGAAAAATATTAGCCAATTTCCACAAATTGGGAAAGATACCAGAGGATAAACTAGAATTGTAAATATAAGAAAGTGGAATGCATAATGAGGAGGATAAGGATTTAATGAATATATTAGGAAGTCCATCTGGCCCAGGGCCAACGCTGGAATCTAAAGAATTGATCAAAGCTTGGATTTCAGTTGGGTTAGTGGAGATAAGATTAAGAATAGGTGCAAAGCAAGAAGGAGTATCAAAAGAATTTGAGAGAGTTGTGGCAGGATATATTGAGGAAAAAAACTGAGCAAATATCTCACAAATTTTTTCAGGAGTCGAGCCTTGCTTACCGTCCCAGGAAACAGTATGAGGAATACTGAACGAAGACTTAAGGGAATTGACATAAGACCAAAACGGTTTTGTTTGGCTAGAGTGCAGTGAATTTTCGATATTAGCGAAGTAGTTACGCATAGCTCTTTTAATTTCCAGTTTGGCTGAAGCACGTTGATTTGAAAAGGCCGTATAGTTATCCGGCGTTTTATTAGATTTATAACGTCGATAAGCTTGGTTTTTTAATTTCAAAATAGCTAAGACATTACGAGTTAGCCAGGGAGGATTATGTGACGAGGTACGACTATGAAAGGGAGTGAAGCGAGAGATGAGGTTATAGAGAAGAGAGTAGAATTTAACGAGCGAATCTTCACAGCCAAGACTGTCAAAAAAAGATGCCCAGTTAACTGAGTTGAGTTCTTCCGACAAAGCAATGTAATTCGATTTCCAAAAGTTAAATTTAAGTTGTTTGCGCCTATTCTGAGCTTTGGGGAAAGAAAAGGAGAGTTCAAACTGTAGAGGTGGATGATGGAGATCCGAAGGAACATAAGGAAGCGGAGCAGTGGTTAAAGTTAAGTTTTCAGGAATAATATTCGATATAACAAGGTCAAGAAGTCGACCGTTTAAGTTAAAGGCATGGTTGAATTGGTAAAAACCCGACAATGAGAGAAAATTGGAGAGAAGATTCGATGATCGATTAGAAGAGATGATTTCAATATGAGGAAAAATGTGCCAATCAATAGAGGGAAGATTGAAATCACCGCAGATGATAACACGAGACGACGGATTAAAAGAGAGACAAAACGAGGTAATAGCCTCAAAGAAAGATTCATAAAGCTCAAGAGGAGAGTTACAAGGGAAGTATATAGAGGCTATATACAATGTAGTGGAAGGGTCAGCAAGTACTTTGACGAAAACACATTCTATTGGAGGGGGAGGGAGGAAATCTTCACAGAGAGCGCTGGAAAGACAATTTTTCACAGCTATTAAGACTCCGCCACCATCATTTTTATTGGATAGATGATGATCGCGGTCCTTGCGATATGTAGAAAAATTAGGCAAAAGTTCAGAGCTAAAGATGCCAGAGTGTAGCCAGGTTTCTGTCAAACAAATAATAGAGTCATTTGACAACTGACACGAAAGATTAAGATGCTGCAACTTGGTTCGTAAACCCCGTACATTTTGATAATAGACAATAATTTTCCTACGTATATTAGGATAAGAGGCACTTGCAGAATCTGTTGAAGTAGTTGGTGAAACTAATGCTGGGATCGACGAAGACATGGCTGGTGAAAATTCGTAGAGCGACGAACGGTAAAGGCTTTGACCAGTGTTCCATGTGGCCAGAAGTCACTCTTAAGTATTGTCTTGTGCTCGGGAGGCACAGTCAATTTAAAGGGGGCAATGACTTTATTTGCAATATTTTCCTTAGTTAGTTTTTTGCAACTAAGGAAGGAGGGAGTAAATCCAAGTCTTGCTACGATATAATTTTGTACGTCTTTGACAGACGTGACGTATGCGAGCCGAGAGACAAACATTTGGATCGGCGGAGCAACGACATGCAATGTCGAACCTTGTGGCTCCGCGGTAGCAGCAGCGTGCACTGCAGACCGTGGCGCAGCGGTAGCCACAACATGTAGTGCAGGCGTTGGTGACGAAGGTGGCATCAACTGTAGTGGCTTGACTGGAACATCATCACAATAACATCCCCCATCGGATTGAGGCCTTGATTGCCGCCAAAGGTGACTTAATAAAATATTGATTTGTTTCTTTTTGTGCATATTTATGAAAACGATTAATTTTTTTTCAAAATACATGTTATATCTCTATTCATGGCTGTTCTATTTTATTTAATTAGGTGAAAAAATTGATATTCATCAAAAATTAATGAAAAAATCAGTGCTTAGTGTTAATAAATATTATAATCTGACAACTTCAAAACATTCAGGTGCGCCTAATAATTTGGACAGGGACTACTGCTACAAACTGCAAAGAATTCGTTCGCACTATGATTGCCGTTTCTTTCATAACAATTATTAGAATAGTTCCGATGGGTTGTTGGATCACGCTTTCGTCACGGATCAACGTACTTCCTCAACGATATATCGGTCGATCATTATGATAGATAGTAAAAAATTCTTCATTTGTCTCAGGGTTTTAGGAAATTTTCTAGGATAAGCAATATGTGGACCCTTTATTCAAATGAAAAGCTCAACACCTCATCTCGTTTTGGATCCAATTTATTTTGATGTCATTCTCGACCTAAATACCATTTTTTTATATTCATTCTTTCGTTGGGTTTTATTCATGTAAAATTAGTCACTACAAACACGATTAAATTTTAAACCATAATGGTGTCGACGTGTCTCATTTAAACAACAACATCACGAACTTTACTGCATATGATACATTCCAATAAAATAAATCAAAAAACTGATACTTAAGAATCCATATGAAATTTGCCATTGCATGGAAAATTTGAAATATGTCTAAGGCCCTTGTCTAGAGAAAGTGCTCTTCGAATCTAACCAAATTATATTTCAAAGAAATCGAACATAAATTGAACAAAGTGCATTGTCAATAAAAATCCATTTTTCTATTTTACAAGTTCAATAAATGTGTATTGCATGAGATTTGTACTTGTACGTACATAGTAAATATAAATCTACAAAATGGATTGATTTTATTCCGCAGTGTTTCAAAGCTTGCATAGAGTTTCCACTGCGTTCTTCTTCAAAAATAATTTATTATTTTCGTTACATACAAGGATATTTATTTAAGAGTGTAAACACATGCTATTGATTTTCATAAAATGCTTTATAACTTTTGTTAGAAGATGATTTTGCTTGTATCAAAATCCCAACAATCATCACTACATTCATATATTCAATAATTTTCATTACAATGGCATAATTATTTTATTACATGTACATATTTAGCAACGACAAATTATGTTAATGAGCCACACTTGAAAACCGATTTGCTGTAAATAATCTAAATTTGCTACCCCAAGTCTATGTGAAGCTCCTAATGATCCCCCATATTATTTAGAAGGTGATAACATTCCAGACAGAGATTCTCAACGATAAAACGCGCTGTTTTAGCCGGAAATTAAATAAAATTGGAGCATCTTGGTAGCAAATCGTCAGATATTCAGATATTCGTTAAATCTAAAGTACCTCTTACATATCTTATTGGTCCCTTGTTGCTAAGAATTCTATTATGAAGCTTAAAGGAACAAAATCTGGTATAATTTCAGAGAACTGGAATATCATCAATATTATTTATCACTGCGCCCCATAAAATTGTTTGTGGAGATTCCTAACAAGCACCATTCCACCTTACATCTGCTCCAACTGAACGTGGTATCGATATCGTGGCAAGGAAAAGATAAATGTTCGGTTCGATGAGCTGAAGAAGCATCAAATCGATGGAAATAGGTTGCCATAACGATCACGTTTATTGTTATGACCACTGGAATTTGCAGAAATTGAGTTCGCACCGATTTATTGAGGAGAAATACAAATCACGTATTGGATTTGTAAATACCAAAATCGGTTTCGAGTCATGGACGATTAGTTTGATATCAATGTAAGTGCTAAGCGCATAGTGAGATTATTATCAATTTATTGTTAGAGCTCCGATAAGACAGCTTTATTTTGTGGAGTTCGTATCCGCAAGGTTTAGAATCATTTTCATGTGTGGAGTAGTGAATAATAGAGAAAAATAATTTCTCGTGTTCATTGTTTTCGATTTCTATTTTTAGCTTCCCAGTATATGGGAAGTTCTTGTAATCGCCTCGAAAATTGAAATTGAAATTTTCAACATTTCTTTACATTTTGAGGTCTTTAGAGTATATTTTAAGTGTTTTTAGAAAGGGAGAGGTATGTATGTGTGTGTGTGTACGTACGCACATACGTTCGTGGACACTTTTTTCTACAAGCATCACTCACGTAAACAAAGTCATATCGACTTCGTTAAGGTGTCAATCGAAGCGTCTTTGCAATCTTAAGAGCTGATTAGTTTTTGGGAAACTTGGTTCAGGGGGGTTTGCTGTTTTGCCCGTTTGAAGTTCATTTCTGTCATGCGTTATATCTCGCGAACCAAACATACGATTTCCTTGACTAAGGTAAAAATCGACGCATATTGACATTTACGTGATTCAATGAAGTTTTTAAAAAATTCCTTCGAGCCACTTTTAAATTTCTTTTAAAAAAAGTGCAAAAAATTAGAGTTTTTTTCAAAAACCATAAATTTTTAATCTATTTTCAAGTCTAAGTAATCAATGTTTATATAATTTATAAACTCCAAACAATTTATTTAACAATTCCATCAAAAATTTTTCTCATGATAAAGAAAAAAATCAAATAAAAAATCTTTAACAGTCATCATGATTTTCAAGATCATTTTTATCATTCACTATATCTCACGAACCAGATATAATATTTGCATCATTAAGGTGTCAATAGACGTGCATTAACATTGTTCCAATTTTTTTAAAATTACATAAAAATTGTTTCAGCCGTTTTTTAATTTAATTAAAGAAAATGCAAAAAATTAGACTTTTAGGGTTTTAAGGTTTTTTCATAAAAAATATTTTTTAACCTGATTTCCACAGCACAGTGATACCAGTTTATGAAATTTATACATTCTTATCAGTTTTTGAAGAGAAACCAGCAAAATGTTCTCCCATGATTATGAACAAAAATAAATTAAAAATGAAAAATCATTCAAAGTTACCATGAACCCTCTCATACGAATGATGTTACTTTATATATTTTATTCTAAAAAAATTGTTGTAAATTCAATCAAAGTTTTAAAATATTTGCATAATTATAGCAGATTTTTAAAAGTTTCTACAGTCTTTTAATTAAAAAAAACTGTTTAAATTTTGAAAACCAACAAAATTTCAATCAAATTTGCATTTGTGGTAATCAACGCTTTGAATGGTAAAATGTTTTGTAGTCAATACTTTGCAAGATCATATGCTTTAAAAAGCTTTCATCAAAAAATAATTATAATTTTTAGTAGTTTTGTTCTTTAGTGTTCGTAAGATTTCAATATCCATCATCATTTGTAATACATTTTGCTTTTTACATGCAATTGAACCTATCTTTGACTGCATGTACAAAATTTTTCAAGACCAAAAAGGCCCCCACCGATTGATCCGCGTGAATATTCAATCAGTCCTCATCGACCAAAAACCTTACGTAATCAATGTACCCTCCCGTAGACGATGTGATTCATATTAACTCATTCCTGTTACTGCTATGAATACCTCTCATTGTTATTATTTCAAGTAGTATTATTTTCAAAATTATTATTGTGTTTAATGTTGTTGATGTTTATGTAGATTTTACTGGGAAGTTGACCGTGTGGACCTCAAGGGTCGCACCTCGCGGCTTGTTTAGATTTGTTCTGAAGGCTTTTAAGTTTTTCTGACTAATCAATTACAAGAAGGATAGTGTAAAGGTAGTAATGCTTATTACGAACTTATTCACTCATTAGTTTCGAAAAATTTACGTACGTGTTAGCGAGGATTTGCTATACCTGTAATAGAACAATATTTAACTGCTGCGCACAGGTGCATATAAATTTGGTTTTTTCAAGACGGGATCATAATTTGGAGCCAGACTACGAAAAAAACCTCATGAGCATGTCACGGCGTACAAGACCATATACAACTTGCAAACAAGGATCGCTACATTTGAAGTATATAAAATAGCACAAGAACTTAACGTAGACGGACTGATTTACATGGAAGAAGATAATTCATTTTTAAAAATTTACACCATGAAGAAATGAAAACAATGAAGCTAGATATAAATGGGGGGAACGACTAATATATGAGAAACGCGAATGATATATTAATAAAATTTGCTAGGACAGAGCGCCTGAGGATGGATCCGATTAACGCCGTATCAAATTTTTACAATGAGCTACCTCGCACAACAAGAGAAGCACGTACCATAATATCGTTCAAAATCATGCTACGTAAACATTTATTGAAAACTCAATTCAATAATTAAGAACGCTAAGATTTATTCTACGAATGTGAAACAAAATTGGATATATTGAACCCTGAATAAAAAATTTAGAGATACTGGTACTATCTCTTACACCGATTTACATCGTTTGGGAAGTATTAATTATATGAACAAGCAATCAGGGAATACATTGCACATGGACAGTGCAAGCAATGAGTGATGGAATGACGGTTTTCGGAGGAGGCGGAGGTGGTTTTAGTCGGAAAAAATCCGACATGCCGAGAAGCAGGAGCAAATCGGTATCTTTTGCAGATTTCCGCTTCCTAACGACGAAAAAAAAGTCCAAGCATTAGCTCAGATCTTTTTTTCAGGTTTTGATATTTGGTGTTATCGTACGACTGTCATTCAAATATAATAGGACATTTGGCTTTTGTGAACTAAAAATTCGTGGAATAGCTGCTAAACGGAACAAGCCGTGAGGTGCGACCCTTGAGGTCCACACGGTCAACTTCCCAGTAATATCTACATTGATATTAAAAATATTAAACACAATAATAATTATGAAAACAAGCCGTGGGGTGCGACCCTTGAGGTCCACACGTACAACTTCCCAGTAATATTTACATAAATATTAAAAATAATAAACACAATAATAATTATGGAAATAATACTACTTTTAATAATAAAAATGTACCTGTCATAAAAGTTATTGGAATGACTTAATATTAATCGTAACATCTACGCGAGCGTCAATTGATCACGTAAAGATTTTCGTGGATTGGTTTGATTTAATATTCACGTGGATCAATCGGAGCGGGGACAGGTTACAAAGCCTTTTCTACGTTATTTGTTATCTTCATATCGATGCTTGAAGGACAAAATAGCGCTAGCAAAAATGAATGCAGTTTTTGTTATTACGACAACTGAAGAGATTTTGTCGCGTCATGGCCATTTTGAATAGTTGCGGTCAAAACTGCTAGCACTTCGGCATAATCACTGAATTTGTATTTTCTCACGATTTTACATCAATGAAACTAATAATTATTTCTTATTTTCTGTTGATTTTCAGAAACATTGATTATGCAGTCAAAAATAGGTTCAATTGCATGTAAAAAGTAAAATATATGTAGTACAAATGATGAAGGAAGTAACTAAAATTTTACGAATTCTAAAGAACAAAACTCCTAAAAACTACAATTTTTTATTTGATGAAAGCTTTTCAAAGCATATGATCTTAAAAAGTGTTGACCACAAACATTTTACCATTCAAAACGTGGATTACCACAATTGCAAATTTGATTTGATTTGTATTGGTTTTGAAAATTTAAGCAGTTTTGTTTTATTAAAGTTAAAACACGTTTCTGTGAAGACTATTAAAAATCTCCGCAAATTATGCAAATAATAATAAACTTTGATTGACTTTACAACAATGTCTTTAGAATAAGAGATTTAAGGTATACAAATTCGTATGAACCCTTTTACATGCTGACTTTGAATGATTTTTTTTATTTTTAATTCAATTTGTTTTGAAATCATGAGAAGATATTTTGCTAGTCTCTACAAAAATTGATAAAATTTTATAAATTTTATAAACATTTATTATCACGACGTTAATTTTATTAATTATTAATCAATTTTTTTATGAAAAAAAACCTTATTTTCCAAAAAAAAAAATATTGAATTAAAAAATTGCTCTAAAGTTTTTTTTTAAATTTAAAAACATCACTAAAATGTTAATACGCGTTGATTGACTTCTTAATGATGCAAAGATTATATTTGGTTCTCGAAATATAATGATTGACATAAATGAACATGAAGGACATGATGACTTTTAATGATTTTTTATTTTTAATTTAATTTTTTTTTGGAATAATGAAAAAAAAATTTGGTGATTTTTTTACAACAACTGTTTGAAGTATATAAATTTTATAATTATTGATTACTGCGACTTGAAAATAAAGCTAAAAATTTGATGTTTTTGAAAAAAATTCCAATTTTTTGCACTTTTTTTCAAAAAATTAAAAAACCGCTCCAACAATTTTTTAAAAATTTGACAGAAATTTGAAATAAAATGTTAATACGCGTCGATTGACATCTTGATGAAGCAAATCGTACGTTTGGTTCGCGAGATATAGTGCATAACAGGGTTGACCTTCAAGGGATGAAAACAGAAAATCCCCCCGACCGAAGTGTCCCAAAAACTAATCAGCTTTTGAGATTGCAAAGACACTTTGATTGACACCTTAACGAAGTTGATACAACTTTGTTTACGTGAGTTATGCTCGTAGAAAAGCTGTCCGCGAACGCACGTACGTACGTAAATACACACACACACACACACACATACTTCTTTCTAAAAACACTTAAAATATACTCGTAAGACCTCAAAACGTAAAGAAAAGTCGGAAATTTCAATTTCGATTTTCGAGGCGATTATAAAAAATTCACATATACAGGGAAGTTAAAAATCTAATCACACAAAAGGTGTTTTAGGGTGTAAAACATCCAACAAAAATTTCTGTCAAATTTGTCATTTTGACATTATGTTTCATTTACTTTAGTGAATAACCATGTAAAGAATTACACCGGAAAGACTTCTAAATATGGTCCCCATTAATTTTTGAAATTTGCATTCTGCGCGTCAACTGAGTCCATCTGAGCAGCTTAACGCAATACGATAGTGTTCATCCAACACGAGCTCGTACAGTGCGTACTGATGAAGTTGTTGCTGTTATAGAGGGTAGTGTGACTGAGGATCCACATTTATCGATTTGACGCTGTTTTCAATAACATGACTTTTGTTCCTTTGCTGCATAGAAAATTTTGAGGAAAAACCTATCTTGGACTAAAGCCCTATAAGACTCCACTATTACAATAATTGAAGCCTTTTCAGCGATGAGGCTCGTTTCTGGCTGCTTGGTTCGTAAATAAGCAAACTTGTCGTTTTGGGTGAGATATTATCTTTAAAGGATTTTGTAAGCCCAATTAAATACCAAAAAAGTCACGATATGGTGCGGTTCGCATGTCGGTGGCATATATTGTCATTTTTTTCAAATCTGAAGACGGAACCAAAGTTAGAATTAATGGCGATCGCTACCTTCGAAACATTCGTAATTTTTTGATTTTTAACATCAATGCCAATTGTCTGAAGGACAAATGAAATCAACAAGATGGTGTAATATGCCATACAGCGCGTGAAATCATCACTTTATTGCATCGAATCTTTAATGAAGCAATCATCTCAAGAAATGGACCTGTGAACTAGCCGCTTAAATCATATGATTAGAGTCCACAGAATCGCTTTTAAAGGATTACGTCAGACCACTTTTCTATGTTGACAAACTATTGATGACTTGGAAACCAACAATTGACGTAATAAGGCCGGCAACGCTGAAAAAAAGTAGTGCAAAATTGAACCGACAAGATGGCCTTCTAACGACGCAGTTACGGTAGTCATATGCCAGAAATTTTTTCAAACACTAAATGTCATAAAATTCGAAAGTTAATGAAGTCAAATTATTGGCCATCGGATTAATTTGGAGTCGTTGTCGTGGTGAAACTTCTATATAGTAGCAGGAGTCTCCTCAACCTATGGCAACTTGATGTTTTCTAAGATCTGGACGTACTTTTCCTTGGTTAATATTCCTCCCATACGCTGTATTGATCCAACACTAAACCACGAGAAGTATCCCCACACATTGATGGAGCCACCTCTGTGCTTAACAACAATTGAAGTGTAGCGAGAGTCGAATTCCTTTCTTCCTGGTCATCTTACATATCTCCTATAATTAGGGTCAATGTGATTTATTTTCATTTCGCCACCAAAAGACGAATATTCACTCATTTTTCCAGGTTAAATGTTCACATGCGAAGTCTATTCTTTTCTTCTAATTAGTTGCCGTTACCAGTAGATTCTTTCTGTTTTTCCTGCAGTGTATTCTGGCTTCCACAAGACGACTTCTGACTGTTCTCACCGTACCACTTTATTCCTCGAAAAGTTGGCGATGAATTTCGCCAGCTAATGTTTTTGGGCTCCGCTTTGATGTGCAGACAATTTGTCTAGCCATACTATGAGTTGTCTTTCGGGCCTTTTTCAAGGAACTGTTGTGCACCTGGAGCTAGTGTCGGCACCATTACTCCCTTTTCTGGGTGAGTCAAGTAGAGCTCACTGGAGTTTTCTCTAGCCTCTCGCTTTTCTTGTGGTTTCCTATGGGCCTTGTCTGTCAGTAAGTTGTCGTAATGCTGGGTGAGTGTTGCTATGTCTAGATCTTAAGATTTCCATGGTACTGTTTGGATGTCGGTCAATTTTGTCAAAGAGTTTCAGTGCTATGTCACGTATGTATTTTTCGATAGTCTCAAGTCTTAGGTTCTTATGTATGTCTGTGTTTCGAACGTACTATGGAATTCGAAACAATTTGCGTAACACGAGATTTTGGCAAGTTTGCATCTGCTGTCGGTACGTCTTATATGTCTGATAGAATGATGTGCTGGCATACACTATCATTGGTCGTACAATTTGTTTCTCAATCAGAAGTCTGTTTTTAACATTCAGTCTGTTAGAGCTGAGGATAGGAAGGAGGGAATTAATTGTTTGAGTACATTCTGTCCGTTTGTTGTGGATGTGTTTTCTCCAGGACAGTCCTTTGTCGAACGTTAGTCCTAAGTATTTGGCAGTCGCAGACCATTCGATCTGTTGTCCGTCTACTGTTATGTTGGTCGGGTGTTGTCGTATCCGTCTCGATATAAAAATAGCCTGAGTTTTTTCAGGATTTATTTTGATCTTCCATATTCTGAAGTATTCCATCAGCTGGTTTGTAGAGCGCTGCAGATGTGAAGTGACGGTTTGAACTGACCATGCTGTGTGGAAGATGCATGTATCGTCTGCGAACAGGGATATTTTGCTTTGTGATTCGGACTGCGTGGGAATGTCTGAGCTGTACAGAGTGTACAAGATTGGCGAGAGAGGTGACCCTTGGGGTACTCCAGCCTCGGTCGGTCTCTCGTTAGATAGATGGTCATCAATTCTGACAAGAAAAGTTCTGTCCTTCAAGAAAGAGGCAACTACTTGTATAATTGGGAGAGGGATATTGAATCCATGCATTTTTGATAGTAGTCCTGCATGTCAGACCTTGTCGAACGCCTTCGACACATCAAACATGACCAAACCTGTTGATCTTCTGTGGTTCAACCCTGTTCGGATTTGTTGGACTACTCTTGCGAGCTGGAGGTCGCAGGAGTATTGTGGCCTGAAGCCAAATTGTTCTTCCGGGATTAGATTTCAACTGAAATCATCATCGCACAGGCGGGCTAGGAGAATCGGTTCTGTTATTTTTGCGATAGAAGGGAGAAGGCTTATGGCCTCCAATTTAGGGGAAAGTTTAAGTTTTTACCGGGTTTTGGGAGTACAATTATAGTTGCCATTTTCCATGCCTTTGGATACCACCGAAGATGGAAGATCGCATTGATAATTTTCGTTATTGTCTGTATAGTACTGTCTGCTATATGTCTGAGGTATTCATTAATTATACCGTCCCAGCCAGGCACCTTTCATCTATTGAGGTAATGAACCAAGCTTTTCACTACCGCGGCATCCGTCACCAGCGTGCTAGCCTCCACCTGAGATCTTGTCATCCGAAGTTGTCTACAGGTTCTGCTTACCTGGGCCTCTTCTTCCGAGTCCTCATCGGAGAATGTACTTTCGCGAACTTGGAGCTCCAATGTGTCTGCGAAAGCTTCAGACTTTCCTTCCCGGTAGTATTCCATACCATTTGGACCATGTATGGGTGGCCTTCGCTGTCTTGTTTTCGTCCAAAAATATTTTGACTCGGGCCTTTTTAGCCCGGGGTATATCTTGGACAGTCTGATGGCTGTCTAAGTGTTTGAGTGATCCTCAAACTATTTTTATGGATTTAGGTGGCTGACAATCTGTTGATATGACAAACCTTACTCTGTCAAGTCTACAATCTTTTTCTCATTGTAGGAGCGCAACTCTTTGCACGTCTCATCGTTATTGAAATAAAAAAAAAAACAGTTTTTAAAAATTTGAAAATCGTGTTAGAAAAAAGTTACATAATTCATTGTTGAATATTATTCTATGATCAAATACAAATCACGTAATGATTGTTAGTCTTTCTAAGGTGTAATAGCGAAATAGTACAAACGCATTGTCTATACAGGACTTTTGAACGCAACTACCGAAAATGGTCACCAGACAAAAATAGCTATTTCAGTTCACATTGAAAGAAAAATTGCAATCCAATAACCCTTCAATCTCAATCGCGCCCAAACTATCCACCTACTCCCTTTAAGCCTCGATATGAAAATAGCTACTTACGTAAATATAGTCTTTGCAGTCCCCCTTCGATCGCATCTTGTAAGGTGATTTTCAGAAACATTGATTATGCAGTCAAAAATAGGTTCAATTGCATGTAAAAAGTAAAATATATGTATTACAAATGAGGACGGGAGTAACTGAAATTTTACGAATACTAAAGAACAAAACTCCTAAAAACTACAATTTTTTATTTGATGAAAGCTTTTCAAAGCATATGATCTTAAAAAGTGTTGACTACAAAACATTTTACCATTCAAAACGTTGATTACCACAATTGCAAATTTGATTTGATTTGTATTGGTTTTCAAAATTTAAGCAGTTTTTTCATTAAAGTTAAAACACGGTTCTGTGAAGACTATTAAAAATCTCCGCAAATTATGCAAATAATAATAAACTTTGATTGACTTTACAACAATGTCTTTAGAATAAGAGATTTAAGGTATACAAATTCGTATGAACCCTTTTACATGCTGACTTTGAATGATTTTTTTTATTTTTAATTCAATTTGTTTTGAAATCATGAGAAGATATTTTGCTAGTCTCTACAAAAATTGATAAAATTTTATAAATTTTATAAACATTTATTATCACGACGTTAATTTTATTAATTATTAATCAATTTTTTTATGAAAAAAAACCTTATTTTCCAAAAAAAAATTATTGAATTAAAAAATTGCTCTAAAGTTTTTTTTTAAATTTAAAAACATCACTAAAATGTTAATACGCGTTGATTGACTTCTTAATGATGCAAAGATTATATTTGGTTCTCGAAATATAATGATTGACATAAATGAACATGAAGGACATGATGACTTTTAATGATTTTTTATTTTTAATTTAATTTTTTTTTGGAATAATGAAAAAAAATTTGGTGATTTTTTTACAACAACTGTTTGAAGTATATAAATTTTATAATTATTGATTACTGCGACTTGAAAATAAAGCTAAAAATTTGATGTTTTTGAAAAAAATTCCAATTTTTTGCACTTTTTTTCAAAAAATTAAAAAACCGCTCCAACAATTTTTTTAAAAATTTGACAGAAATTTGAAATAAAATGTTAATACGCGTCGATTGACATCTTGATGAAGCAAATCGTACGTTTGGTTCGCGAGATATAGTGCATAACAGGGTTGACCTTCAAGGGATGAAAACAGAAAATCCCCCCGACCGAAGTGTCCCAAAAACTAATCAGCTTTTGAGATTGCAAAGACACTTTGATTGACACCTTAACGAAGTTGATACAACTTTGTTTACGTGAGTTATGCTCGTAGAAAAGCTGTCCGCGAACGCACGTACGTACGTAAATACACACACACACACACACACATACTTCTTTCTAAAAACACTTAAAATATACTCGTAAGACCTCAAAACGTAAAGAAAAGTCGGAAATTTCAATTTCGATTTTCGAGGCGATTATAAAAAATTCACATATACAGGGAAGTTAAAAATCTAATCACACAAAAGGTGTTTTAGGGTGTAAAACATCCAACAAAAATTTCTGTCAAATTTGTCATTTTGACATTATGTTTCATTTACTTTAGTGAATAACCATGTAAAGAATTACACCGGAAAGACTTCTAAATATGGTCCCCATTAATTTTTGAAATTTGCATTCTGCGCGTCAACTGAGTCCATCTGAGCAGCTTAACGCAATACGATAGTGTTCATCCAACACGAGCTCGTACAGTGCGTACTGATGAAGTTGTTGCTGTTATAGAGGGTAGTGTGACTGAGGATCCACATTTATCGATTTGACGCTGTTTTCAATAACATGACTTTTGTTCCTTTGCTGCATAGAAAATTTTGAGGAAAAACCTATCTTGGACTAAAGCCCTATAAGACTCCACTATTACAATAATTGAAGCCTTTTCAGCGATGAGGCTCGTTTCTGGCTGCTTGGTTCGTAAATAAGCAAACTTGTCGTTTTGGGTGAGATATTATCTTTAAAGGATTTTGTAAGCCCAATTAAATACCAAAAAAGTCACGATATGGTGCGGTTCGCATGTCGGTGGCATATATTGTCATTTTTTTCAAATCTGAAGACGGAACCAAAGTTAGAATTAATGGCGATCGCTACCTACGAAACATTCGTAATTTTTTGATTTTTAACATCAATGCCAATTGTCTGAAGGACAAATGAAATCAACAAGATGGTGTAATATGCCATACAGCGCGTGAAATCATCACTTTATTGCATCGAATCTTTAATGAAGCAATCATCTCAAGAAATGGACCTGTGAACTAGCCGCTTAAATCATATGATTAGAGTCCACAGAATCGCTTTTAAAGGATTACGTCAGACCACTTTTCTATGTTGACAAACTATTGATGACTTGGAAACCAACAATTGACGTAATAAGGCCGGCAACGCTGAAAAAAAGTAGTGCAAAATTGAACCGACAAGATGGCCTTCTAACGACCCAGTTACGGTAGTCATATGCCAGAAATTTTTTCAAACACTAAATGTCATAAAATTCGAAAGTTAATGAAGTCAAATTATTGGCCATCGGATTAATTTGGAGTCGTTGTCGTGGTGAAACTTCTATATAGTAGCAGGAGTCTCCTCAACCTATGGCAACTTGATGTTTTCTAAGATCTGGACGTACTTTTCCTTGGTTAATATTCCTCCCATACGCTGTATTGATCCAACACTAAACCACGAGAAGTATCCCCACACATTGATGGAGCCACCTCTGTGCTTAACAACAATTGAAGTGTAGCGAGAGTCGAATTCCTTTCTTCCTGGTCATCTTACATATCTCCTATAATTAGGGTCAATGTGATTTATTTTCATTTCGCCACCAAAAGACGAATATTCACTCATTTTTCCAGGTTAAATGTTCACATGCGAAGTCTATTCTTTTCTTCTAATTAGTTGCCGTTACCAGTAGATTCTTTCTGTTTTTCCTGCAGTGTATTCTGGCTTCCACAAGACGACTTCTGACTGTTCTCACCGTACCACTTTATTCCTCGAAAAGTTGGCGATGAATTTCGCCAGCTAATGTTTTTGGGCTCCGCTTTGATGTGCAGACAATTTGTCTAGCCATACTATGAGTTGTCTTTCGGGCCTTTTTCAAGGAACTGTTGTGCACCTGGAGCTAGTGTCGGCACCATTACTCCCTTTTCTGGGTGAGTCAAGTAGAGCTCACTGGAGTTTTCTCTAGCCTCTCGCTTTTCTTGTGGTTTCCTATGGGCCTTGTCTGTCAGTAAGTTGTCGTAATGCTGGGTGAGTGTTGCTATGTCTAGATCTTAAGATTTCCATGGTACTGTTTGGATGTCGGTCAATTTTGTCAAAGAGTTTCAGTGCTATGTCACGTATGTATTTTTCGATAGTCTCAAGTCTTAGGTTCTTATGTATGTCTGTGTTTCGAACGTACTATGGAATTCGAAACAATTTGCGTAACACGAGATTTTGGCAAGTTTGCATCTGCTGTCGGTACGTCTTATATGTCTGATAGAATGATGTGCTGGCATACACTATCATTGGTCGTACAATTTGTTTCTCAATCAGAAGTCTGTTTTTAACGTTCAGTCTGTTAGAGCTGAGGATAGGAAGGAGGGAATTAATTGTTTGAGTACATTCTGTCCGTTTGTTGTGGATGTGTTTTCTCCAGGACAGTCCTTTGTCGAACGTTAGTCCTAAGTATTTGGCAGTCGCAGACCATTCGATCTGTTGTCCGTCTACTGTTATGTTGGTCGGGTGTTGTCGTATCCGTCTCGATATAAAAATAGCCTGAGTTTTTTCAGGATTTATTTTGATCTTCCATATTCTGAAGTATTCCATCAGCTGGTTTGTAGAGCGCTGCAGATGTGAAGTGACGGTTTGAACTGACCATGCTGTGTGGAAGATGCATGTATCGTCTGCGAACAGGGATATTTTGCTTTGTGATTCGGACTGCGTGGGAATGTCTGAGCTGTACAGAGTGTACAAGATTGGCGAGAGAGGTGACCCTTGGGGTACTCCAGCCTCGGTCGGTCTCTCGTTAGATAGATGGTCATCAATTCTGACAAGAAAAGTTCTGTCCTTCAAGAAAGAGGCAACTACTTGTATAATTGGGAGAGGGATATTGAATCCATGCATTTTTGATAGTAGTCCTGCATGTCAGACCTTGTCGAACGCCTTCGACACATCAAACATGACCAAACCTGTTGATCTTCTGTGGTTCAACCCTGTTCGGATTTGTTGGACTACTCTTGCGAGCTGGAGGTCGCAGGAGTATTGTGGCCTGAAGCCAAATTGTTCTTCCGGGATTAGATTTCAACTGAAATCATCATCGCACAGGCGGGCTAGGAGAATCGGTTCTGTTATTTTTGCGATAGAAGGGAGAAGGCTTATGGCCTCCAATTTAGGGGAAAGTTTAAGTTTTTACCGGGTTTTGGGAGTACAATTATAGTTGCCATTTTCCATGCCTTTGGATACCACCGAAGATGGAAGATCGCATTGATAATTTTCGTTATTGTCTGTATAGTACTGTCTGCTATATGTCTGAGGTATTCATTAATTATACCGTCCCAGCCAGGCACCTTTCATCTATTGAGGTAATGAACCAAGCTTTTCACTACCGCGGCATCCGTCACCAGCGTGCTAGCCTCCACCTGAGATCTTGTCATCCGAAGTTGTCTACAGGTTCTGCTTACCTGGGCCTCTTCTTCCGAGTCCTCATCGGAGAATGTACTTTCGCGAACTTGGAGCTCCAATGTGTCTGCGAAAGCTTCAGACTTTCCTTCCCGGTAGTATTCCATACCATTTGGACCATGTATGGGTGGCCTTCGCTGTCTTGTTTTCGTCCAAAAATATTTTGACTCGGGCCTTTTTAGCCCGGGGTATATCTTGGACAGTCTGATGGCTGTCTAAGTGTTTGAGTGATCCTCAAACTATTTTTATGGATTTAGGTGGCTGACAATCTGTTGATATGACAAACCTTACTCTGTCAAGTCTACAATCTTTTTCTCATTGTAGGAGCGCAACTCTTTGCACGTCTCATCGTTATTGAAATAAAAAAAAAAACAGTTTTTAAAAATTTGAAAATCGTGTTAGAAAAAAGTTACATAATTCATTGTTGAATATTATTCTATGATCAAATACAAATCACGTAATGATTGTTAGTCTTTCTAAGGTGTAATAGCGAAATAGTACAAACGCATTGTCTATACAGGACTTTTGAACGCAACTACCGAAAATGGTCACCAGACAAAAATAGCTATTTCAGTTCACATTGAAAGAAAAATTGCAATCCAATAACCCTTCAATCTCAATCGCGCCCAAACTATCCACCTACTCCCTTTAAGCCTCGATATGAAAATAGCTACTTACGTAAATATAGTCTTTGCAGTCCCCCTTCGATCGCATCTTGTAAGGTGATTTTCAGAAACATTGATTATGCAGTCAAAAATAGGTTCAATTGCATGTAAAAAGTAAAATATATGTATTACAAATGAGGACGGGAGTAACTGAAATTTTACGAATACT
Organism: Oxycera nigricornis; assembly: GCA_963942545.1. Taxonomy (NCBI): domain Eukaryota; kingdom Metazoa; phylum Arthropoda; class Insecta; order Diptera; family Stratiomyidae; genus Oxycera; species Oxycera nigricornis. Next base: position 87,798,203 of record OZ012659.1, read on the forward strand.
AAAGAACAAAACTCCTAAAAACTACAATTTTTTATTTGATGAAAGCTTTTCAAAGCATATGATCTTAAAAAGTGTTGACTACAAAACATTTTACCATTCAAAACGTTGATTACCACAATTGCAAATTTGATTTGATTTGTATTGGTTTTCAAAATTTAAGCAGTTTTTTCATTAAAGTTAAAACACGGTTCTGTGAAGACTATTAAAAATCTCCGCAAATTATGCAAATAATAATAAACTTTGATTGACTTTACAACAATGTCTTTAGAATAAGAGATTTAAGGTATACAAATTCGTATGAACCCTTTTACATGCTGACTTTGAATGATTTTTTTTATTTTTAATTCAATTTGTTTTGAAATCATGAGAAGATATTTTGCTAGTCTCTACAAAAATTGATAAAATTTTATAAATTTTATAAACATTTATTATCACGACGTTAATTTTATTAATTATTAATCAATTTTTTTATGAAAAAAAACCTTATTTTCCAAAAAAAAATTATTGAATTAAAAAATTGCTCTAAAGTTTTTTTTTAAATTTAAAAACATCACTAAAATGTTAATACGCGTTGATTGACTTCTTAATGATGCAAAGATTATATTTGGTTCTCGAAATATAATGATTGACATAAATGAACATGAAGGACATGATGACTTTTAATGATTTTTTATTTTTAATTTAATTTTTTTTTGGAATAATGAAAAAAAATTTGGTGATTTTTTTACAACAACTGTTTGAAGTATATAAATTTTATAATTATTGATTACTGCGACTTGAAAATAAAGCTAAAAATTTGATGTTTTTGAAAAAAATTCCAATTTTTTGCACTTTTTTTCAAAAAATTAAAAAACCGCTCCAACAATTTTTTTAAAAATTTGACAGAAATTTGAAATAAAATGTTAATACGCGTCGATTGACATCTTGATGAAGCAAATCGTACGTTTGGTTCGCGAGATATAGTGCATAACAGGGTTGACCTTCAAGGGATGAAAACAGAAAATCCCCCCGACCGAAGTGTCCCAAAAACTAATCAGCTTTTGAGATTGCAAAGACACTTTGATTGACACCTTAACGAAGTTGATACAACTTTGTTTACGTGAGTTATGCTCGTAGAAAAGCTGTCCGCGAACGCACGTACGTACGTAAATACACACACACACACACACACATACTTCTTTCTAAAAACACTTAAAATATACTCGTAAGACCTCAAAACGTAAAGAAAAGTCGGAAATTTCAATTTCGATTTTCGAGGCGATTATAAAAAATTCACATATACAGGGAAGTTAAAAATCTAATCACACAAAAGGTGTTTTAGGGTGTAAAACATCCAACAAAAATTTCTGTCAAATTTGTCATTTTGACATTATGTTTCATTTACTTTAGTGAATAACCATGTAAAGAATTACACCGGAAAGACTTCTAAATATGGTCCCCATTAATTTTTGAAATTTGCATTCTGCGCGTCAACTGAGTCCATCTGAGCAGCTTAACGCAATACGATAGTGTTCATCCAACACGAGCTCGTACAGTGCGTACTGATGAAGTTGTTGCTGTTATAGAGGGTAGTGTGACTGAGGATCCACATTTATCGATTTGACGCTGTTTTCAATAACATGACTTTTGTTCCTTTGCTGCATAGAAAATTTTGAGGAAAAACCTATCTTGGACTAAAGCCCTATAAGACTCCACTATTACAATAATTGAAGCCTTTTCAGCGATGAGGCTCGTTTCTGGCTGCTTGGTTCGTAAATAAGCAAACTTGTCGTTTTGGGTGAGATATTATCTTTAAAGGATTTTGTAAGCCCAATTAAATACCAAAAAAGTCACGATATGGTGCGGTTCGCATGTCGGTGGCATATATTGTCATTTTTTTCAAATCTGAAGACGGAACCAAAGTTAGAATTAATGGCGATCGCTACCTACGAAACATTCGTAATTTTTTGATTTTTAACATCAATGCCAATTGTCTGAAGGACAAATGAAATCAACAAGATGGTGTAATATGCCATACAGCGCGTGAAATCATCACTTTATTGCATCGAATCTTTAATGAAGCAATCATCTCAAGAAATGGACCTGTGAACTAGCCGCTTAAATCATATGATTAGAGTCCACAGAATCGCTTTTAAAGGATTACGTCAGACCACTTTTCTATGTTGACAAACTATTGATGACTTGGAAACCAACAATTGACGTAATAAGGCCGGCAACGCTGAAAAAAAGTAGTGCAAAATTGAACCGACAAGATGGCCTTCTAACGACCCAGTTACGGTAGTCATATGCCAGAAATTTTTTCAAACACTAAATGTCATAAAATTCGAAAGTTAATGAAGTCAAATTATTGGCCATCGGATTAATTTGGAGTCGTTGTCGTGGTGAAACTTCTATATAGTAGCAGGAGTCTCCTCAACCTATGGCAACTTGATGTTTTCTAAGATCTGGACGTACTTTTCCTTGGTTAATATTCCTCCCATACGCTGTATTGATCCAACACTAAACCACGAGAAGTATCCCCACACATTGATGGAGCCACCTCTGTGCTTAACAACAATTGAAGTGTAGCGAGAGTCGAATTCCTTTCTTCCTGGTCATCTTACATATCTCCTATAATTAGGGTCAATGTGATTTATTTTCATTTCGCCACCAAAAGACGAATATTCACTCATTTTTCCAGGTTAAATGTTCACATGCGAAGTCTATTCTTTTCTTCTAATTAGTTGCCGTTACCAGTAGATTCTTTCTGTTTTTCCTGCAGTGTATTCTGGCTTCCACAAGACGACTTCTGACTGTTCTCACCGTACCACTTTATTCCTCGAAAAGTTGGCGATGAATTTCGCCAGCTAATGTTTTTGGGCTCCGCTTTGATGTGCAGACAATTTGTCTAGCCATACTATGAGTTGTCTTTCGGGCCTTTTTCAAGGAACTGTTGTGCACCTGGAGCTAGTGTCGGCACCATTACTCCCTTTTCTGGGTGAGTCAAGTAGAGCTCACTGGAGTTTTCTCTAGCCTCTCGCTTTTCTTGTGGTTTCCTATGGGCCTTGTCTGTCAGTAAGTTGTCGTAATGCTGGGTGAGTGTTGCTATGTCTAGATCTTAAGATTTCCATGGTACTGTTTGGATGTCGGTCAATTTTGTCAAAGAGTTTCAGTGCTATGTCACGTATGTATTTTTCGATAGTCTCAAGTCTTAGGTTCTTATGTATGTCTGTGTTTCGAACGTACTATGGAATTCGAAACAATTTGCGTAACACGAGATTTTGGCAAGTTTGCATCTGCTGTCGGTACGTCTTATATGTCTGATAGAATGATGTGCTGGCATACACTATCATTGGTCGTACAATTTGTTTCTCAATCAGAAGTCTGTTTTTAACATTCAGTCTGTTAGAGCTGAGGATAGGAAGGAGGGAATTAATTGTTTGAGTACATTCTGTCCGTTTGTTGTGGATGTGTTTTCTCCAGGACAGTCCTTTGTCGAACGTTAGTCCTAAGTATTTGGCAGTCGCAGACCATTCGATCTGTTGTCCGTCTACTGTTATGTTGGTCGGGTGTTGTCGTATCCGTCTCGATATAAAAATAGCCTGAGTTTTTTCAGGATTTATTTTGATCTTCCATATTCTGAAGTATTCCATCAGCTGGTTTGTAGAGCGCTGCAGATGTGAAGTGACGGTTTGAACTGACCATGCTGTGTGGAAGATGCATGTATCGTCTGCGAACAGGGATATTTTGCTTTGTGATTCGGACTGCGTGGGAATGTCTGAGCTGTACAGAGTGTACAAGATTGGCGAGAGAGGTGACCCTTGGGGTACTCCAGCCTCGGTCGGTCTCTCGTTAGATAGATGGTCATCAATTCTGACAAGAAAAGTTCTGTCCTTCAAGAAAGAGGCAACTACTTGTATAATTGGGAGAGGGATATTGAATCCATGCATTTTTGATAGTAGTCCTGCATGTCAGACCTTGTCGAACGCCTTCGACACATCAAACATGACCAAACCTGTTGATCTTCTGTGGTTCAACCCTGTTCGGATTTGTTGGACTACTCTTGCGAGCTGGAGGTCGCAGGAGTATTGTGGCCTGAAGCCAAATTGTTCTTCCGGGATTAGATTTCAACTGAAATCATCATCGCACAGGCGGGCTAGGAGAATCGGTTCTGTTATTTTTGCGATAGAAGGGAGAAGGCTTATGGCCTCCAATTTAGGGGAAAGTTTAAGTTTTTACCGGGTTTTGGGAGTACAATTATAGTTGCCATTTTCCATGCCTTTGGATACCACCGAAGATGGAAGATCGCATTGATAATTTTCGTTATTGTCTGTATAGTACTGTCTGCTATATGTCTGAGGTATTCATTAATTATACCGTCCCAGCCAGGCACCTTTCATCTATTGAGGTAATGAACCAAGCTTTTCACTACCGCGGCATCCGTCACCAGCGTGCTAGCCTCCACCTGAGATCTTGTCATCCGAAGTTGTCTACAGGTTCTGCTTACCTGGGCCTCTTCTTCCGAGTCCTCATCGGAGAATGTACTTTCGCGAACTTGGAGCTCCAATGTGTCTGCGAAAGCTTCAGACTTTCCTTCCCGGTAGTATTCCATACCATTTGGACCATGTATGGGTGGCCTTCGCTGTCTTGTTTTCGTCCAAAAATATTTTGACTCGGGCCTTTTTAGCCCGGGGTATATCTTGGACAGTCTGATGGCTGTCTAAGTGTTTGAGTGATCCTCAAACTATTTTTATGGATTTAGGTGGCTGACAATCTGTTGATATGACAAACCTTACTCTGTCAAGTCTACAATCTTTTTCTCATTGTAGGAGCGCAACTCTTTGCACGTCTCATCGTTATTGAAATAAAAAAAAAACAGTTTTTAAAAATTTGAAAATCGTGTTAGAAAAAAGTTACATAATTCATTGTTGAATATTATTCTATGATCAAATACAAATCACGTAATGATTATTAGTCTTTCTAAGGTGTAATAGCGAAATAGTACAAACGCATTGTCTATACAGGACTTTTGAACGCAACTACCGAAAATGGTCACCAGACAAAAATAGCTATTTCAGTTCACATTGAAAGAAAAATTGCAATCCAATAACCCTTCAATCTCAATCGCGCCCAAACTATCCACCTACTCCCTTTAAGCCTCGATATGAAAATAGCTACTTACGTAAATATAGTCTTTGCAGTCCCCCTTCGATCGCATCTTGTAAGGATTCAATGAGACCCCCACCATAAGCCTACTATTAATATAAGCTCATTTCACTTCTTTAATGATCCTTATACTTGTTATTATTCAGGGTGTAGTATAGTTTCATTAATATTATATATTTTACTACTGGGGAGTTAAATAAGGGCTGTATCGGAAAAATTGACCTTCAGTTTTTCCTGCATAGCTCCTGTTTGGGATAAGTTTAAGTTTTCATTAAGTATGCAGAGTTAGCTATAAAATGTGACAAAATAAACGTCTAAACCATTCGTATTGTGAGATCCCTCTTGAAAAGATGCCATCAAATCAAAAAAAGGGAGTAGTTCAATTGTGTGCAAATACCAGGAAAATCCCCTTCATAAATATTCGGTTCTAGCAATGGAGACCAATTAGTCAATGGCAACAATGAAACGAACGATTTAAAGTACAACAAGCCACGAGGTGCGACCCTTGAGGTTCACACGGTCAACTTACCAGTTATATCTACATAGATATTAAAAATATTAAACACAATAATAATTATGGAAATAATATTAATTTTAATAATAAAAAATTACCTCTCATAAAAGCTATTGGAATGACTTAATATTCATCGTACCATCTACGGGAGCGTCAATTGATTACGTAAAAATTTTCGTGGATTGGTTTGATTTAATATTCACGTGGATCAATCGGAGGGGGGACAAAGCCTTTTCTACGTTATTTGTTATTTTCATATCGATGCTTGAAGGACAAAACAGCGCTAGCAAAAATGAATGCAATTTTTGTTATTACGACAACTGAAGAGATTTTGTCGCGTGATGGCCATTTTGAATAGTTGCGGTCAAAACTGCTAGCACTTCGGCATAATCACTGAATTTGTATTTTCTCACGATTTTACATCAATGAAACTAATAATTATTTCTTATTTTCTGTTGATTTTCAGAAACATTGATTATGCAGTCAAAAATAGGTTCAATTGCATGTAAAAAGTAAAATATATGTATTACAAATGAGGACGGAAGTAACTGAAATTTTACGAATACTAAAGAACAAAACTCCTAAAAACTACAATTTTTTATTTGATGAAAGCTTTTCAAAGCATATGATCTTAAAAAGTGTTGACTACAAAACATTTTACCATTCAAAACGTTGATTACCACAATTGCAAATTTGATTTGATTTGTATTGGTTTTCAAAATTTAAGCAGTTTTTTCATTAAAGTTAAAACACGGTTCTGTGAAGACTATTAAAAATCTCCGCAAATTATGCAAATAATAATAAATTTTGATTGAATTTACAACAATGTCTTTAGAATAAGAGATTTAAGGTATACAAATTCGCATGAACCCTTTTACATGGTGACTTTGAATGATTTTTTTATTTTTAATTCAATTTGTTTTGAAATCATGAGAAAATATTTTGCTGGTCTCTCTACAGAAATTGATAAAAGTTTATAAATTTTATAAACATTAATTATTACGATGTTTATTTTATTAACTATTAATTAATTTTTTTATGAAAAAAACACTAAATTTCAATATTTTTTTATTTAATTAAAAAAACGGCTTTAAAGAAATATTAATACGTGTTGATTGACTTCTTAATGGTGCAAAGATTATATTTGGTTCTCGAGATATAATGATTGACATAAATGACCATGCAGGACATTATGACTTTTAATGATTTTTTATTTTTAATTTAATTTTTTTGTGATCATGAAAAAAAATTTTGGTATTTTTTTCACAAGAACTGTTTGGAGTATATAAATTATATAAACATTTATTACTGCGTGTCGAAAATCAAGTTAAAAATTTGATGTTTTTGAAAAAAAAACCAATTTTGGCCCTTTTTTTCAAAAAATTAAAAAACCGCTCCAACGATTTTTTTAAAAATTTGGTAGAATGACGAAAATGTTAATATGCGTCGATTGCCATCTTAATGATAAAAATCGGATGTTTGGTGCGTGAGATATAGCGCATAACATGGTTGACCTTCAAGGGGTGAAAACAGCGAACCCCCCCAACCGAAGTGTCACAAAAACTAATCAGCTCTGAAGATTCCAAAGACGCTTCGATACGACTTTGTTTACGTGAGTTATGCTCGTAGAAAAACTGCCCGCGAACGCACATACGTACGTACGCACATATGTACGTACGTACATACACACACACACACATACATACTTCTTTCTAAAAACACTTTATATATACTCTATAGACCTCAAAACGTAAAGAAATGTTGAAAATTTCAATTTCGATTTTCGAGGCGATTACAAGAACTTCCCATATACTGGGAAGTTAAAAATGGTCTACCTGTTGCTAGAAAGTCTGGATCAGGTAGAAAAAAATGTCCATCCGATACAAATTTGAGCCGAAATGTAAAGAGAAAATTTTTGCACATCCATTCGAGATATAGCTCAAAAAGTGCAAACATCGAACGCAATAATTCAGAAAATTAAGAAGCATTATAATCTTAGTTCATATGAGGTCCAAAAAGTATCCGATCGATCCGAGAAAAAGGAGAAAGAAGCGAAAAATCGGGCTCGAAAGCTATACAAGGATTACCTGTCCAAATTCAATTGTGTTATGCTGGACGATGAAACATACGTGAAGGTCAATTTCGCACAGTTGCCTGGTCAGGACTTCTATACAGCAGGGTGAAAGGGTGGTGTTAGCTCAATACATAAAACCAAAAAACACACCAAATTTTCCAAGCGATATATGATTTGGCAGGCAATATGTCGATGCGTCAGATCAGAGGAATTTGTAGCGAAGGGTACCATCAACTTATATTAGCAGTATACATCGAAGAGTGTTTAGAGAAGAGACTGAAACCATTTATCGAGGAACACGACGTATTTGTAGCATTTTGCCCATATTTAGCGACAAGTCATTATGTTCGATCAACAATGAAGTGGTATGAAGACAACAACATCTCCGTGGTACCGAGAACAGCTAACCTTCCAAACTGTCCACAACTTCGACCAATCGAAAGATATTGAGTTAACGGAAAATCCGATTTTTTTTCATTGAAATAAAAATTCATTAATCTTTTATGTAAATGTTGGTTAATATATTGTAATATAATAATAAAAGAAAAAAATTAGTTCGATGGAGCAATTAATATTACTTTTACAGACATAATTATAAAGGTCAATTTTTTCGATACACTCCTTATGAGGATCTCAAGGATCACACCTGGTGTCTTATTCTAGAATTTTCTTCTTCTTTATTATTGCTTCAATCTGTTTCATCTTGAACAAAGCTTAAATCAAATTTCAAATTCTGATAATCATGAAATATGTTTTCTAAGAAGCTGCTGAGGTTGTCGAGGCACTTTAATTGATTTTTTATTGAATAACAAATTTCGGACTCCACGTCCATTATACTTTTTTATATCCTTTGTTACTTCAAACCTATATACCAAAGTTTTTAAACCGAACCATAAATACATACAACCCTACAATCAAATTTTGCTGACTCAATTTGTAAATATTATTGAACACTGCACAAAACTAAAAAAAAATCCAGAATATTAAAAAAGCTTTGATTTATTCAGATTAGCCTAATTTGAATGACATCGCAAGCTCAGATATTTTTTCACATTTTTGACGATGATCATCCTCTTTCCTAGAAGAATTTATAAGTTTAATTTACAAATCATGTGAATAAATCATTTTCATAAAATATTGAAGAATGAAAACACATCCTTGGCTACATACGTATACATTGCACTGCTATCGCCATCGATTCTTTTGAATAACCTATTTGAATTGAGCTGTCGTATATCCAAATCAGATTTATAGTTGAATACCTTCGATATTGATTAGTCCCATAGAATGTGTCATTTTCACTCGTCGAGACTCGAGAATATGTCAAATACTTCAGGAATATCCTTATTTACTACTTCAAACCAGTTTGATGTCACCTCACACTTTTGTGCAGACATTTTCCAACGTCTATATACATTTGAGGGATGTTCCCATTCAAAGCAAAGCATAATAAAGTAACGCTTGAAGTGTTCTATTTCTAATAGATTTGGTATTCACTGAAAGCTAGAAGGTGAAATAATGATTCTCAGCAAAGTAAGAATCTTACTTTAAGAATTCTATAAATGTGAGTCTGAAAGGGAACCGTATTTTTCAAATAATGTCACAATTGTTTGAGCTTTCAAGAAGCTGGTACAACTTATTTTTAAAAACGAGAGATGTAATTCGTTCGACATTTTCAAGGTCTTTGGAAGTAATGTCCAGAAAAGTATTTCAAAACAACGCCAAATATTCATAAAAACTTTTCTCATCGAATGTGAGTTTGGTTCAATATTTTGGAAAGCTCTTTAGGCAATGAAAGATTTCTCCGAAAATAAACATGGCAATTGCCTTTGAAGCTGTTTTTCAAGAAGGGAGACTGTGGAAAATGACATATCGAATATGCTATTAAATTGAAATCGTCGAAAAAAAACCTTTTTTACTGCCACACTCTTAGAAAGCACATTTGTCTTTTCTTAAATAAAATTTTGGCATAAATCTGGGCTGATTTTGTGGTTAGTGTTAAAAAGGTTACAAAAGCGCTTTGGTTGCGGCTGAAAATATTTTATTTTGCAGTGCCATTATTAGGATGCATGGGAGATCACCTCTTGGTGATGCATCCTGGATAATACTAAATGATTTACTACAGCACAAACCTCCCTTGTTCTCGGATTACACTCATATACTAATAAATATTTATGATGCTTTGGACTAGTAGCTCTGGAATTATGTTATTGCAGTACACAAAAGTGAATTCTTATGAAAACAAATCTCAAGCTACACCCACAGGTGCTCCTATTCCAGTAAAACACTACATTTGAAATTGTCGCCAATAGCCCAACCGTGTAGGTTTAGTGAAGTTCATACTCCTGATTAATCCCTGATGTGACTCTGAGGACTCATACTCATACAAAAGTGTGGCAACTTTAGCATAGTCTCCCTGCATTCACATCAAATAACCATGAAGTGCTTTGGGGACTACACATACGAATGGGAATAGTGGCTAAAATCAGAGGCCGAATTGCATTGACGACAGTTCACAAAGACCGAAGTTGACGTAGACGCAGAACAATAAAAACTTTTTGTCTGGGAAAATAACCTTTGTGTTCAGTCAAACAGTAGTCAGCATCCTAGCTTCTTGTTCGAGGGATACCGGCAAACACAAAACTATGCCAGTAATGCATAGACAAACCTTCTATGGAATACCTATTGGTGTTAACAGCAATGCCCATTATGCAGGAAATAAGCCGACCTGTACATTTGCTGTCACGCCCCTTAAGACTTAGGTGTATAAAACAACATAACTATTCAACCAAGACTCACAAGAACATAAGAGATGCCCTGAGGGTGTTAATTTGACTGAACAATTTGCTTTCAGACGGTGTCGCAGGTAGACACAATATTTTTTGAATAACTACCATAAATTATAGAGGGCCATAAAGCAAGATGGTCAAGAAAAGCATCACTTGGAATCTCATACCAGGTGAGCAACCTTAAAACGGCCGTTTTCTAATTGATGGCAGTACGCGTGCACGAGGCGTGAGCCAACCTTGCCCGCCATTTTTTCTCATTGCTTTGATCTTTGTCATTAGTAAACAAAAGATAAAGTCAGCAGTTTCAAACAATAACGTGTCCTTTGATCTCGATGTGTTGATCTCGATAAACATGTCGAATTTTGTACCAGATAAAGAGCATTTGTGGGGAGCACTGCTATTCCTCTTCAATTGGAAGAAATCTGCCACCGAAGCGCATAAAATTCTTCTGGAGGTCTATGGCGACAAAATTTCTAGTGAAACTCGGTGCTAAGCATGGTTTCGGCAATTCGAAGACGGAATTTTTAACGTCACCGACAAAAAGCGCGAAAATTGACCAAAAGTTTTTGAGGACACCAAATTGCAAGGTTTATTGGATGAAGACGACACCCAATCGCAGAAACAACTCGCCGCGCAGTTGAATGTTAGCCGCCAAGCAATTTCAAAACGCATTCATGCTATGGGAAAGATCCAAAAGATCGGGAAGTGGGTGCCACATGAATTGAACGACCGACAGATGGAACGACGCCAGAACACGTGCGACATCTTGCTTGATCGGCACAACAGAAAATCATTTTGCATTGAATCGTCACTGGCGATGAAATATGGATCTTCTTTGAAAACCCTAAGCGCAAAAAATCGTGGGTGGGCCCCGGAGAACCCTCAACATCGTCTACAAGGCCAAATTGATTCGGGAAAAAGACAATACTGTGTGTTTGGTGGGACCAGAAGGAGGTGGTTAACAACGAACTGTTGAAACCTGGTGAAACGATCAGTACTCAACGCTACCAACAACAAATCATCGAATTGGATCGTGAATTGTGCAAAAAAGACCGGAATACGCGGATCGGCATGAGGGTATCATTTTCCAGCATGACAACGCACCATCACACACAGCAAGATTGGTCCGGGATACGTTGGATTAATTTGACTGGGAGTTGCTACCCCACTCGCCCTACTCTCCATATCTGGCCCCTTCCGAATACCATTTGTTTGCCTCAATGGGACACGCGCTTGCTGAGCAGCACTTCAATTTTTATGAAGCTGTTAAAAAATGGCTCGATGGGTGGTTCTTATCCAAGGGGGATGAATTCTTTTGAGGTGAAATCCATAATCTTCCCCAAAGATGGGAAAAATGTATAGCAAACGAGGGCAATTACTTCAAATAAAATATTCTTCACTTTTCTGCGTTAATTATTGTGTTTTGCTAAATAAAAAAACCGCCGTTTTAAGGTTGCACACCTGGTACACACAAAAGAAAAACCCTGACCCTTCACGTAACCGTCGAGATCTTGGCTGGTTTTAGGGCCTCATTTGGTTAAAAGCCCATGTAGATCAACACTCAACGGATTTGCATAGACAGGATGTTAGCAAATTGAGAGAAGTCTGGCCCGGAGCAAAGCTGAGAGTTGTTTTCAGGGACGAAAATCAGTCAAGATCCAAGATATAGGTAGATACCTACCAAGAAATCCTCGCCAAAGAACATTGTTAAGGTCATTCAGCTTAGTAACCCAAGCCTTTTTGAGCACAATTTGATGGTTTCAAAAGTTAGTGAGTCCAGCCATGGACACTGAAGAGGCTTTTATTATCCTTAATAAGGAGTCACTAGCTCCATTGAAGTACAAAAACAAAATCAAAAGATGTATATTTCTGCAAATTTACCGGAAGGAACCTACTGGCAAAACAGCGAACAAAAAGAGGGTGATGCCTGCAGAGGTACTAACTCCACTACATATAAGATCTAGGATCTTCTTCAATTCCTTGACCTAGGCAAAGTAGTGGAGACTTACCTGACTAGAAGTTGAATCAAATTTTGATCGATCGGGATGCTGACATTCGTTCAAATCAGTCTGCACCACTCTAAACAGCCTTAGCTGGTCTGTTTCTGTACTTATTTCAGAAAATCGAGCAGCTTATACTGACCCAGGAACTTTATATTGAAAACAACGACTGCAAAGACAAAAATTATTGTTTCGACTCCCTGAATACTGCCGCGTTTTCCATACTGAGGCCCCCCCTGAGCCTAGGTAAACTAGTGATTTTTACGATTTTTTTGCAATATTGTCTTCTTTTATTGTGATTTTCAAGGCAGTGACCCCCCCCCCTGAGCCAAATGCTGGATCCGCTCTTGCGTACAATACATACAAACATAAGGCAGCAGTATGATAGTAAAATCAAAAAAAAATCAAGAATTTAACCATTGTCCAAAATGTTCCGCTCATTTAAAACAGCTATGAAATATTGTGCTCAACTATTTGAAACGCCCTGTCATTCTAAACTGATAAACAGAGCCTGCTTACGAGAGGAAATCTGCAGGATAGCCAAGCAAACTTGGCTCAAAACGCGCCACAAACGACCGAAGAAACTCCTAAAACACTGAGACTCTCCAAAGATATATTGACGCAGAGAATCGATGAGTTTTACCTCCAAAGACTTCTGTCACAGTTGTAGATCGAAAAAGGAGTAAAAAAAACGATTCAGCATTTTCTGTATGAATGTCCGGTACTTCCAAACGAAAATTGAAGATGTTGGGCACTTCATTTCTGAAAAGCCTTATGGTGATGACTAACAAAAATGTCAGCTGTATTAGAGAACTCAAATAGTCCACAGTGCCCTACAGCTAGGTTTCAGTGCCGTCTTTCATCATTTTGTGTACAATGAGTCTATCGAGACTTAAGTGAGCCATTTTTGAAAAACTAGGCTATCACTTAAACTTCTTACCTACTTTACTAAGCTTTTTAATGTTCAGCAAAATGACCATCATTGATATAAAATATTTAGAAGAAATGACTTGATTTTTTTAAAACCATTTATTTGCCGGCAGCAACATGCAAATTACAATACGTTAGTACGGAATATCGCATCTTGCCAAAGCGCATGTCAAAACAAAAAAAAGTGTTTTAGGTGCGATCCTGAAGGGTGGAAATACATGTAAAATTTTAAAAAAATACTAATTTCAGATTGATTTAAAAAACATATGTTGCTCATTCAGATTACGTGAAGTTCTTAAAGTCCATGTCTCAAAGTACTTGAAAATATTTTTTTTATAATTTTTCAACACAAAATGGCGGCGATGCGAACGAATGAAAAAAACACCTCAAAAAATGCCTCGTAAAAGTTTACGCCATTTCCGGAGATCCTGCAACATTCAGAAGAAGAAAAATAAATAAATGAGATGTATAGTTTATAGGTTGACCAATAAAATTTATCAAAAAATGTAATTTATACATTAATTTTCGATTAAACAAAAAATTTGATTATTTTTCCAAAAAATCGCTTTTTAAACAATAATAACCAAATTATTTCTCAAAAATTACAAAAACATGTAGATTCGACGAGAAGATAGTACTTCTTTGTATATGTGGTATAAATTTGCGCCGGATCGGTTCAATATTTTTTGAGATATTTTGTACGGAAGTAGAAAAAGTACTACTTTGAGAAAAACGCACTAGATAAAAACCATTGATAATTAGTTTTTATTATAACTTACACGTTAGTCAGTGATTCCAGTTCCTATTTCCTTAGAATTTCAGATCTATAAGAATATGGTAGGGATACACAATTAGAGAACCGCTCATAGCGCCGGAGAGAAAGTAGGCAGGGAAGCGCGGCAGGTGTGCGCGACTTACTGGGAAACGCAGCGCTGCCTATATCGGACTATAGCTCCAGAAATAATACGAATATCGCTTCAAAGCTTTTCTTGGCGTATTCTTAGAGTATTTGAAACATTTTAATGTAAGAAAAAAAAATCGATTTTTTTGAGCAGTTACATGTTTTTACCCCCCTTAAGGTCCACACGACTTCCAAGTGGAGTGTATAAAGAAAAAATGATTTGTTTCTATATTAACTATTATTATTATTATAAAAAACACACCGAAACCAATGAAGCTATCAGCCCTACCAGGCCCTACGACATTTTTACTTTTCATATGTTCAATGTACATCATACTATTGCTTCCGAATATTTTTTAAACATAATATTCTTAAATCAATTGGGTAATAATAAACCAAAACAAGCCGCGAGGTGCGACCCTTAAGGTCCACACGGTCAACTTCCCAGTAATATTTACATAAATATTAAACACAAAATATTTATGAAAATAATAATACTTTAAATAATAATAATGAGAAGTATAGATAAAAGTAATTGAAATGAGTTAATATCAATCATATCAATTACTGGAGCGTCCATTGATTGCGTAAGGCTTTCGGTGGATAGAGGGTGGATTGGTTTGATTGAATATTCACGCGGATCAATTGGAGAGGAGCAGGCTACAAAGGGTTTTTTATGTTATTTGTTAATTTTATATCGATGCTTGAAGGACAAAAGAGCGCTAGCAAAAATGAATGCAGTTTTTTTATTACGCCCACTGAAGAGATTTTTCACGAGGTGGCCATTTTGAATAAATTCGTTCAAAATTGCCATGACTTCGGCATAATCATTGAATTTGAATTTTTTACGATTTTACATCAATGAGATTAAGAATTATTTCTTATTTTCAACTGATCTTGAAAATCATTGACTATGCCGTTAATAATCAGTTTAATTGCTTGTAAAGAGTAACATGTATTTCAAAAGATAATGGAGGAAGTAATTGAAATTTTACGAACACTAAAAAATAAATCTTCTTAAAACTACAATTTTTTATTTGATGAAAGCTTTTTAAAGCATATGATGGTGCAAGGTATTGCCTACAAATCATTTTACTCTTCAAAGCGTTGATTACCACAAATGCAAATGTGATTGCAATTTTGTTGGTTTTCAAAATTTAAGTAGTTTTCTTATTAAAATTAAAACAGTCTGAAAACTATTTAAAATCCTCTCAAATTTTGCAAATATGATAAAACTTTGATCGAATTAACAACGAAGTCTTAAGAATAAAAGATATAAAGTAATATCATTCGTATAAACCCTTATTACATGGTAATTTTGAATGATTTTTTATTTTTAATTTAGTTTCTTTCCAGAGTCATGCAAATTTGTTTGCTGGTTTCTCTTCAAAAACTGATAGGAATGTATAAATTATATAAACATTTATTACTGAGCTGTGCAAATCATGAAAAAACCCTATTTTTCGCATTTTTTTAATAAATTAAAAAACGGCTGAAACGAATTTTTACCAAGTTAAAAACATCACAAAAATGATAATACACGTTGATTGATACCTTAAGGACGCAAAAATCATCATTAGCTCGTGAGATATAGTAAATGATAAAAATGACCTTGAAAATCATGATGACTTTTTTATTTTTTATTTATTTTTTTACGTAATCATAAGAAATAGTTTTGCTGGTTTTTTTACAAGAATTGTTTGGAGTATATAAATTTTATAAATACTGATTACTGACTTTTGCAAATCAGGTTGAAAATTTATTGTTTATGGACAAAACCCAATTTTCTGCACTTTTTTTTACTAAATTAAAAAACGGCTCCAACGGTTTTTTCAAAATTTGATGGAATCATACAAATGCTAATACGTGTCGATTGACACCTTGATAATGCAAATCCTATGTTTGGTTCGCGAGATATAGCGCTTGACAGAAATGACCTTCAAAAGGTCAAAACAACAAACCCTCCCGACCGAAGGATTCCAAAAACTAATCAGCTCTTAAAATTGCAAAGACGCTTCGATTGGCATCTTAACAAAGTCGATACGACTTTGTTTACGTGAGTTATGCTCGTAGAAAAAAACTGTCCACGAACATACGTACGTACGTACACACACACATACATCTCTCTTTCTAAAAACACTTTATATATACTCTATAGACCTTAAAACGTAAAGAAATGTTGAAAATTTCAATTTCGATTTTTGAGGCGATGACAAGAATTTGTCATATACTGGGAAGTTAATTAAATTGAAAAAAGATTATTATTTTTTTCGAACCGAACAATATCATCACATTCAATTTCTTCGAGCAATTATTATTCGTTATTGACGGTTTTTAATTATTATTAATAATAATCATTCGTTATTAAGAATGTTTGATCATTCCTTAGGAAATATAATTGTTATTTACAATATCAACCTAAAGCTAACAATATTTGATTATTATTAACAATATTAAATTATTTATAACAATATCTTATTATTAACTAAACTAGCGTCACTAGTGGCATTCTCCCAAACCTGATAATATAAGTTTGGAATTCTATAAATTAATCTTGTTTTTGTTTATAACTATTTTATTAATAACATCTTTTACAACATGCACCAAATTTTGCTAAAACACACAATCATAAAAATATTACTATGAAGGTATTTGGAATCTGCACGCATGAACATTGCATTTCATCAGTTTCAAAATTAAGCTAATTTGTTGTCCTTTTTCATTTTTTCTTCAAATTCACTCACACTCACATTTATTTGCACTTTTAATCTTTAGGTTTCGAGATAATCGAGACAAACAACAATTACAAACGATTGCGATTACGCACCTACGTACTTACACACACACATACATCTCTCTAAAAACGATTAATTTGGATTCTTAAAACGTGGAGATCTGTCAAAATTTTGGGAATGGCAAAATCGGCCCCATTACACTGGGCACTGAGAAGTCAAAAATTATCTTGATGGAATATTTGGCATTAATTCTTATTCCAGCAAATTAATCAGTTGGGTTCATAAGTTAGAAGCTAATTACAAAGCCAACACATTCCCGCAAGCGAATTGCTGGATTACTATTTTCTACATAACGTAGCATCCGTTGCACCAAATTCTTATGCCTAATGATTTATGTACGACAAGCAATATGATCCATTTTTCAGGCTAATCTTCTTGCCTGAAATAAAGCCAACATTAATATATCATCCGCAATCACGGTGACATCATTACACTTGACATTTTGCCAATCTCATAGGGAATGATTACATCATTATTCAAACTTTTTCATAAGCTTCGCCCAAAAATAGGACAATAATACCGCGAAAAAGATGTCAAAATCCCAACAGGCATAAGAACTTTAAAATTTAATGCTTGCTTTTTCGCTCAACTGGTAAACGAAAACAGGAAAATCGATTACGTTACGATTCAGGGAAAGCAGAGGAAAATACATTTGTTTGCCGGTTTTTCAATTATGCCGGTGACTGTTTTTAATGGAACGGAAATAATCTAAATTTCTGTTTTCAAGTATCGTTTACCATGATAGGATTTATTTTCCATATGCCTTACATGAGATGGTATCGATTGGAAGTTGTAAGGACATTAAGGAAAAATGTCAGGTAAGCGAGCGACTTTTGTCAACATTTTGTCATTCAATAAACTCAAAATATAATCATTCAAGAAAGATTTATATAAATCGTTGTTTCTCAATTTGTTCGATATGTTGAATGTAACTATTAATGATTTTAACAAA
The DNA here is from genome assembly GCA_963942545.1 of Oxycera nigricornis. Classification (NCBI taxonomy): domain Eukaryota; kingdom Metazoa; phylum Arthropoda; class Insecta; order Diptera; family Stratiomyidae; genus Oxycera; species Oxycera nigricornis. Next base: position 87,816,303 of record OZ012659.1, read on the forward strand.
AACCTCCTTGCCTCTTTTGTTTTTTATAAAAACAAGAGAAGTCTCCAAAGAAACTAGTCCAAACATAGATTATGAAATTTAGGATCGGAAAATATTCATGGTAGAAAATAAAAACCTTGAAAAGCTTAAGTATCAAGTTTGGAAATTATATGTTGTTTAGTATCAATCTGATAGCCACCAATAGTGAACGCTGCCAATCAATTTGTGAATATGGAAAAAAGGACGTCGTGACATGATACTACATATGCTTACAAAGGTATCAGCTCAACCCAACCAACCAATAATCTAAGAGCTAAAGTACTCGATAATTTTTTTGTACAACAGCATATATTCAAAAAAAGTAGTTTAGCTTCATGGGGTTGAATTTTTCTGTCCAAAATTAAAGTTTTAAATTATCTCCAGTTCTTTAGTTTCGTCTGAAAAGGTCACCGCTGTTGTAAGAATCCGCATTGGCCCCTTGCATGTTTTCTGCACTATACAGGGTGTTTCGGAGTTGATGGCATTAAATGAAACCACGGAATCCTTTAAGTCTTCTGAGCAAAAAATCGTATGGGAGGGGGATGGTAAATCGGAAGAGGTTTCGAGATGTAAGGGGGGGGGAGTAACCACGCTCCTCACCCACGACCTGGCGCGTGTAAACCGTCATAACTATTTTGTTTTTATGTGTAGACTTTTGAAACAAGTGCCCACAAAGCTGCCAGTTTTACACGAGAAAATGAGAAACTTTAAACAATCGGAAAAAAATTGCTAATTTAGACTTTCGCGACCGTGTTAAACGCTAAGGTGATGTCCTAACCTATAAAAATGATTATCCTGACAGAAAGCCTTACTTTCTGCTTGATTACTACCGAAGAAAAAGGTTGCCAATTATCCTTTGTTTCCTTCGAAAAATAGAAAACTCATAACTTGTGTGATCCCTCGGAATTAGCCAAACGTCATAAAATTTTATTATTTACCTGGCATAATAACACAGTGGAAATTTTTATGAGTGATTCATTTTCTTCATGCTATTTGTTGGACCTGCTTTAGTATTGAAGGGTTTTTAAGCGGAGATAATTAAAATCCGACGTTTTGAGGATGACATAAAGTTAATGTTTAATAATTAGCACCTGATAATACAAAGCGGTATAAATTTTGTGTCGTAATGCTGCATAATTTAGTCGAATCGTCAATCAAGAAGTTTTTATTTCTAAACATATATAATCATGGCTAACTTTACCAACGAGGAATATGCTGACATGCATTACATTTACGGATTTTGCGATGGCAATGCCGCATGTGCACAGGAGGACTATTAAACGAGGTATCCGACCCGAAGATTACCCGATACCAGAAACTTCATGAAACTGCATAGAAACTTACGAGAGTTTGGAGGTTTCCAACTGCAGCGTTTGGACAACCGACCAGGAACTTTCAGGGACGCCAATCAGGAGGAGCACATACTATCCATAGTACGCAACGAACCAGACTTATCAACTCGCAAGCTAGCTTTGCGGCTGGGCTTATCGGCGACCACAATTTGGAGAGTTTTAAGCAAGGGAAGGATGCGCCCCTGCCATTTTCAATCCGTGCAGGAGTTATTTCCCGAGGATTACGTGAAAAGGGTTGAGTTTTGTGAGTGGCTTAACGAACGGGATCGAACGGACTCCAACTTCATTAGTAACATTGTATGGACCGACGAGTCACATTTTTGAAGGGATGGTGTCAACAACTTCCACAACAGCCATCTATGGGCTAATATCAATCCCAGAGTAACCAGGGCCACCTCTACACAGCGTAGATTTAGCAGAAATATGTGGGCAGGCGTCCTGGGGCGTAGGATAGTTGGGCCATTCCGTTTGCCGGATATGCTGAATTCTGCCGGGTATCTAAATTTTTTGGATAACGAGTTGCCAGCTTTACTGGAAGATACACCAATAATCAATTTGAACAGGATGTATACCAACACGATGGTGCTCCAAGCCATACTGGCCAACAAATCACCCATTGGCTTGCCTCAAACTATCCAGAAAGGTGGATAGGTCGAAATGGTCCAATTAGGTGACCACCCCGGTCTCCAGATCTAACTATCCTTGATTTTTATGTGTGGGGTGCAATGAAGCAAGAAGTTTACAAGACACCTGTGTCATCAGTTCAAGAATTAGATTTAAGAATTGAGGCAGCTAGTGAAAAAATAAGAGAGGAACTCATGCATTTCGATGTAGTCACAGAAATTAGGAAAAGAGCTCTTGTTTGCATTTCTGTGGAAGGAAGACACTTTGAACAGTTGATGTGATCACAAGCAATACAGCACAGTTCAAAATAAATTGTTACTTTAGATCTTTAGTTATTATTTTCCTTAATAGAGTAAGTCAGCAAAATTTCACAAAATTTTAGTTTTCTATTTTTCGAAGGAAACAAAGGATAATTGGCAACCTTTTTCTTCGGTAGTATTCAAGCAGAAAGTAAGGCTTTCTGTCAGGATAATCATTTTTATAGGTTAGGACATCACCTTAGCGTTTGACACGGTCGCGAAAGTCAAAATTAGCAATTTTTTTCCTGTTGTTTAAAGTTTCTTATTTTTCCGTGCAAAACTGCCAGCATTGCGGGCACTTGTTAATACATTTCTAAAAACATACATTGACAGGCTAAACGCATACTTTTACAAAAGTCTACACATAAAAACAAAATAGTTATGACGGTTTACACGTGCCAGGTCGTGGGTGAGGAGCGTGGTCCTTCCTCCCCTTATATCTCGAAACTCCTTCCGATTTACCACCCCCCTCCCATACGATTTTTTGCTCAAAAAACTTAAAGGATTCCGTGGTTTCATTTAATGCCATCAAATCCGAAATACCCTGTATATATTCAAAAAAAAACATAGAAAGGAATTTTTCCGGCCGACTGGAATCGATCGTCATTGCATTGCAGAATCGTTTTAATGGGGTAAATTAAATCAAGGCAACTCTGAAACAAAGCACCTAGCATTAATCCAGTCGACCTACAAGCTAGGAACTGCTCCAATTCATCCACCGAACAGCTAAGATGCTGGTTGAAGCAGTCTTCTGCTCAATCTTTGGTCACATATATAGGACGATGCAAAATTGGCTGCTTATTGGCTAAGAATCCAAAAACACATTCAACGCATTATCTAGCTCTGGCTGATCTACGATAATAAACCATTTTTTTCAGTGAGACAACTCCGTCATAAGAGCATAATGGAACCTCAATTGAAAAGCTATTGTCGCAAAACGTGAGGTTAGCGTAAGCTAAATGAAATCGGTAAACTTTTTTGAGGAAAATTTAAGTTAATTTTCTAAACAATGAACTTTCCTAGCAAATTTTCGAAGTTTAGCTGTTTTCATAAGCATTATCATGCTTGCACAAGGACGAGAGAAGGTTTGTATTGCAAATAGCAAGCAGGGAAATTTAAAAATATCCCTTGTAATTGTGATATAGTGGCGCAGAAGGCCTCACTGGAATATGCTTCATGACAATTGTTCCTCGGCAATTTAGATAATTACTCATTTTTAAAAGTTTAAAACAACAAAAATGAATTTTTCAGATGAAAGTAAATAAGTTCAACCCCGCTAGAGCTATGTACACTACCGCTCATATGTATTTGCCCACCCATATATTTTGAGGTTTTCTATATTAATAGACGTTTTTTATATATAACGATTTAATTTTGTCTTTCATTAATGCTGTCATCTTGTTTGTATAAAAATTTTGTAGGTGTAATTTTAAAATCTATTAAATGTTTTTGGAAAACAATAATTAGGTCCTCAATGAAAATGACATTAACTAACTTCGGAGGTAATTTAGTCCATCAGGTAACCGAGTTTTTTAGGATTCTATTGTTTTATCGGATGATAGTACTAGGGTATATTTAGGAATGCGTCGAATTTTAAGACAACCTTTTTAACTGCGAAGAAAATATAATTGAAAATTTATGCTGCCGGCGGACTTGTTGTTTTTCAAACTTCTATTGAGCAGTTGATATACCAAAAAAAAGAACTTTCGAGTGAAATACGCGCGACTATATTTGCACATTATAAATATGGCAAAAACAATCGTCCAATTTCTCGGGAGCTGAAAATCTCGAAGAGAACAGTAGACTACCACGTGAACAAATTTAAGACGTCTAAAAGTGTCAGAAATAATAAATTATGTGGAAGACCCAGGACCAAGACTGCAGCTGAAGAAAGGAAGATAGTGATTGCCAGCAGACATAGACGATGTCTTACTGCTCTAGAAATAGCCGTGGAAGTGAATTTAGGGCAATCTGAACACCTAAGTGTGTCAACCGTCAAACGAAAGCTTCAGGAAGCAGGCCTCTATGGGCGTGTTGCGGTTAAAAACAAGCCGTGAGGTGCGACCCATGAGGTCCACACGGTCAACTTCCCAGTAATATCTACATAGATATTAAAAATATTAAACACAATAATAATTATGGAAATAATACTACTTCAAATAATAAAAATGTACTTCTCACAAAAGTTATTGGAATGACTTAATAATAATCGTAACAACTACGCGAGCGTCAATTGATTACGTAAGGATTTTGGTGCATTGGTTTGATTGATTATTCACGCAGATCAATCGGAGGCGGGACAGGTTACAAAGCAGTTTTTTCATTAAACATGGTGCTGTGAAGACTATTGAAAATCTGCTCAAATGTTGCAAATATTAATAAACTTTGATTGACTATACAACAATGTCTTTAGAATCAGAGATTTAAGGTATAATGATTCGAATGAACCCTTTTTACATGGTGACTTTGAATAACTTTTTATTTTTTATTTAATTAATTTAATTTATTTTGTAATCCGAAGTAAAATTTTTGCTGCTTTCTCCACAAAGATTTATAAAAATTTATAAATGCTATAAACATTTATTATTACGATGTGCAAATCAGGTTAAAAATGGTTTTTTTTTTATAAAAAAACACTACTTTTCCAAAAACAAATTTTACTAAATTATAAAAAAACGCTCTAACGATTCTTTTCAAATATGAAAACATCATAAAAATGTTAATACGCATCGATTGACACCTTAATGATGCAAAGGTTATATTTGGTTCTCGAGATATAATGAATGACGTAAATGACCTTGAACGTTTAATGAATTTTTATTTTTAATTTAATTTTTTTCGTAATCATGAAAAAAACTTTTGCTGTTTTTTTTCACAAAAATTATTTGGAGTATACAAATTATATAAATTTTGATTACTTCGATTCGAAAATCAAGTTAAAAATTTATTGTTTTTGAAAAAAAACCTAATTTTTTGCACTTTTTTTCTAAAAATTAAAAAACGGCTCCAAGAATTTTTTTAGAAACTTGACAGAATTACATAAATGTCAATACGCGTCGATTGACACCTAGTTTAAGGAAATCGTACTTTGGGTTCGCGAGATATAACGCATGACAGGAATGACCTTCAAAGGGGCAAAACAACAAACCCCCCCGACCGAAGTATCCCAAAAACTAATCAGCTCCTAAAATTGCACAGACGCTTCGTATGACACCTCAACCAAGTTGATACGATTTTTTTTACGTGAGTTATGTTCGTAGAAAAAAGTGTCCACGAACGTACGTACGTACGTACGTACACACACACACACACACATACATCTCCCTTTCTAAAAACACTTTATATATACTCTATAGACCTCAAAACGTAAAGAAATGTTGAAAATTTCGATTTCGATTTTCGAGGCGATTACAAGAACTTCCCATATACTGGGAAGTTAAAAATCATTATTACATGCCAGAAATAAGAAGAAGAGATCAGAATGGGCGAAATAATACAAAAATTGGGCACCTAAAGACTTGACAAAGATGTTGTGGAGTAACGAATCGAAATTCGAAGTTTTTGGCTTCATGCGCAGAGTTTTTGTGCGGAGGTCAGCAGAAGAACGGGCATTAAACCAATGTTTAGTGCCTACCATGAAACATGGGGGTGGCTCTGTTATAGTATGGGGTTGTTTTGGTGAACGTAGGATTGGTAATATTTGCCAAATCCAAGGCGTAATGAGGAAGAAGCACTATCGAGAGTTACTTGAAACTGAAATGTTACCATCTGGACTGCCCATTTTCCGGAATACTCGTAAATTCACATTTCAGCACGACAATGATCCGAAACATACCTCCAAGCTATGTAAGGACTATTTGGAGAAGCTGTCAACAAAAGCACTGCTTAATGTAATGGTTTGGCCACCGCAGTCTCCTGATCTCAGCCTAATTGAGCTCTTATTAGATGAACTCGATAGAAATGTCCGCCATGTTTGTCCAGCGTATACCGAACATTTGTGGCATTTTCTACAGTCAGAATGGAATAAAAATTCCGAAGAAACTTTAAATAAATTGACAAGTAGAATGCCGAAACTATGTGAAAGTGTAATTAAAAGTAAGGGTAGACACATTGATGAGTCTTAAATTGAATGTAAATTACATTATTTTGTATCTTTTTTCCTAATTTGTACTAAGAATTAAATAAAGAATAAATTATTTTTATCAAAAGTTTTAATTTTATTTCCTGATCCCGAATACACCACTTTTTCAGGGTGGGAAAATACATATGAGCGGTAGTGCTACTTAGGAAACTGGCATGCTACAATAGTACTTAGCCTGTGAAAAGAGGGAGGGAAGATGAGTGAGTTTGGTTCTTTGGACAGACCTTTGATGATTATACAGAATGTTAACTTTTGCAATCATTATATTGACTAGGTACTCTAAGATATAGTGCAAGGGTAGCATAGCCATTGACGAAGACCACCCAACACTATCCCTAAGGTAAGTATCTAAGCAATGTCAGACAACTCGTGAAACATTAGTAGTAGAAAAAGAGAAGTTTTTAAATCGTACCAAAGCCTTACCTTACCTTATCTTTTCTACCTTAATCTGGCTTTGGTGTAGGCGCCATGAAGGGTGAAGCGTAGAGTTTGAGGCTTACCATCTACACGGCACTATGAGTTTACTCTGTATGTCGGCGTGCTGTTAAGTATCAACAGGGCGGTGCTACGACCCAGATAGTACGAAAGGGATTAAGGAGGACCCGTTTTGATCAGTAAATGTGAAGAAGCCAGCATACTCTGGATAAAACTCGTCCTTACATTCAAAAGATAAGGTGCCAGTTCTATCAAGTTAATAGTAAATGCCTAGTACCTGGTGAGGGGCCTTGATATAAGTTAATACGATGACGTTAATCTGAGGAACTATTTGTACTATAAATTCAACCCCGCCGAAACTATGTCCTTTGGTAAATTCCAATGAACACGCAACGACGGCCTCTAGCCTATGGATAGAAGGGGACCCCTATTTCAGACCAAAATGGTGACAAACAGTGTTCCTTCTACATTTCAATGATGCTTCCACTAAAAGTGCAATAAAGGCATAGCCATTGTGAAAGGCCGCCCTCACACTATCCTGAGGTTGACAATGGATCCATTGCTCGCGTGTTTACGAGTAAAAGAGCTATTGGGAAAAAGTGGGGATTGAAACCCAAAATCGTATCATGGCTCTATACGGCGATAGTGAAACCAATCCTTCTAAACGGCGCAGTTGTTTAGAGGCCATCAATTGTAAAAACATCCAATGCAAACCTGCTTAACAGGCTCAGGAGGATTGCAGATATTGCAATCACCGGGGCCTTACGCACTACCCCGACATAGGCACTGTTTATGCTATTGAATTGGCTCCCGACGGAGCTCCTTACGAGACAGCAGGCCAAGTGCTCTGCGATTCGATTGAAAGCTCTAAATCTCTGACATGAGGGAAATATTGGCCACTTCACCATATCACGGAGGGATGGACCAACGCCAGGGAAAATAGACTTCACTTCTCCGATTCCTTGCTTTCATCATGGTTTCAAGTCAGTCATCCTAAGCAATGATGACTGGAAAATGGAGATAGGTAGGACGCAGCAATCGGTCGACATCTATACTGATGGTTCCAAAATGGATGGAAAAGTTGGCTTCCTCAGAACAGCTTGGCCTGAAATTATCCTTCCAGCTTCCGGACCACTGTAATGTTTTTCAGGCAGAGATTATTGCAATATACAAGGCAGTAGAATGGTTGAGAAATCAGGAAATTTCCGAAAGAAATCTGTAAAAAAAATTATGACAGCCAGGCTGCTATCCAAGCACTATCCAATGTGTACACCGCACTGAGTCCCAAACGCACAAAGTAGCCCCTAAACACGAGTCGTGAAACTTTGAGTTCTATCGTGTCTATACTGACGGGGCATTGTCTAATTGGCAGACATGCGGAAAAATTGGGCGTTCCCTTCAACGATTTCTGCCGAAGCTGGAGATCGTTAGAAGAGGAAGAGACAATCTAACATTTTCTGTGCGAATGCTCAGCACTGTCCAGGAAACGCATGAAAACCTAAGGCGCACTCTTCCTGGACAGCCTCACGGAAGTAGCTTATTTGAACATTAGCCGCATAGCCGGATTCATACGAGAATCGAAATGATTCTCGTCACCAAGCAGCTAGGTTGTAGTGCCGTCTCAATCTTCTGCCTATTGTGGCCTAAGTGAGCCATCTTTTGATAAAGAGGGCTACCACAACAACCAACGAACCTAGTACTTGATGGGCGTCATGGTACAAGTTGATTTGATATCCATGCTTAAGAACTGAGGTCTTAAGACCTTTCACATCATACCACCAAATCAAACACTGAGAATGTTCTTCACATTGATATTATTATTTGTAAGAATAATTTATAGTTATTTTACTTCACAAACGGTCGGATCTTGCCGGTAAACCTAATATTTTTCTATCGTATACTAACAAAAAAAATTATGACTAGAAAGTTTATTTCGTCTGACACAAAAACAATATAACGATAATTTTTCACATTGCTCCCTCCATACAACGCTTGAGAGGAGGTGGAGTAGTTTTAATGTTTTCATTCTCCTCCCCTAACTTCTCACACTGCTGAATACTCAGTTTGTAAACTGATGACCTTTTTGCACTGACTCCACACGTCAGGTAGTATTAGTGTAAGATAGTTTACTCCCAAACTGCCACCTCATACACACCCTAACCGTACCGTAACCCTAACCTACCCTAGAAAACTCAATTTGTAGATTGAAAATTATCTTGCACTGATTCTACTCCATTCCTCATCCCTTGGAAGGCGTCTTCGTATGGAGACATTTACCAGAAACAGTTTTATTAAAAAAGCCATTTAAAAACTGTTAAGTTTTTAAATTTGTGTAAACTTCATAAATACTAGATTGCGCCAACTGAGAGGTTTCCGATTATGAATAATTGAACATAACAAATATGTAGAGAAATATGTCATAGAAGTCGGATCTGCTTCCTGGGGGTTAGAATTAAAATCCTTCACTGACTCGACTAAATGGAATTCAACCAGTTTATTCTCACGAAAGATCTATTCTTTATCAAACCAAAACTATAAAAACTTTATAACTCAATTTGGCTTTAGCAACCAAAGATTGTCAAGTAAACATAATAGTATGGACTATGGTCTCAACCCAAATAATGCTAGTAGAAAGTTTTGTTGAAAATAAAAAGCCAAGAAAATTGCTTCTCTATAATATAAATTGTATGATTTTATGGTACCAATAAAGTCCCGACCAAACTAGAACAAACAGCAAAATTTCATTTGCAGTCAAAACAACGAGCTGCTTTTATAGTTCAAATACGCCAAAAAGGTCTTCTATGATATTCTAAGAGGTTTATAGGTTCTACGGTAGCAGGTGAATCACCTTACGTATGTAAATGAGTATACTTACATACAGTACCTTTACGGAACGTATGAATATAGATTAATGCTTCGAATAACCACTTGATAAAACTGAAGTAGGTCACGTCATTGCCTGTTAAGGATACATACACGAAAAACATTCCTAAATTCATTGAAGTTGCCACGACTTATTCAAGTGTTAGACTTCTTGTTTATAGAATCAATACATAAGTACACTGTGGGGACTACAGACAGCTGCAGAGCTACTCGTTATCCTAGCCCACTTCGTTTGCAAGAACCTATTAAATTAATTTCGGATACTTCAAACTCAAGTGCAATAACAGCCATGGTAGAAATATGTTTCAGTAGCGGAGAATCGTTACCATCTTTAGTACGTTATGAACAGCTACCAAAAAAAAATATCACTGGAAATCAAATGTGTTTTTATTCAGTTGCCTGGCAATAAATTGCTTCATAGAAGTTAGTTTCACGTCATCATCAGATTATACGTGTTTCATCAATTAAGTTCGCAATTGGAAATCTTTTAAGTACACTTGCGTACAAATGGCTTCAGAAATATAACATCACTTAAAGGAATGTAGGGCGATGAGTTTAGGTGTCTATCAACTGATGAAGATAACTTTCGTTTCTATGATAATAACAGACGGAGTATACAGAAGGATATTTTGCAAAACAAATCAAGAAACATATAGCTTAATTAAAGTTATTTTAATCAAAAAGAATATTATTTCTACCCTAAGAAATAAAACTTTTCAGCAGTTGCTATTTCGATTCGCGGTAAAATGAACGAAAACAATCGAATCTTCCGACACGTTTATTCTTATCACTTTTTACAAGACGGACCTCTCGTCGAGCAACTCTCCTAAAGTAATTTAGGATGAGGATTATATACACAGTTGTAAGCTCGTTTTTGCAATAAACATTAGACTTGAAAAGATGAAAGGGATTATGGCATAGTGCGCAAAGGGTGATTAGGACTCAGTGTCACCTATGTTTATGATCGACGACCTTGAATATGGTTTTATTGCATTCAAAGGCGGCAAGGATCTTAAGAACTACACATGGAATTTCATCATATATACAGTACTTATTCTAAAAAGATATTTACATTTTATTCGTGCGGATGCCGCTACAGCACCCTCTACCAGTGATTTGATTCACGAAAATCCAATCTGCAGTCGATCAGGAAATCGAACAACTCGTCCGGACCGGGTACGCAATTCTGATGGCTGTTCCTCAGTAGGTTGACATGTTGATTGTCTTTCCTGAAGACTCGGAAGATACCGTGCTGCAATCGTTACTCTCTTTCTCTCTCTCTGTGTGTATTTCTGGGCTGCTATCAATTTCATCGCTTTCGTTTTGCAAAAGATTGTCATTTAACGTGAATTCTGGTTTCAATCTTTCGATGGATATGTTCAAATTGCGACCTCGAATGTTGACTAAGAAGTTTTTATCAGACCTTGAAATCACCTTAAACGGACCATCATATGGAGGTTGTAAATGACGTTTGACACCTCCATGACGAACAAAAACATACTCTGTAGTTGCGAGATCTTTGAATATGAATATGTGTTTCTCGCCATGTCTTGATCCTTTGACTGGCTGAAGTCTTTGCATGTTGTCACGAAGGATATGTACGAAGTCTGTGGAGTCGCTTGTGTCTTTTATCGATGATGACAGAAATTCTCCTGGCAGTTTGAGCGGCTGTCCGTACAACATCTCAGCTGACGTTGCTTGGATGTCGTCTTTCCATGCAGAGCGAACTGCCAACATAACCGTTGGTAATAATTCAGTCCATCGCGCATGTTGTTGACATTTTATTGCAGCCTTTAGTTGCCGATGAAACCTCTCAACCATTCCATTCGCTGATGGGTGATAGGCTGTCGTTCTGAAGTGAGTTGTGCCAATGAGCTTGTTCAGCTCTTGAAACAAGCACGACTCAAATAGTCGTCCTTGATCAGTTGTAATTCGAAGGGGACTTCCAAATCTAGCGATCCAGTTTGTGTACAAGGCTCGTGCTACTGTAGTAGACTCCTGATCCTCCAGTGGGGTTGCTTCAGGCCAGCGTGAAAAACAATCAACACAATTCAAACAGTACCTATAGACTTCTGATGTTGGCATGACTATTAGGTCGATGTGCAGATGTTCAAATTTTTCAGATGGTAGTCAGAAATCTCCTGGTTTGGTAAAAACGTGACGATTGATTTTCGCGCGCTGGCATTCCAAGCAGCTACGGGCCCATAATCGGCAGTCATTTTTGATAGATGGCCACACATACCTTTGAGTTATTATTTTAACTGATGCTTTAACTCCAGGATGTGAGAGTCTGTGAATGTTTTCAAAGATTGCACGGCGCAACGATGCCGGTATATACGGTCGGGTTGATGATGTCGTCACATCACACACTATGGAAACATCTTCTCCTGGAATCCGGATGAGCTTCAGTGAAAGGCTTGTAATGTTCTCCTGCTGTATCTGTTTCAGTTCCTCGTCTTTTTTCTGTGCAGCTGCGAGGTATTGCAAATTCCATGTTGAATTAACTTCTTCAACTCGAGAAAGAGCATCTGCGACCACGTTGGTCTCACCAGCTACATGGCGAATGTCCGTTGAAAATTGGCTTATGAGATCCAGATATCGAAATTGTCGAGGGGTGGACTCTTTGTTCTGCTTCGTGAACGCAAATATAATTGGTTTGTGATCGGTGAATATCACAAACGTACAAGCTTCGACCATGTGTCGAAAATATTTTACTGCCTCGTAAATAGCCAGCAGCTCGCGATCGTAGGCGGCATATTTCTTCTCAGATGATTTGAGCTTTCTTGAAAAGAATGCTAATGGCTCCCAACCATCGCCAATTTTCTGTTGCAAAGAATCACATGATTGGAAGCATCACTGAAGATTGCCAGAGTTGTGTTCATTTGTGGGTGAGCCAATAAAGTCGCCTGGACCAAGCTCTCCTTACATGCAGTAAACGCTTCCTCTGATGTCACTGTCCGTTTAACAGGAGTTTTTCTTTTGGCATTTCCCACGAGTAGCTCATTTAGCGGTGCTTGAAGGTACGCCGCCTTAGGTATGAACCTTCTATAAAAGTTTAACATACCCAAGAACAGGCGAAGCTCCTTGATTGTACTTGCGCGTTAAAATTGCCAAATAGTGTATTCAAATGTTTATAGTGTTCCTCTATTGTTCTCGATGCGACTAAAATATCGTCGATGTATGCATAACAGAAGTCCAGGCCACGAAGAACTTCATCGATGAACCGTTGAAATGTTTGAGCCGCATTTCTCAAGCCAAAGGTCATGAACGGGAACTCATATTGGCCTAATGGTGTCGTGATGGCGGTTTTCTCAATGCCTTCTTCAACCACAGGAATCTGATGGAAAGCTTTCACTAAGTCTATGGTAGAGAAGACCTTTCCGCCACAACTTATTTATTATAAATGCTTCCCATAACTTGTTGGCATCGTATTCAGCCAATACTATGGTCAATAAACTAAATTTAAACTATAACATTTTCTTATTTAATCTTTTAAAACTGCAAACGTGTCAGTTTTGAAACCGAAGTACATAATATATTCCAAAAGCATTGTTCGTTATATAAGCTTATCATTATTTTTCTTTAGCGGGAAACTACTACGAATAAACATAAAAACGGTTACGAAATCAACAAACTGAAAATTTTCGTTCCTTCGACTTTTAAATGGTTAAACAAAGCAAATCACAATAAACACAAACCGAATATCTAAAATTCAATAAATTTGATGAATTGACCAAAAAATTTATAGAATACAGTACCAAACAGTTGCCTTTGTTCAAGCTAAGCAATTCCTAACACGATTGAATGTAATTGACGATAATAACTAGTCACTTGATGTAAAATGAATCATACTCTGTTGACTTGTTAAAGTTGTGGTGAAAACTAGGACGACATGTCATTGGAAATTTATTGGACTACATGTAAACTTCATAATGAAGGACTTTCATGCACCAATTTTTTATTTCCCAGTATATGAGAAGTTCTTGTCATCGCCCCGAAAATTCAAATAGAAATTTACGAAATATCTATACGTTTTGAAATCTTAAGATACCCAAAATTTTAATTTAAAATGTTTTGGAAAGAAGTCTGTATTTGTGTGTTAGTATGTTCTTGTGGACCTCAAATATCGCATCTCGGGGCTTGTTTTTTGTAATCACGAAAAAAATTTTTACTGATTTCCAACAAAAACTATCCAGAGTATGTAATTTTTATAAACATTGATTGTTGGTAGTGTTATTTAGATGGAGAATTTATTTTTTAGAGAGAAACCCCCTATTGCCCTTGTTATTAAATTTTAAAAACGGCCATACTCACTTTTTAAAAAATTTGGTACGCTTAGATTGTCATTCAACGAAGTCGATACGACTTTGTTTACGTGAGTTGTGCTCACTCACTACGTGGAAGTAGTCTGAAAAATAAAAAAATTATGAGCCACAAACGATGCCAAAATGAGGGATCGAATTTAAGCGCTGTAACTGCGTTCACATTCAGAGCTTACCTTTAGATGTCAAATATGTCCAAAACTTTCCAAGAATCGTCTTTCAATAATTGCTGTTCAGTATACTTTAAGAACAATTAATCATTCTAAAATTTAACGTGGCCACGAAGTTACAACAATTTAACCTGACCGCGTGGCAAGAACGCTGAGCGCACTTTGGGAAATTTCAAAACTTGAAGTTTTTCTCAAAACAACTTTTCTCGTCATGGTCTGCAGGATAACTCCATAAATTTTCAACATACCTTTATATATTCAAATATTATTAAACGATTTTTCAATCTGAAAATTTTGGATACGATGTTTATTTCAACTTTTACAAACAATTAAAATTGTACGTGAAACCCATGAAGCCTTTTCCTCATTTTACATTATAATTCTTGACGCCGTTGAAAGGTACGTACCTAAAATTAAGAAGAAGGAAAAGTTATCTGAGCCCTGGCTAGACAGCAATCTGCGCGCATTAAGGAATGAGAGAAACAAAGTCTATAAATTACTAAAGCTTAACAACAATGCTAGCGAGAATTTAAAAAATAGATACTTTGATTTGTCAGAAGATTACAAAATCAAATACCGCGAGGCCTATGAACACTACGTGAATTTAACTGGTGAAAACATAATCAGAGACCCTAAGAAGTTCTTTGATTTTGTTAACCTCAAGAGGAAATCATCGGGCTATCCAGCGTCAATGACCAAAAATAATACCGTTTCTTCATCGCCGAAAGTTATCTGTGATCTTTTCGCTGACTATTTTCAAGAAGTTTTTTCACCGCCAAAGATTTCGGTAGACACGGAGTCCTCTAAAGTTAATCCAATGGTACTGCCTATGGACATGTATCTCTCAAGGGAAGATGTTGCTCAAGCTATTAACAAACTTGACGTTAATAAGAGTCCTGGACCAGATTTACTTTCTCCATTTTTTGTGGTACAGTGTATGGACCAGCTTGTAGTACCTCTTCACTTTCTTTTTAATAAATCTTTGACAAATGGGAGTTTCCCAACTTATTGGAAATCTTCCCATATAATTCCTATCTTTAAGAGTGGTGACAAGCGTTCTGTCCTGAACTATAGAGGTATTGCAATTCTATCTATAATCCCTAAACTATTTGAACAAATCGTTTGCCATAAACTCTCAGCTATTATTGAGCCTCTTCTAAATGAACAACAACATGGTTTCCGCAAGGGCCGATCAACTACAACCAATCTCATGGTTTTAGTTTCTGATCTCCTATGTAAAATGGAGATGGGTTACCAAATTGACGCAATCTACACAGATTTTAGTAAAGCATTTGACCGGGTTGATCACTCCATACTTATTTCCAAATTGCAGAAAATAGGAATCACCGGCTCTATGCTCAACTGGCTCAGTTCCTACTTAAGAGACCGAAGTCAATTAGTTAAATTTCAGGGATATTTGTCCAAGCTGATTCTCGTACACTCTGGTGTACCTCAAGGCAGTCACCTCGGCCCTCTTCTTTTTAATGTTTTTATATCAGATTTATCTGAAAAACTCTCGGACGTATCACATCTTCTTTACGCTGACGATCTGAAGATATATCACACCATTAAGTCTCAATCTGATACTGTTTTCCTCCAATCAAAACTAACTTCCCTCCAACAATGGTGTGATGTTAACAAACTACATCTAAACGTTGGGAAATGTTTTGTAATGACTTTTTCCCGTAAAACCACAATATTGAACAATGCATACGTTCTCAACAATACGGTATTGGATATGAAAGAAAACATTGTTGACCTTAGAGTTGTCCTAGACAAGAAACTATGCTTCAATTTTCACTACGATACTATTCTCTCCAAAGCTCATAAACAGCTTGGCTTTATTAAAAGACGAGCCAAAGAGTTTAAAAATCTGTGGGTAACTAAATCATTATTCACCTCACTGGTTCGCCCAATACTTGAATATGCCTGCAATGTATGGAACCCACATTTCGGAGTTCATGATACGAGAATAGAATCCGTCCAAAAACAATTCTTGTTGTTTGCTCTCAGAGACCTTTATAGCCCTGATGACTATCAAATCTTGCCTCCTTATGAAGTTAGATTGGAGCTTCTGAATTTGTCTACTCTTAAAACCAGAAGATCAATGTTGTCCTCTTGTTTCGCCTTTGACGTGATTAGGGGCCACATTAAAGTGGAGTATTTGACGAATAAAATAAAGCTTAATGTGCCTGTACGAAGTACGCGTAATACACGTTTACTAACTGAATATCAGCATCTTACAAAGTATGCAGATAATGAACCAGTTAATAGGTGCTGTAAAATATTTAACACTTTGAGCAAACACTACTCCCCTAACATCTCCAAGTTCAGTTTTAAATCCAGCATTTCAAAAGCCCTTCCATTATCCATCCCTAAATTGTGACGTGCATACAACAGTATAAATTAACGTTGAATATAGCACGTATTTTAGGCTTAAGTATATTGTTGTATTGTATATTTTATATATTTATATTTTTATATGTTGACTGTGATTGCCTTGCTTTGGCGAAATAAATAAATAAATAAATACAAATCTCGCTGGACGAACTATATCTGTTTTCTTGAAATGCTAGAAACTTTTAGAACTATTTGTATCCATTCATATTTGATAATGTTAAGTTATATACATTATAATAGTTAAGTTAATAATTACATGTACCTACCATAATTAGAAAAAAATTTATGGTGAAAATTTATTTGAAAATATTTCTCAATTTTGCAAGTACCAATAAACAATATGAAACGCCTGAAAACATTCATTCGCAGAGTCTCGTTTTTTTGAGGAATTGGACGTATTTGACCACTTTCAATAATTTTGTCAAAAGTCGTTTAAGGCTGAGGCTCCACGTCCGATTCCAAACCGATTATTATTTGGAATGCGTAAACAATAAGAAAGACGGGCGTCAAGGCTCCACGTCCGATTCCAAATCTGAAATAAGAACGTGCGAGGCTCTTGAATCAGATTGTTTGTTTAGTGTTCATTCTCGTGTCGGTGCTCAACGTGAAAACATCTGTCTTGCGTTGTTGATGGTGTCAGTGCTAAAATCCTAAAATGGATGAATTGTGGCACTAGGGCACACTTCTCGGCAAACACTCTCCCACGCCGCATCATAAAGTTCCCTGTTGTGGTAATCTTTCTCCGCAATACTCCATTTTACCGGATTATTTCCAACTGCAGTTATCACCTGCTCCATGGCCTTCTCGGTTCACTGCCTTTTAACGAATGACCACAACGCATGCGCATACAGAAAATCGGTTTCAGAAAACCGGCCGTGGAGCCGGGTGTCATCCGATCTTGTGGCGAAAGCGTATAAATGAGCGAGAAGGAAGAGCCTTCGTTCTGATTATGAATCGGAACGTCGACCCGGGTCATTATGAACCAGACGGGTCGTAAAACCGGCGTTCTTGATCGAATCTGACGTGGACGCAGGGTCGCCCGGTTCTCACATAGATAACACGCAAAATAACAAAAGGTCGCGCCGCTATGACGTTCATTCTTAAAAACAAACAAACCGAAACCGATTTGCAATCGTACGTGGAGCCTCAGCCTAAGATGTCATTTGTTCCATTCCAAATTGATAAAAGTCATGTGAAGTTTGGTTAAATAAAGTATCATCTGTGAATTTGGAATTTTAATTAACTATTCTTAAAAGAAAACAATCCACTCGCTAATCCCGTAACCAGTCACTAGCAAGGGTGTCACGGGAGGGCCACTAATAATACGTTAAGGGTTAACGAGGAAGTAGCTAGGGGCTTGTTAAGGGCTTATGAGGGATTGCTCGAACTTAATAAGCTTACGGCAGCCAACGCTTTTTGTGCAGACTAATTCGAGTTTGACCTCTACCTAGCTGCAGGGCAGCTCAGTTCAATGGGTATTGTCGCAGATAAATTCTATAGCATAGATCCCGAATATCATTTCCCGAGATTCAGCCATCTGTTTGCCTTTTAAGAAATAAGAGCCATACATCTTAACTATATTAACAACGGGAAAAAACGAATTAAATCCCGATATAACGAACGACACAAAAAACGAAAAGAGATACCACGCGAGCAAACAACTCTCGAGCGTCCATGCTACGCTAGACAAGATAACAAGCTGCAGCAGCTTGTCCTGGCCTAACGCTAACATGTTCGTATTTTAGAGCACACTTGGACCACCCAGTGCTTAAGGGAGAAAACCGCTGTAGAGGTTAAAAGTGATTTTTTGGGAATTTTTTTCTCACAAACCAAACAACATATCGAAATTTGGTAACATGATCTATATTGTACCAGTATTTGACATCCTCTTTGAATTTTTTCAGAACTTCAAAAAACAAAATGGCGGCTCCGTAGCATTTCTCCAGTAACATCTTTTTTTCTGGCTTCGCGGCCGGATCGTTTTCTCCTGAAATGTTAAGGTAAGAAAAAGAAAAAGTACGCAGAATTTTTTTTGATTTGGTTTTTGACAAAATGGCGTCATTTTAACAAAAAAAACGCTCGAAAATTGCTAATAACAATTGAAATATGCCACATTAAAAAATTTTGCGTACTTCCTAGCAGACACTAGTATTGAACATATTTTAAAAATTTCAAGTAACTCGAACAAAAATTTTTTGAGACAGGACTCCGGCTAGTTTGAAAAACGTTGTTCCGAGATAAACGCGTTTAAAGTTAAAGTTATTGAAAAATCATTGATAAAATCGATTTAATTGTAGTCTGCCAAATACGTACTTCAGCGTTCTCTACTAACGTTCAACTAACAGAGCACGTGTACAGTTTTGAAAGATTTATATTTAAAATTGTTCTAAATTTCAATACCAACAGTGCGCGGGGATACGCGCGGATTGCGCTCCGAAGGAGCAGTGAGAGGCGCCGCGCTTATTTAAAATTTAAAACACTTAGAAATTTTTCCACTACATTAAACTTTGCTTTATAATTTCTATGATGATAAGGTATACTTTAGAGTAACAAAAAATAATTGATTTTTTGAAAATTATTCAGTGGTGTTCCCCTTAAAGGAAATGAAAGACATAACTTCGAATCTTATTTTTTGACGGAACAACTTATTTCCGATGTTAAAATTAATCGACTTGGAACAAGAGTTCAACGAAATAAAGTCCCACCAACTTCAAACTACCTTCGCCTTCGACTCACATCCAACTGTTAAATTCATCGTTGAACGCTACAGCTTTCCGTCCAAGGCCATCTTTGTCCATGATCGTTGCCCAGTCAAGAAAAAAGATTGCTTGCGGGTGTGCATCGCTTTCGCATGCCAGCGTAGCACCAGCAAATTTCAGATTTCCAGGTACTGGTGCTCATAATACAGGGTTGTCGCTTGCGCCCAGAGCAAAAAATTTACTTGAAAAAAAAAACAATTAAGAGTCTGGTAATGTTGACGATGAGGTAGAGGTCATAAGAGACCGACCTCTAAAAAACAAGATAAGGTCATCTGTAGCTTGTTTGAGAAGAACCCGGCACTGAGTCTACGAAATGCAAAACAGAAACTGCTGATCAAAGGAGCATCAACTAGTGCGATAAGACGTAGATTGCAAGAATCTAGCATCGAAAGTAGAAGAACACTTACGAAGCCATTGTTGGCCGAAAAGCAGATCGAAAAGAGACTAAGTTAAGCAACGTGAAATTCAAACCGTAATTGCAGCAACATGATATTTACTGATAAATCTTCATTTGTATCATGTATACACTGGACGAGAGCCTGGACGAAAAATGGTGATGTTTCGAATGTTTCTCGGAAAAAGGATTCGGGAAGCTTGTCGATTTTACGAAAACCCCGAATACCGAATTGATGATCAAACTTTATAAAAATGGTTTGCTCAAATCTGCTGAGAGTTTATATGGATCCGACAATTGCGATTGGATTCTCCAAAAGGACAACAGTTATAAACATCGAAGTCGTCTCTGTACCAGCTGAAAGAAGAAAACAGAGTCACAACTTTGGATTGACCATCACAAATGCCAAACGCGAACCCGATGGATAACGTTAAATTACTAATGAAGAAGAAATTAAAAGACAAAAATAAAACCACCACATCGCAGCTCACGCCAGCCAGGATATGGCAAGATTTTACTATGAAATACGCACAGAAATTGAGTCAGAGTTGAACAAAAAAATGTCAAACGATAATTCATAGTAATGGTGACTGGATTACATACTGATTTAATTGTGAAAAATGTGTTCCTTTGTAGTTGAAGATATATATTTAATCTAAACGATTCATGGCATGAAAAGCATGCTTTTTTGGGCACGAAACGTTTTTTTTGAAACACACTGTATGATCGTACACAGCATTGTAGTCTAGAGAGATATTCAAAACCAAAAAACTGAAAATTTTCTGCATATTTTAACCCGGAAACTAATCTATATTCTATTGAATAGTAGCTTTATTTCATAAATCGAATAAAATAATCGGTAGAAACTGTTCCTTATTTGTCGATCAAAAGTTTAATTTTGCTAAACACTCTATTTAATGATCGAAATACTCCCATTCAACCAGCTTTCATGATAAACCAATATCATTTTTTTTCAATAATATTTCTCAAGAAATTGTCGTATGTGAACCATGCACCACTTTATTAACGGACTAACAAGAAGATGAAACTTCCGTGTCCATTGTAAAAATGACATTATTTAGAAACATGCCGATCATTATCACTTAAACAAATAGCAGAAAAAGAAATTTCGATTCTCTTCGGCGCATAAATTATCGAAGTAAAATTAAAGACGTATTGTATGTTAAATGTGGCAGTAAAATGAAAAACTAAATAGAGAATAGCAGTTTTTTTTGCAATACAAGTAAGATTAATTTTTATCTGTAACTACATCTAAATCAACTTTTTTCATATTTTTCTGGGAAATTATAAAAACGGCGCCCATAAAACAGGACAGATATGAAAGTCCAGAGCTTCATGAGTTTGTCCTCTGCTCTGGAAGATTAATAATAAGAAATTAAAATTCTTTGCTTTACTAGAAACCATTTATTCGTCTGACCTTTAATTAAAACAAAAATACAGAATGATTTATTCGGGCTGAAAATAATTATTTTGTTTGGGATAAAAATATTTCTTACTGACAAAAGGGTCCTTGTTACATACTTCACAAAGAGCTACACGAAAAACGGTAGAACGGATTTGGTAAATTGTTTCTGCCGCATATATGTTCCTGGACAATATGCCATTTGAGAAACGAAAGCCATCAAAAAGAAATTGCATTATCAATATTAAAAATTTATAAAAATTAAACTTCTAATACAGAACATACATAATAGCCTTTTTTTAATATATCAAATGTTTTCAACAATTTGTCTAGTATATAAATTGAATTTGGCTACTATCCACTTATTATGATTTATTGAAAACGTGAATTGCTTCACATTCAATTGAATTTATTTTGAATTCCATTTTAAATAACAAAATCTGAATTTCTTTACAAAATTTTCGTCTAGACAGATTTCAGTCTTTTATAAGTGCACTTGAGTTTTTCATGGAAATATACATTACTTTAGACAGATCCGAGTGAATACATATTAATTGAATGAGAACATATCAAAAAATAAGGAGACTATAAATACGAAAGTCCTTTTAGCTTCAACCTTTGGAAATTGAATACATGAGTTTTTCATAACGAAGTTATAAATTACCCAGATTAATTTTCAAGAGTCTTTTGACGAATTCAATTACTAAGAAGCAGGTTATTGTAAATGGACGTACTTAACAAATGGAGTTTTTGTTTTACTTTTAATTGAATACATAAACTACATTGACTAGAACAAACTGAATGCCATTGAAGAAAAACTCAAGGAATGTTATAGGCAACCACATAAAGGATATTTTCGCTGAAAAAAATTTCTCCAATCACTGCCGAAAATTTTACTTTTCATTAAAAAGTGTTTTTATTCGATATTTGAAATAAAAAGTTACAGGCATAAATATGCAAAAATTATCTCGAGGATATGGCAAATTTCTTTGTTTTAGAAAGAATTATTGTATTCATCAAATTTGGAGCAATGTTTGTCATAAATCACGCCATGAAAATGCAATGTTATCTTCCTTGATCATAATTTTTGGTAACTCATCTTAGTGTGACTGAAAAGGTATCCGTGTATTTTTTAATTTTTGGAAATTGTGTAAGAATGTTTTGAAAGCCAATGGGTGTCTTTAATTTCGGGTTATATTAAAAATATATTGCTTACTAAAATCTTTCTTAAACGCGCATTTCAAGCCTTGCAAACCAGAAACTTTGTTTTCAAATTCCGTAAAGGCATCAAATATTTTTTGCAAAAATAGAGGCAAAAAAATAATAAGAATATTAGTTGTTTAATAACATGTTGTTATCAGCTGCACTCGGCTTATAGTGAAGTAATGGAGACTGCAATAAAAATTTCAATACAAACCATGTAAAATTCTTCATAAATGGCTATGAGTATTATTTGGAAAAGAAGTAAAAGGACAATCTTAGGTGGATATGACGAAAATTCAAAGCAAACCCAAAATGTCAGTGAAAGAAAAACAAACTCTTTCCAAAACCACGATGTGGAATATGTGCAATCGAAGCTACTGGCGTCGGTAGCAAAGAAAGGAGAAAATTGACCAAGGAAAAAAGGCTGAACGATCTCCAAAGAGATAATATCGCTCGTGATTGGAAATCTATGCCAATAAAGGTCATCAAATGAATCAATTGAGCTAGGTTTCCCGTTCCATCTTAGGATTTTATTGGTGATTGGTGATATATATAGACCCATCCATGTCTGTACTGAGTTAGTAGTAAAATGTACTGAAAAAGGGCTCAACTGGTGCGTAAAATACGTATCTGCGAAAAATAAAATAATAAATACTAGCAGAATCCAGCACTCGAAATTTGAGTGCAATGATGATTTTATTATAACTGACTCTAGAAATTCGATCGAATAATCATCAATCTCAGTTAGAAAACCCTTACTTTCACGCTTTCACAAATTTAAGTTAATTCAAAAACCTTTTTCCAACATTTCCTTAAAAACGTTTATTTAAACTATTAAAGCAGATGTGCATTTCTTCTGGCACTCCCAGACTTCTTTAGCGTATAACTAATTCCCTAAGTTCTGTGTTTCTATTTTCATCTCTAACGTTTTACATTTTCATCGCAAAATTTAATCAGCTTAATTGCTCCATTCCCTAAGTTAATATTCAATATAACAATGCTAAGCGTTTTGCGCATGTCATCATTCGATTTTCACATTCTTGAGATCTACCAAACCGGTTGTTGTAAATAATGTTAGGAAAATCAAACATCGTTTTTAAATCTTGAAAGTTTTCTTCAACTGAAAATGCTATTTTGTGGAATGTTAGACGACCTTCAGCAAAACAAACTAAAAAGATATGACCAAATATTGATGAAATGTACGTATACATTTGCATAATGAACGGCGACGCTATACACAAGAACGATCCTCAGAGAGAAAGCTATCATACAACACCGAACCAGTGAACGCACAATCCACATGATTGGTATAAAGTGTGAATGAAAATATTCCTAAATGTGGTGAAATTTGATGATTAGCTTCCAAAAAAGAAACTAAAACACTTGCAACAGTCCTGGATACGAACCTGGGACTCCCGCGTGCGAGGCCAAATCACCATCGTATGCACTACTCAAACCGCAGAAAATCAGTGATTCTATTTTGGTACTGAAGTTTAGTATACCATTCGTATTTATCGTTGTGTAAACGTTCAACGTTGTGTATGTATTAGTAAGAAAATCTATTTTCCTTTTTTTCTCTATATTTTCCAAACAGATTTTCACAAAAAATACAATTCTGCACATCTACAGGATATTCTCTTTCCATTGATGTATTTTTTATGAAAATCGGTCCAGAAACAACGGCTAAAATGGTACCACAAAATTCATGTTAGCCGTTTAATTATATAGATATAATTACCGTCTAAGGAAGGCAGCACAGCAGTTTGTTGTTGATCTATTAAACTTGTTCCGTCGTACAAACCTATTCGGGCTTTGCCTCTACCAAGCTACGAGTGCGATGACTGCTGGCAGGCCAGATCAGTGCGGTGCGTATTGTCGTATGCAATCTCTGGCTGTAAGCACGATTTTCATTTTCTAAGATTTCCTATCTTGTTGCTCGTTTCATCCAAAAAAAACTTTCACGTGCAAACTGTGAAATGAAGGTATCAAGGCTTACCCGAGAGTACCAATACCTTTCCTTTGCTCTAATTAAAACCCGAACCAACTTCCGAGATACTGAGCAAACATCAATTTACTTCATCAAAGCGAAAACCAGT
Source organism: Oxycera nigricornis (assembly GCA_963942545.1). Taxonomy (NCBI): domain Eukaryota; kingdom Metazoa; phylum Arthropoda; class Insecta; order Diptera; family Stratiomyidae; genus Oxycera; species Oxycera nigricornis. The sequence continues at coordinate 87,840,822 of OZ012659.1, forward strand.
CTAAATCCCGACGTATCCTTCTCCAATTGGGTACAGTCCAGCTTTCAGTCAATAATTTTTAATTTGAAAAATAGAGGAATTTTCTGCGCATCAATAAATTTGCCAAACGTTTGGTTAGAACAATCACATCAACAGATGGCAACACTCAAATTGCTTCTTTTGATTATCTTTCAACCTTCACGGCTACCACAGAAAGGCTTGAAGCATTTTCCTTTTCTTCTGCATGTTATTGATTGACATTTCAATTAAAATACTTTTGAATAATTGGTATGCAAGCAAATAATAAAAATTGTTTTCGAATGCAAGAATATTTTTTCAGCTTTGTATGAATCATGATAACTTGCAAATGTATTGATATTTCATTCGTTCTTTCTAAGTGGAATCTAGTTCTCTAAAATATAATCACAATGGTATGGTTCATATAACTATTCGAATTTCAAAAAATTGTGTCATCTGATGTCACACAAGTTAATTGATATGATAAGTGGTATGGTCTGCGCTATTATTTAGGGATGGGTCATCGAAGTTCAACTACCTATGGTGAACTGATTGTGATAATTCAATGCGCAGCTTGTGCTTCGCCCAAACTTGGAACTTTGTTTTTAACGATAAGACTCCTCCTAAGCCGTAGCGAGAATCGCATCTGTGACATAGACATTCACGTTTCCACAATATCGATTTTCAGGCAAACATTTCGATGTTTTTACATAAATTTCTTCCGGCTGATGTTACCCTCATATCGATATTGTCGCAGTAGCAAGTTATATGAACAAGACCACGCCAATATACTTTGTCTCAGTTGTTCCGCTTAGGTGTTGACTGCACATTGCATGCTTGAAAATATTTTACCAAATGTCTCTTATATAGTTTGTAATACCTACTTAGGTCATAAAATTTTAATTTTAGAGAAGATGCCGCCGTGTTTACTAGATTCTTAAAAAAACTATAAAAAGACAGTAGCATATGTGGGTTACAACGCAAAAAATTGATCGCGAGCCTGCTATCGATTCCAAATAATTACAATATGCCCAGTCAAATGAGCCACGTTTTACGCTAAATTTTCAACCTGATTCTTGACCAAAAATGAGTGTTGATGCAGTCTTGCCTGGGAAATCCACGATTTTTTATTCGAAAAGACTTAACATGTTGGAAAGTTGGCCATTTGCGGTCTTTCCATCCTGCCAGTTGAAATTCTGGCACTCCAAAAATGTATCGTAAATGTGAAACTAATGTAGATTTAAATAAAGTAAAGAGATCTGGGATGTAGTGCAGATCGCCTCCTCGCAGTGCATCGTGGATAACGCTAAATGATCTACTATGGCACTACTTCAAATGTTCTCGGACAATTCTCTCGCCCTCACGACTATTTCTGATGTATCGGGCGGGCAGCTGTAGTATTCTGTCACCAGAGTATGCAAGAGTGACATCTTGCGGAAATGGCTTTCAGACTAATGCCACTGCTGCCTTCGTCCTGGTAAAACCCTAGCAGGCCTCGCGGTAAATTCAAAACTCGTCGCCACTAGTCTGACCGTATAGGTTGAGTTGAGTTTGGACTCCTGATTAGTCCCTTAGCCGGCTCTGAGCACATATCCTCATAAGGGAATGTGCCAACCCTCGCATGGACTCTTTGCTTCGGCAAAGATAACCACAGAGTCTTAGGGGAACTACACAACGAGCGGAGATAGTGGCTGCGAGGAGGGACCCAATTACAATGAGTCTAAAAAGTAGTAAGGAGGATCCACTCAGCTTGGAAGGGAAGTGAAAGAAGGTGACGCGTCTTTCTGTAGGAAACAAGACCGCAATGTCCAATCGGACGACAACCAGCCCACCACTTACTTTTTCGAAGGGGCAAGCACCTCCCCAAGTAAGCATATTGGCGCTAGTGGCAACACTAAGGCAACGGTGAACGAGCCGGTCCGCATTGTTACTGGCGCTCCCTCAGACACCGCTTTCACTTCAGGTGTTAAAATGCAACAAAACTCCTCAGTTGCAGCCACCAGTGACAGAAGATCTGCCTTCACCTGGCCCTCCACCTAGCTCAAAAAGGAGAGGAGCTGATACTGATCCAGGAACCTTGGGTTGAACAACCAGGTCTGTAGGCTTAACATGAAGTGAAACAAAACAGTATTCCTCAACACAACAGGTAAACCGAAAGCTTGCATAACAATAATAAAAGACTTGAAATTTTTAACCTTGCATAGTTTCAGTGACCAAGACACCGTTACCATAGCAGTGGAAAGGCAGTCGAAACCCCTTTGGACGGTCTCTTGCTATATGGCACATGATGTTCTGCCACCTCCCACCAACCTGCAAAGGATAACAAGGGAAGCCAATGCTAAGAGCATCCCTATAATAGTCAGGACGCACGCCAATGCTCATCACCACGTTTGGAGTAGCACCGACACAAATACACGGGGTGAGTCACTCCTTGAATTCATTTTACTGCATGACTTAGCCCTAGTCAACAAAGGTGCGGATCCAACTTTCATTACGGCACGCTGCGCTGCAGAGAGGTTTTGGACATCACTTTCACGATCGATCACTTCCACAAGGCTGTCAAGGTTTGGCACGAGTGGTCTTCTCCGACCATTTACATATAATGTTCAATGTGGTTTCTGACCCTCCAGTGAATCCAAACTTCACTAACAAAAGGAGACTGGATTGGGTCAAACATCATCAGATTTTCGGGTCTACGCTTGAAGGTGAACCTCCAAAGATCAACTTCCCAGTAATATTTACATAAATGTTGAACATATTAAACACCAAAAAATTATGAAAACAATATTACTTTAAATAATAATAACAGTAATTGAAATGAGTTAATATCAATCGTATCATCTACTGGAGCGTCCATTGATAACATAAGGCTTTTGGTGGTTGGAGGGTGGATTGATTTGATTGAATATTCACGCGGATCAATCGGAGAGGGGCAGGAATGATCTTTGTGCAACTATATTTTAAAAACAAGCCGCGAGGTGTGACCCTTGAGGTCCACACGGTCAACTTTCCAGTAATATCTACATAAATATTAAATTTTTTAAAGCAATAACAATTATGAAAGTAATACTACTTTAAATAATAATAACGTACCTCTCATAACAACAATTTGAATGACTTAATATTAATCATATCATCTACGAGAACTTCCATTGATAACGTCAGGATTTTGGTGGATAGGGTGTTGATTGAATATTCACGGGAATCAATCGGAGGAGGGACAGGGTACAAAGCCTTCTACGTTATTTGTTATTTTCATATTGATGCTTGAAGAACAAAAGAGCGCTAGTAAAAATGAATGCAGTTTCTGTTATTACGCCTACTGAAGAGATTTTCTCGCGAGGTGGCCTACAGACTATGAAGTCACCCTGTGTTTTTTCTTATGCTTTTCGCGTCTTTATTTGTCCACTGAACGGTATGATTCGAGATAATTGGACATTTAAGTTGAGTTCAATTTTTGTCATTTCCGTACTATAGGCAAGTTCTGCCGATTCCAGCGTCTTGTTTCCCTTGATTCATCGTAGCCGGTATTGCTTTCGATGTTACCATACTCATCCAACTCACGATTAACTTCCCTCTTACCAATACTATACATTTTCCATCATAATGCATCCTGCAACAGGTTTAATAATATCATTTCAATCATGTTTCCATTCAACGAGCCTCAGTGGAGTGGTTCCATGCTATCAGAAGTAGTCACTTCTGGTTGGCTTTGTTCCTGGAAATAGTTGTTTAAGTCCTGAGTAGGGATTACAATCCCGGGATCCCGAAATTCGGGATCTCGGGATCCCGGCTGTTTTTTACTCCCGAAAGTTTCGGGACCGATTTCCTACAATCCCGGGATTTTCGGGATTATTAAGTCCATGCTCGCTAATAAATTAAAAAGGCATTTGCTAGAGCACTTAGAAAGTCGCCGACGAACTGAATTATCGGGCGTTTTGAGATATCTGTAAAACCCTTGGCGGGATAATGATAACTTAGACGCAGCAGTATCGCCCGAAATAAACGATTTTTTTCTTAATTCCCAGCAGTACAACAATTTTAAGGCAGATAGTCTCATTAATTGAAAGAACCAACAGAGAGAACCATTATGAAAGTAGTAAGGAGGCAGACACTTTGGGAATCGAACCCACAGGAACAAGCAAAATTGAGCTACCACTCAAAGAAAAGCTTCAGTTTGAAATAGAAAACAGTATGAAAATATTGACACCTGAAATAAATAAAAACACTGATTTATCTAAAATAGTTAAAAAAGAGATGAACCTATATCAGATATCCTCTAGTTCCATTCGAGGATATAATTTGGAGCAAACTTGCAAGTATTTATTGTCGATTCCTCCAACTTCAATTGAGCCCGAACGTGCCTTTGCTGCGGCTGCATATATTTGTAATAGTTTGAGGAGCAGGCTCGGTGATGAAACATTGGACGCATTATTATTTCTCCGTTATTATTTTCGAAACTCTAAATAATCTTTTTACTAGGCTATTGATTTGCATTATTTTAATTTATTCGAAGTAGATTGAAGTCTAAACTAATTTTTGTAGATTATGTATTATAGATGTCAAGTCACAGCGATTTATCTAATCAAAAATTATGTTTGCTGGTTTTTCAAAATTTAATTTTATATTTGATTAACAATGTGCGACCAATAATGTTAAACGATTAACAATTAAATACGGAATTACTAATTTGATAAAATGTCGATTTGATTTCTACTAAAACTGTTTTTATTTGCCTCTTGCTTTTTTCATAATGCAGTCTTCAATTCCGGGGTAATACCGGGATCCCGGGATAGGCAATGACAAATCCCGAAATCCCGGGATTAGAAATAAGAGTCGGTATTGGATTCTCTAGTCCTGAGTGATTGTCACCTGAAGTGAAAGTTATTTAGGACTTTTTATATAATTCCTTGGCCAAGATGGCTCTCAAACGTAACATTCATTTATTAATTAGTAAAAACCAACAATTTTTGAGAAAAAGTATTTTCATTTTGCATTTCGAGTACAGCCATCAAATTTGCAAATTTGAAATACTATTTTTGAATTAAAAAACTTGTAACCTCCTCAGCTATGGATCAAGTTCTTAGATAATGGCTGTGACAGGTGCGCAGCTACCCAAATAGGATACACTATCTTATTGGAAAAAGAAAGGCACCTGATACATTAAATTTTAAGACACTTCACTCTGCAATTAAGAACTAAATTTGTTCTTCAACACTTTACGAGTCACCCATAAAATTAAGAGGGAAAATTAGGAGCAGGAAGTTTCCAACTTTATTATTCTATTCTTCGTCAATGCTTTGACTATGGTATTATAGGAAGCAATAACGTATTTTATTTTCCGAATTTCAACTTGATTTCGGACCTTAGTGGTTGATTTTACTATTTATATATGAAACGTTTTCTCTTCAACAGGCTCAGCAATGATACCTCGGCAATACTCAGACTAACCTGGCACTTAAAGAACGTAAAATATTGCATCAATAGTCAGTTCTAAAATCTTTCTATAAAGTATTATTTTCTTTTTATGTAAGATTTGAGAACGAATAATTTCGCAGCGTACAGTAATTTCTTAGTTTATACATAGAGAAATATACAAACTTCTTGCTCTTCTGGAAGTGCGTTTTAAGATTATTGGTTTCGTTTTTACATTTTGAAAAGATGAAAAGGAAAATATTTAATAATCTTTCAATATACATAGTTTCTACTTCTATCACTAATAAATCTATTTGGAAGTAGCTTTAGTTTTTATTTTCTAAAAAATATTTGTCACATATTTTGATGGGCTTAGGATCGTTCGGAATTTAAAGAATGAATAGAGAAAATCTCCTGTATGTAAGGATATAAGTAAAAGTCTTCAAGCTCAAACACAATATACGTTGCCAAACGTTTCTCAAACAATCCATAAAAGATTTTACGATGTTGTCTATCTTTAATATAGAATTATGGTATCAATTTTCATCGGTACGACACTTTAGTTTATAGTACGTCTTTTCTGGACTTCCAATTAATTGCTATTCAGAATTGACTTGCTATGTGTAAGCATTAGACGGCGGTTATTTATGACGGTCATTACGGTAACCAATTTGTTTGGTGGGTTTTATTCTACCGTCAGCAATATTTTTCGATTTTATAAGCCTATCTAAATGGCGATAGGAAACTATGCTCGGGTTATTCGTGGGTACGCATGTTATATTTGAGAGTTCAAGACACTGGGGTCAACATATTGCGATAGAAATACATATAGAAAACAAATGACCGTAGACACTATTATCTTTTTATGGATAAAATTGATGGAATGGGTAGAAAATTTTCCCAATTGATTCTGAAGTGGTAGTTATGGCTTTCGTATTCGTTGAAGCCTTATTTAATTTGCTGATTCACGACACCACGACTCGAAAAATACTTATGAGGACTTTACTGACTAAACAATAATAGCTTATTTACACTACCACGAAACTAGATAGTTTTGGCAACATTCGAGGTTTTTACCAATATTGGGTACACCAATTTTTCCATACATTTTTAATTACCTCCGGAAAGAGGGAATAATCAATGTTGCACTATGCAATACATGTCAGTTGATAGTTTCAAATTCACCACTCTGACAAAATACGGCAATAAAATTAAGGCGTGAATGAAAAGAACTGCTTCAAACACATTTTCATCGACTGTTATTTGGGTCTCTAGAGTAACAATCACATTTCTGTGATTCGTTAGAGCTTTTAATAATAATTAGACATAATTTGAGGCATTTCGAAGTACTTCAACCATAAATACGTTTTTTTGGGCAATGTAAATGAGCTATAAATAGCTTGAAGGTAATATATATTTTCAAGGTATTTTTCTACGATGATTTCGATTAATAAATAGTATATGCTACTCCAACTGTTGGTAGTGATTACATTCTACACAACACATGAGTATTTTGATTGAAATTTTTGGGCGTCTTTCATACTCCATTCATTTTCCATATATCCATTTTCCATATATGGGATACAAGCTGTCGAATGTAAATACACAATTGAAAATAAGCCTAAAAACGTGGTAATATTTCAATGATTCAATGGATACCTCTTCAATTTACGGAACCCAACAACCCAACTCAAATATCAATTAAAAAATCATTCTTCCCATACGCACTGATTCTATTGTAGGGTGTTTTTTAGAGGCATGAACTTTTCCAAACAAATGAAACACATCAAAATTATGGAAATGGCCAAATTTTTGCCTTTTTAGCATTTAGTGTTTGAGAATAATTTCTGGCATATCACAACCCCAACTACGTATTAAGGCGGCCATCCTTTCAGTCCAATTTGGCACCCCTTTTCCTAGCATAGGCGGCCTTATGTCACCAATAGGACGTCGAATGTTGGCTTCTAAGTCTTTCATATTTGCTGGCTTATCAACACAGACAAGTGACATGACATAACTCCACAAAAATAGTCCAATGGAGTCAAATCACATCTGAGTGGCCAGTTCACAGGTCCATTATTTGAAATGATTCGTCCACCAAAGGTTCGGCTAAATAAAGTAATGATTTCACTCACTTTATGGCATGTTGCGCCCTCTTGTTGGAACCATTTGTCCCTGAGAAGATTGGCATCGATGTTAGTAATCTTAAACTCAAGGATCATTTGTTGGTAGCGATCGCCTTTAACGAAAACGTTGGTTCCGTCTTCAGCTTTAACAAGAAAGCACCAATTATGCTGCCGGCATGCACCATTTAGAGACGTTTTCGGGATGTAATGGGGCTTTCAAAGTCTCTAGAAAATTTTCCTCACTCTAAAAATGACAATTTTGTTTATTCGCGAGCTCATTAAGTCAGAAAATTAGTTCAACTTCCAACGGACCCTGTCACTGACAGCTATACTAAATTTGACACACGTTCCGTCAAAGTTTGAAACGTTTCATTAGAGCTTACGCTGACGTTGGCATCTTCGTTAGCTTTGGTAGAACGCGAATTTCAGAAATAAGTTTTTACCATTTTGAGACGTTGTTCCTGTGTAAGTGCATAGTAATTTGACAAAGTAAATTAAACGTTATGTCAAAATATAGCGAAATATGACAGCAACAATGACAGATATGCTATTTGAAGCTCTATACCTTTAAAAAACATCCTATAGATGAAGCGTAAACCGCAAAGCTGGGGTATTTTTCTTATGCATTCTTTCTAGTATTTTGGGCATACGATTTGAAAAAGGATCCTTAATTAAATTTTTGTTTTATCCTGACAATAGGTGAGGTAATGTGCATACACAAATGAAACGACTTTCTCTTGCACTATCGTAACATCCGGTATTGATTGATTAGATTAGATCAAATAAATCTCTAGCGAATGTTTCCCTAACAAAACTGTTTACTGTCACGGACTGATCTGAAAAAACTTTATAACACACAAAACGAATCAGCTGGCTAAAGAAAGGTTCCATGGTATACTCTTGCACGAAAGATGAATAAACAGAGAGTTTTTGCGACAAAGGATAGACAGAGTCAGTGAATCACCGTCTATGCCAATATATTGCTTCAGCTGATAAGAAAAATAAATAATTAGGAATATCTTTTTCGGTGGAGTTAAGTGACTTTAGAACTCAGAACTTCAGAATTTTGTAAAGAAATCGGTATAGTTCACGAAACAGTTTAAAATATATTCATGGCTACAATGAAGCAAATTGGTTGAAGTGGAAGCCATTTATCTAATCACAATAATTACCTTACCTAATCTATCATCGATTGAATATTTTTAAACATATATTCTCAACACTGTCATCTTTTGGTTGGGTGTGTTTACATTTTTCGCAGGTGTCCAGTATCTGTACTAAACAAATGTTCATACTACTTTTCGAAGCTGTTTTTTAAAGGTTTATCACTTTTGATAAAGATATCTGTCATTGTTGCTGTCATTTTGTCGAATCAATTTCAATGATGTGGCTCCTTTTTCTCATTATGGGTTCGAAAATAAGTAAATTTGCCTTTATTGTGTAAATATAATCCTTAAAAAACTTTGGAAGTTTGATTACATCCCGAGAAAGTCACTGTGCGGTGCAGTTTGCATGCCGGTTGCATAATTTGCCCTTTATTTCTAAATCTGAAGACGGAACCAACGTTACCGTCAATGACGATCGCTATTGACAAATGATTCGTAATTTTTCGATTTCCAACATCAATGCGAATCATTTAGCGGCAAATGATGCCAATAGGATGGCGCAACATGCTATACAGCGCGTGAAACCATTGGAGCCAAACATTTGGTGAACGAATCATCTGAAGAAATGGACCTGTGAACTAGCCACCCAGATTTTGTAATTTGACTCCATTAGACTACTTTTTGTGAAGGTATGTATAATCACTTGTCTTTATTGATGATTTGGAACCCAACATTCCAAGCGTTACTGGCGAAATAAGGCCGGCTATGATGGAAAAATGGTGCAACATTGGACCGACAGGATGGCCTCTCTAAGACGCAGTTGCTATGGTCAAATGTCAAAAATTATATATAAATACTAACTGTAAGGAAATTTAAGAGCTAATAAAGCGAACAAAATCGCTAACGATTATTATATTTTCAATTGACGCAGCATCAGTAAGTGAGTATAACCGATAGCTTACTTAACTAAATTAACTAAGAATAATTAAATTAAATTAAAGCATAATTAAATAACATTCAAATGGAAGAAAGCAAGTAAAACTACGCTGCATGAATTCTATCATAAAGTACAAGTATTGACAATGTGAATACCTTACTTGTGAGCATTATTCGAAAATGGGTCGAGCGAGGCTAGTGTATAGACGAATGGTGAATGAATCATGAGAGGACATTGCCACAATGTGAAGATTAAATTCCACTTTAAAATCAAAAAATTTTCTCAGACCTTTGTGTTGGGAAATCGTTGAAAGCGAAGTATCTTGTAAAGTAAAAGTGTGATTTATTGTACTGGATTCTTATGAAAAGGACGTCTTGTGACACTTTTGTATGTATAACAATAGAACGTTCGATTACCACTAAGTGTTAAAGACATCTAAATGCACGACAGTACAATCCTCCTGAGAGCAGAAGACCTTTATGTGGTCGGCATATAGCAGACACTAGGACTCAATTACAAATGAAGATTGTTAATATAAAGGTAAAAAAGAAGAGCACCGAGAATTGTGCCTTGAGGAACTCTGGAGGCAGAATGGATAGGAGAGCAGCACTGACACTAATACGGCAACAATAGATGCTGTTCGTTTAATCATTCCCAAATTGTTGATTTCCAATGATACCACACAAGCATAGTAAAATTATGATATTTTCTTTATCCTTCTATTTGCCTTCCCAACAAAACTTCTTATTTTACCGTTTGGAGCCAATGATTTACATATTATGTGTGAACTTAGGAGTGAGAAGTCTGTGACACACAACCGGATAAAAATGACCTATACGACACCCTAAAAACTATTAAAACAAGCCACGAGGTGCGACCCTTGAGGTCCACACGGTCAACTTCCCAGTAATATCCACATAAACATCAACAACATTAAACACAATAATAATTTTGAAAATAATACTACTTTAAGTAATAACAATGAGAGGTTTTCATAGCAGTAACAGAAATGAGTTAATATAAATCATATCGTCTATGGGAGGGTCCATTGATTACGTAAGGTTTTTGGTCGATGAGGACAGATTGAATATTCACGCGGATCAATCGGTGGGGGCCTTTTTGGTCTTGAAAAATTTTGTATATGCAGTCAAAAATAGGTTCGATTGCATGTAAAAAGTAAAATGTATTACAGATGATGCTGGTTATTGAAATCTTACGATTAGTAAAGAATGAATCTAGTAAAAACTACAATTTTTTATTGGATGAAAGCTTTTCAAAGCATATGATCTTGCAAAGTATTGACTACAAAACATTTTACCATTCAAAGCGGTGATTACCACAAATGCAAATTTGATTGGAATTTTGTTGGTTTTCAAAATTCAAGCAGTTTTTTAATTAAAAGATTATTAAAACTATTAAAAATCTGCTCAAATTATGCAAATATTTTAAAACTTTCATTGAATTTACAACAATTTTTTTTTGAATAAAAGATATAAAGTATTATCATTCGTATGAACCCTCTGTACATGGTAACTTTGAATGATTTTTTATTTTTAATTAAATTTTTTTCATAATCATGGAGGAAAATGTTGCTGGGTTCTCTTCAAAAACTGATAGAAATGTATAAATTTTATAAACTGGTATCACTGTGCTGTGCAAATCAGGTTAAAAAAATATTTTTTATGAAAAAAACCATAATTTTTCGCATTTTCTTCAATCAAATTAAAACAATGGCTGAAACGAATTTTTATAATGTTAAAAACTTTACAAAGATGTTAATACACGTCAACTGACACCATAATGATGCAAATATTATATCTGGTTCGTGAGATATATTGAATGATAAAAATGACTTTGAAAATCATGATGAATTTTAATGATTTATTATTTTTAATTTAATTTTTTACGTAATCATGAGAAAAATGTTTGGATGGTATTTCTACAAACATTATTTGAAGTATATAAATTTTATAAACATTGATGACTATATTTCGCAAATCAGGTTAAAAATTTATTGTTTATGGAAGAAACCTAATTTTTGCACTTTTTTTTCATAAATTAAAAAACGGCTATAACGGTTTTTTTAAAAATTCGACACATTCATGAAAATGTTAATACGCGAACATTGAAACCTAAACGATGCAAATCGTAGGTTTGGTTCGCAAGATATAACGCATGACAGAAATGACCTTGAACATCATGATGACTGTTAATGATTTTTTATTTTTTATTTGATTTTTTTTTGTTATGATGAGAAAAAAATTTTGATGGTATTTTTAAAAAACTGTTTGTAGTATATAAATTATATAAACATTGATTACTTGGACATGACAATAAGGTTAAAAAATTATTGTTTTTGAAAAAAAACAATTTTTGGCGCTATTTTAAAAAAATTAAAAAACGCCTCCAAGATTTTTTTTAGAAACTTGATAGAATTACATAAATGTCAATACGCGTCGATCAAGGGGTGGAAACAGCAAACGCCCCCAATCAAAGTGTCCAAAAAACTAATCAGCTCTTCAAATTGCAAAGACGCTTCGATTGACACCTTAACAAAGTCAATATGACTTTGTTTACGTGAGTTATGCTCGTAGAAAAACTGTCCGCGATCGCACGTACGTACGTACGCACGTAAATACACACACATACATACTTCTTTCTAAAAACACTTAAAATATACTCGTAAGACCTCAAAATGTAAAGATATGTTGAAAATTTCAAATTCGATTTTCGAGGCGATTACAAGAACATCCCATATACTGAGAAGTTAACAAATTAACATTTAAATGCTTTCCAGGGAATTCCTATTTTCTGTAGTCCTTATTTGTTGACAAATTTTAGAATTGGATATTTTTTTACCGAATATTTTTTAAGCGATATTTTTGGCTTCGAAAATTTTTTGTCCAGAATATTTTTGTGGTCGAATATTTTTGTACGAATATTTTGGCATCGTATGGTTTTTATAGGATCAATAGTCCTGCACCAATTAGGCCCATGACAAAAAATTTGGGCTTTACATATTTTTGGTATTTTATGTTTGATACTTAGACTAAAAGAGGAATCATTTGATTTTTTCGAAATAGTTCAATTTTCTTACATTTTTGTTCCTATGAGTGATTTTAGGTTAATCTAGACCAAAAAAAGCTTTGAAACTGCCTTAACCATTTAAAAATAATAAAAAATGGCTTCATACATATAAATTCTTTGAATTTGATTCCTCTTGGAAATAATAAAAATAGTAACAATATATGTTGATAAGTAGTTTCTCACCAATTTGACCTTCAAATATAACGCTTTGTGAGATCGTGAATCCACGAAAGTGTAACAAAAAAAAGTCCATAGTCAAAGAATAACATCAAAGTAAGTCTGATTCTTGAAAGGGGAATTAGATCACTTATATTTGTATAAAGCCGTCAAAAAAGTCCATAAAATCAACCCACAGAGACACATGTTGCTGTTATCATTCATAATTTTCGGCCTTTCTTAAAGGGCTTTCAAAGTCTGTACATCCAAAAGCCTCTGCATGATATAAAATGGTCAAGTATACCTATGAAGATATTATTTGCAATACATACTTATGTTACTTTATGGGAAAACAGCTAATCTTGACTGAAATATTAACATTGACGATATATATACATATAGACTTACGGAATGCAATGCTCTGCATTTCACGCACCTGAAAAAGAAAAGAAAATTGATTAGGTTTCATTGATGGCGTGCTAATTCAATTCAATATACATAAATTGGGTTGAAGGTTTGAAGCAAGGTAACTTACAATGAAGACGTTTCAAAGCAATTTATTATGTGTATTTTTTGTTTATTTAACTAAGTCGTTGCTTAGTACTTTTATTTCTTATCCTGGACAATTAGTTTTATTATTAAATTTAGATTTTATGTTCAATTGTGGTAAAAACCTTAGTTCACTCATACTTCTAATAAGACGACTCACTCTGGTTATAGCAAAAATTATGGTTACATTTCAGTTTTGCAAATCATGACGAATTACGAATTCAAACGATGACATTCAAGTGAAATGCCAAGCCCAAGCGTTGGTACCCAACTGATTTCCTTTTGCGATAAATCATTCGAAAACTCTTCGAACATACCAAAGAAAACGCAACGCAACGTCTTACAAAATAATTGCTACAATGAATAGGTCAACGAATAAGCAATTGCATTGGAAACTAATACAGTGTAACCACTATGTCGGAAAAGTTATTTTGGAATTTCTATTCCATTCGGGAAGTGGTGTTGGATAGACCATGACTTGCTTTATAACGAAGTTATTTGCTAGTTCACAGTTTTTGTTGTTTTTGTTAAGGAAAACTTCAGGATATAGATACGTGGGTAAATTAACCCACAAGACATTACAACATATTTAATGTATGTACAAAGAACAAAAATGATAGCAGTGTGTTACGACTATATTTTGCGCAACGTTCCACACTGCACCGCAGCCGATCCTGGCCACGGTTTGGGCAATCCCACCCGGCTTCACCCGCGAAAAGGGGTGTGGAAGAATATATTTCAAAGAAAGGCCGCCACCCGTTTCTGCGCCGGGACTGCCCTGTCCGCGAATCCTGAAATGGGAATAGGATCCACGACGACCAAACCACCGATGGGATAGGAAATTTCCTATCGTAACAAGAGCTGACGTGACGTTCACTTTGCCACTTCACACAATTAACACTCTGCTTTTTCCTTAATACACTATTTATTTTATCTAAAAAAACCTAACTAATCTATCTACAGGTATACTTAATTTTACTTACAGTTTGTTTCTTCTTCTTAAGCCTATCTCCGCCGCTTGTTGTTCGCCGTCCTCCTCCTTATGTTCCTCTAGTAAGTCCAGAAACGATCCCAAGACAAGCAACCGTCCGCTATTTCCACCTTCGAGCTTCCGTCCAATTCCCAACCGAATTTTTCCGTCGTTACCACTGGTACACCTCGTACTTGCTTCCCACACTCAAGCTCCGCCCCGAAAAGAAGAAGCGTCAGCTGTACCTTCGGTCCTATATATGGGATCTCCCAGTCCCGCTTTTACCGCGTCTGGTGGTCAATGCCCACTCAGCTGGATAGCTGACTTCATCGCAGCTTTCAAAAGCTTAGGGACCGTTTTTTTTCGACGCACGTCAGCTGTTGCTCAATTGACGTGCTTGGAGTTCTGGTGGAATACTCGTGGCCCTCGTTAACCATGTTGAATTGCCAGTCCCAATGGTTGTGGGCATCACTGGCGCATAGGGGACTCCATTGGGCGCATCGAAGACCAGGCGGTGCCTGTGTTTGGATCTGTTGCAGCAATTGTGTGATCGGTGTTTGTGGCCGTCATTGCTGGCAACTTATCTGCAGGGTCTGTGACGTTGTCAGGAACACTCTCAATAACGAACTTACTACCTACTTAGTTATCTAATCTAATATCCTTACATCCTACATCTACTGTACATTTATACAATTCAAGCTCTAGCCTACATTGACTTACTCCCTACAATATAATTAATTAACCCTCGTCGGTTCCTCCAAAACATAGTTGAATTGGTTCTTGCGTTTACGATCATATACAGAACGACTTCTTACCTACGCAGAATATATCTAAATGAAAATCAACATATATGTTGTGTTTTTTTCACATTTGTCAAGTGTTTATTATTATTATAAGGCAAATTTATGATCTCCATATGAAAAACATATTTGAAAAAAAATACTAATTGAAACATCAATTTTTCACTACATTCAATTTTGAATACGAGAATTGTATACGGTCGTATACAAAGAACCGATGAGGGTTAATAAAAATTTAATTCATTAATTGGCTTGATTGTGTGAAGTGACATTATCAATTTTTAGAAAGAAAGCGTTTACCCGCACGATGGTCTGGGGTTTTTCAGAACAAGGCAGTCCAGCGTAGCGAACGTAACAAGTGGTTCAAAATAATTTCCTGCTAGTTTAGCAATGTGAATTTTGAAAATTACCATTGTTTGGAAACGGGTCAAATGTTAACTTATATTACACTGCCACAAAACTACATAGTTTTGGCTCCATTCATGAATTTGGCCAAAATGGGTTTGAAACTACATATTTTTCCATAGATTTGCAAATCACCCCAAAACGTAATTTGAACAAAATCACGTATCAAAACAACAATCGATGTTGCAATATGCACTAGATGTCGCTTATTGAATTCGTCACCCTGTTTGACACAATATGTCAAATAAGTGCGGTGCTCCTACCAAGAATTTGTTCACTGCAAGAAAAATAAATCGATTTCAAACAGGTGTGAATGCAAAGAACTGCTTCAAATGTATTTTCATCAACTTTTCATTTAGGTTTCCTGAGATTATCTTCATTCATAAGTGCTTTTATAAATATTTAGGCATTCCATTATCTTGGCACTTCCATTGTTGTACGTGGCAAACAATATCATCACAGTGCAAGGTAATCGTTTGGATGTATTTCAAAATTCGTCAATTATAAATACGTATTTTCGGGGCAGTGTAAATAACCTATTTAAAACATCACAAAATAAATATTTTCAACGAAAATTTACGAAACTTGAGATGTCAAATCTAGGCACTGAAGAAAATGCACTATAGTCATGTTCTTCTCAACATGTTGGGAAAAGAATGTAGATCTGACTCCACGATAGCTGGCTTATAGCTCATCGGTCTGGTCGACGTAGCAGTAACTGGTCCAAGACTATACTTTCGTGTTCGTTTCGCTTGTTCAGCAAGATTCTTTTGCTGGCGTCGAAAATTCACCTAAATGCACGCTAACAGAAAATTCGGTTCAAGTCATACTCGTGACTGCACTTTTGGGTTGTAGGCAAGATATATAGACCAAACAAGGTATGATCCTTAGTCACACGATCCCGCTGCGAGTGACGTAAAATTAAACAGACACGCCCAGTAATGCTGCCACCCTGTTTAAAAAACAAATTGGAAAATATTTGGGCAGCCCCGTTCACCTCATCATATATTACACTATAGATAATAAAGCAACGGTAGATGGTGCATGCCAGAGCTGGTCTTAAAATCACATGCCATTAAGTAGAAGAGGCGGGAAATGTCTAATCGTTGGTTGAATTGATTCAGTATGTCTAATAGACAGTTGTTGTTGTCCCCCAGTTAATTCGCAAGGCATTTTAAAACAACTTTTAACAATAAAAGTAAAGGTTGTAATTGTTGGTCTTTCAGCGCATACACGGCCAAAACAATAATAGGTACAAAAAAATTTATCCTACAACTAATAAAATAATTCAAAATTCTCTATAATAAACATTGCATCAAAAACATAATTATATCTATAGTATAGTTTAGAAATGATGATGTAAAACATTCAATGTTTCAAGAAACACGCCATACAATTGTGAACTAAATTCACAATTTTATTTCATTATGATAGCGTAAGCGGTTGTTAAAAAACTGTGCTTATTCATTCGGCAGCAAAAAATCGGTCGTAGCAATTTAGCAATAGATAAACATAATTTTCTCTAACGATATCATATGCGCAGAAGTTCCATTCCTAGTCGGAAAAACCAAAATTGGCTTCATTCAAAGCGAGAATGAGATCCCACTTGCATATATTTGGCCACGCCCACCGCTGCAGATGACGTCTTAAAGATTATACCATAGTAATCTGTATACCTTGTGATGTTGGTATCGCGCCAGGCTGCTGCTTTATAAGAGAGAGGAGAGGAAAAAATGAGGGAAAAAAATCCAATATGGTCAAGAGAATCATTGCCGGAAACGCAGAAAACAAGGAGATCTGAGAAACTTTTCAGACTTATCCATTATCATAGTTGTAAAATACAAGACCGTGTCCTCGAAACAGCCACATACGCGGCAAAAATATCATATGACATCGTCAAAATTAGCTTGTATTGTCTTGCTCTAATTTTTAAAAAATTTGCAGAACATTGCGTATCCTTATCAGTTTTGCTTTAGCACCAGAAAGTTTTCTTGTAATATCGACTTGACGAATCATTAAAAATAATCATCCTTCTGACATTTTCTTTGATTACGGTAAAAAAAGGCTAAGCAATATTTTAGTTGCTTTTTTCTACATTTTTACATTTACCTTTCATTAAGTTACCTCCAATTTAGGGTCGAACCCTAAATTGTTGGGCTGACTCAAATTTAATGATTTGTGGTTTTGTCCCTGGAAATTTTTTTATTTAAACTTGAATTTAATTAATATTGGAGAGGACACGGAACATATATAGTATGGCTGGAAAGACTGATTTGCTATTTTGCTAGCTCCAAAAGTTACATGACTAGGATATTTTGAAATGAAATATAATTTGTATATCCATTCGTAGTTTACGGATAAAATTTGGAGTTGAATTTAAAAAAAATATTTTTTGTCAACTTCTCGTTAAAAGCTACTGAAAAAATTGAAATTCCACTCCTATAAACACAGAAAAGAGCGAAATTTTGGTCTCATGTTTTTAAATTAGACCTCATAATCATTCGAACTTCGAAGCAATAGCATATTTTTAATAAAAAAATTGTTTAGTTAGATATGCACATTACAGAACTGTTTCAATCTACTGACTATGGTAGTCATACCACAAATACATTTTGATTCTCTTAAGGGGTTATACCTATACGACTCAATTTTTTTTCCAATTTTTTTTTATTGGCTAAAAGTATGCTTACACATCCCTAGAATTGAAATCAAAAAGGTCCAAATACTAATATACTTCTGAAAATTTTTGAGAATCAATTTTCTGCTAGAAAAACGTAAAATTTGCTCGCTTTATACTATATAGTAATTAATATACACTGTATAGGGCACGTTCCTTCGTAAACGACGCTAGGAGAGCTTCTTTACTCGATCGACTAAACGCTGCATTTGAGGTTAAAGTACTGTGTTTTGATTGATATTTTTACTGTTGTTTTGTATAAAAAAGTGTTAGAAATGAGTAGTAAACTGTACAGTGGCCGTAAAGGCAGTAAAGCAAGTAGTTCATCGCAGAAGCGCAACAAGATCAGCAACAGGCGTCCGCCTAATCGCCATTCGTTTGAGACTCATTAGGATTAACTGCAGAACCTAATTTTTACAATTTCTGCTTAGAAACAGACGCCGAGCGAATGAAGGCTGCTGAGCGCTCAATTGCCGACGTTGTAAAAGAGGCGAGACGCGGCCTTTTAGCATCAAGAAAGGACGAGGAGGAGAAATCCACGGTTTTGGAAGGCCAACTGTATGGTGCTGGGATAGCAGAGTAAAGGTTAAAAAATTTGTATATAGTAAAATTTTGAAAATTCAGAACTTTATAAGGTTTTGAAACTTCAAACGCGTTTATCTCGAAAGTGTATTTTTGAAATTTGCCGGAAACGAAACTCTTTTAGTTTTCATCCGAATGACTTGCCATTATAACTGTAGCTTCTTGATATGATTATCTAGTGAAGTACACACGATTTTAACGATTGGTTTTGTGTAAAAAAAAGTTATAAGCAATTGAAGTCATTTTTTTGGGTCGAAAATGCAATTTTTTTGTTAAATGGTCGCCATTTTGCGAAAAATCGATATTAAACTATTATCGTGTGTACTTCACTAGCAAAACTCATGGAGTTTATGAAAAAAAATTTCATTGTTCCAGATGCAGATGGGGCTGAGAAACTTGTCCGGCCGCGGAACGTCTTTTGTAAATACTAGTGACTTTGACGTGCACTACAGTCGCTATTTTGTATTAAATTTAAAATAAAAAAATTTTTTTGCACTCTTGAAAAGTTGCCCTTTATATTGATATATTATTTATAAAAGCTTTTTTCCAAAATCCTTGAAAAAAAATTTTTGAAAAAAGGCTTGTTTTTTAGCCTTCAAATAGGTATAATCCCTTAACTTGCATTAAAAATCAGCCCATATTAAAATAAGTCAGTGCCCGAACTTGTGAAACTTTTATTGCTGCATGATATACTGCTGTTTTTTTTATTGTTTTTTAAATTGAATTCATGCTTTTGAATGCGCAAATTAGAGTTCTTGTAATCGCCTCGAAAATCGAAATTGAAATTTTCAACTTTTCTTTACGTTTTGAGGTCTATAGAGTATATATAAAGTGTTTTTAGAAAGAAGTATGTATGTGTGTGTGTGTATGTACGTACGTACGTACGTACGTACGTGCGTTCGCAGGCAGTTTTTCTACGAGCATAACTCACGTAAACAAAGTCGTATCGACTTCGTTAAGGTGTCAATCGAAGCGTCTTTGCAATCTCACGAGCTGATTAGTTTTTGGAAAACTTCGGTCGGGGGGGTTTGCTGTTTTCACCCCTTGAAGGTCAACCATGTTATGCACTATATCTCACGAACCAAACGTACGATTGTTTTGAACAAGATGTCAATCGACGCGTATTAACATTGATGTGATTCTATCAAATTTATAAAAAAAAATTGCAGCCGTTTTTTAATTTTTTAAAAAAAAGTGCAAAAATTAGGGTTTTTTTCAAAAACACAAAATTTTTAACCTGATTTTCAAACCTAAGTAATCAATGTTTATATAATTTATATACTCCAAATAGTTTTTGTGAAAAAACCAGCAAAAGTTTTTTTCATGATTACGAAAAAAATTAAATAAAAAATAAAAAATCATTAAACGTTCAAGGTCATTTACGTCATTCATTATATCTCGAGAACCAAATATAATCTTCCGATCATTAAGGTGGCAATCAACGCGTATTATCATTTTTATGATGTTTTTATATTTTAAAAAAATTGTTAAAGCGTTTTTTTTTGATTTATTAAAAAATTTGTATAAGTAGTGTTTTTTTCATAAAAAAAATCATTTTTAACCTGATTTGCACATCGTAAAATAAATGTTTATAGAATTTGTAAACTTTTATCAATTTTTGTGGAAAAACCAGCAAAAACTTTCCTCATGATGACAAAAGAAAATTAAATTAAAAATAAAAAATCATTCAATGTCACCATGTAAAAAGGGTTCATTCAAATCGTTATACCTTAAATCTCTTATGCTAAAGACATTGTTGTATAGTCAATCAAAGTTTATTAAAATTTGCAAAATTTGAGCAGATTTTCAATAGTCTTCACAGCACCATTTTTTAACTTTAATTAAAAAAAACTGCTTTGTAACCTGTCCCCCCTCCGATTGATCCGCGTGAATAATCAATCAAACCAATGCACCAAAATCCTTACGTAATCAATTGACGCTCGCGTAGATGTTATGATTAATATTAAATCATTCCAATAACTTTTATGAGAGGTACATTTTTATTATTTGAAGTAGTATTATTTCCATAACTATTATTGTGTTTGATATTTTTAATATCTACATATGTAGATATTACTGGGAAGTTGACCGTGTGGACCTCATGGGTCGCACCTCACGGCTTGTTTAATGATTATTCACTCGAAATTAAAGGTAACTAAATAATTTTACGATTTGATTTCACATGATTTACGCAATTTTATGAATTCATAATATCGTTTCAATTTATACATTCATGTTAAGTCCTACATATCATTTTATATGTCTAAAACAAAATTGCATACTTATGTATATATCAACCTCTATATGAAATCATATCTGAAACCGTTTGCTAAAATTTCAGTCTCTGTTTTGTGTGTAGCACAAACACATTCGTACATTCAAATTAAATTTTCACGTAAGCAACCCAATTCACAGTTGGCATTGACCGGAAAATTTCAAGTTCCACTTTATTCTGCCACTAAACCGCTTGTCCGTGGAAATTCACAAAACAGGGAAAATACTTTAGCCTCATATAATTCATTTTGAAAGCGGGTAACCGCACTGTTTTGTTGATTCCATTGGGCAGTGCAATTCATTTTGAGGGTTGTTAAAACTTGGAAATTATTTTCATCAAATATTAATGCAAAAACACATTTCAGCAGAGGATTTCTGAGCATGTTGCAGCTATGGATCACAAGTAAAACAAGAAAAAAAATAATACTGAAGGTAGAAATTTGATTACATAAAAGTACATATTTATGGCCCAGAAAATTTTTAGTTACAAGTTTGCTGGACTTTTTCACCGAACTAATAGAACATCATTATATTTGATTACAAAATTAATTTTCTGTACTCTTTCCAACTCAGTTATAGATGTTCGTTGGAACTTATTTGCCTAAAACCTATATAACATATTCAGCTGCAAATTCGGTAACAAAATGCTTTAAAAAACATGCTTCCTTTATCAAATACGTATATTTTCGAATGCATACTTCGCTAAACGACTATTAAGGTACTAGTAGACTTTATAAATTTCAAAAAATTGATTTTTTTGCATTTTTCAAATCCTTAAAACTTCAAAAATGACCTCCAGAAATATCTTGCAGATATCCACCAAAATATAAGCAAATAATTGAAGAAGAATTTTTGGCGTAAAACTACGAAAAAAGGGGCGATATTTGACACTTTTTTATCACAAGTCCGCCATTTATTTTTCAACTGATTTTTTTATGAAAACGGTGGTGAATTACAATGTGGGAGACCTTGCTTTTCAAAGTGTCGTTAAAAATCGTTGTTTCAGATCGACCAATCGTTAGATTATCTCTCTGCCGTGGAGTAACGATTTTTTCAGAGCTTTATTTCAGCGCCCGAGTTTACAAGTTTTATAAACATGGATTGTTTTGCAAGTGAAGTGAAAAAAAATTATTTTTTATGAAAAAAATCCTAATTTTTTACACTTTTTTCAATGAAAGTAAAAAATGGCTCCAACGATTTTTTTTTCAAAATTTTATGGAACTATATAAATGAAAATTTCGGTGCACGATATGTATAGCCTGACAGAAATGACCTTGGAGGGGTTAAAACAAAAAAAAACCTACTGAAATATTCCAAAAATTAACCATTGATTGACACCTCAACAAAGTTGATAGGGCTTAGTTTACGTGAGTTATGCTCGTAGAAAAAAGTGTCCACGAACGTACGTACGTACATACGTACACACACACACATACATCTGCCTTTTTAAAAACACTTTATATATAGTCTATAGACCTCAAGACGTGAATATATGTTGAAAATTTCAATTTCGCTTTTCGAGACGACTACAAGAACTTTTCATATATTGAGAAGTCACTAATGGAGTAAGATATGTTTTTATAAACAAATTGTGAAAAAAACCAACTTTCCTGCACTGTATTGAGAAGGTAAAAAATTTATTTACTGGATAAAGTGGGAAAACCCGATTCAAAACGTCATTGTGAGTGAGAAATATTAACCGCTCTGCTTTTGTCTCTCCTGAAAAATCATGTTCTCACGGATAAATCAGCAAATTCCTCTCGATTGGATCTACCGATCTACACAAAAAAAATGTGGATATAAAATAGTGCTATCAGATCAAATGTGGTTAACCGTCTTTGAATATGTTGAGCACTTACCGAAAATAATTCCAGAGTTTAAAAACCCGACTTTTTTATTGTTCAAGTAGCTACAGTATCAATAGTACCAACTGTAAAAATTTTATATAATTCTGCCAACCGGTTTCAGAGAAAACTGCAATAAAATATAGGGAGAGACTCTCCATAAGGAGAATGTTTGGACGAGCTTAGTACCCACTCCCCATAATCGTACCTTACAAGAATTAATATGTTTCTTCCTATGATTGTGAGCCACCAGATTTGTGTTTCATATCACGTTGCAAAAGTGACACAAGTAATGGCCAAATTGGCAACACTGAATATGTTGTTAACAGATCTGTTTCGATCCGCTTCTCAATATTGCAATTTCAGCTGTTAAAACCCATTTTTCTAGATATCACAATCTTTTATGAAATGATGCATCGCAATCAAATGAAATATTCTCAAATATGCTCTTTTATGATCTCATGTTTCTATTTTATTATGACAAAGTCGACACTCTTCATCGTCGAAAAAATTTCATCTGTTAAAGATGACACTCTAATGAGCATTCGCCTGTTAGAAGACTCGCGACGAAGCTTGCATTTTCCTTGGAAAGATGTAGCCTTCAATCCAACCTTGAAACAAAGATGTGGATGAAATACATACTTGTTCCATTAGAAAACTTAAAGAAGACGTATAGTAGTCTCTTAGACGGTTCAGAAGTGAAAATTCAAAATGACCTTTATTTTCGCCACAAAATGATCCAGCATCTAAGAAAATGCTCTGGCGTAAACTTCGTCAACAAGATTTTTAATGTGTCTAAAGAAAACCTTCTTCATTTCCAGGTTGATGTGATTTCAAAAACATTTTCATGTATTCATTTCTACCTGGTTATCGGATTCATTGTTATTCTCCAGTATCCTCTTCCAGTCCTGTTATAGAGACTATCATATGCATATAGCATTCCAATTGAACGATGTTGACTGTCCGGATCAGCAATTAAGAGATTAGTTTTTCACTGTTGAACCAACATTTTCTTTCGTCTTCAATCTATCAGGAAATCAAATTACCTATCGTGTAGTGCAGGTTAAATATTTTCCCGTTTTTTTGCTTTTTTAAAGTTTTTGCTAGTTTGCTGATTTTTTGCAAAACGGACAGTGTGATCTCAGTAGATTTTTTAAAGCGTAAACTGTAAAACCAACAAAAAGAAATTGATTTTAAATATTCACATTATGAAAATTACATTAATCGTTCATCGTTTGTATATTTAGCAATGAATGCCTACCAGCAAAAAATATACAAAGGCCAACTCATAAAAAGGATAAATGTCAAAGTACGGTTAATATCTGAGATCATAAATAAAGCATTTTCTGGACTTCCAAAATACACACCAAATCACCCGAAGCATTCATTCACCTTCACCGAAACAATTCTTGCTATCAAGGTATTATAAATATTGCTTCACGGACTTTTTGTCTTTATATACTTGTAAGATGTCGTAGTATTTTCTTTTATCAAATAAAAAAACCGAAAATATTTCGCACGAATTTAATGTTTTCCAATATTACTTTCCTTAAATATATCATGGCCAAAATATCGTGGTATTTTTAAGTGTTATCAAATTAAATGATGCTTTTAGCTAAATTACATCTTCACATCAATCAATCACACCAGAGGAGGTAATTCATTTCGCAAATGGACTTTTTTACCACATTTACCATAAAAAGAAGCACATTAATGGTAATTACGGGTGTTATTGCTGCTGTTGATTTTGAAACGCTAAATCCTGCTTTGTTAGATAATTAATTAAAAAAAATTTGAGCGGCTCTTCAAAAAGTAATGTCTTCGGGCTACCAAACATTACCAATCAAATGTTTGTAGACAGGAAAGCAAGAAATTTTGTGCTTGTGTAGGGCACCATCGCTAGATTTTTGTATCATCTGATATTTAACTTGTTCCGTTTAGTTAGGTACGTACTTTATCTACACGGCAGATTACGTATTTTTAATCAAGAGTACCAAGGAGTTACAGGCGATTGCCAACAATAAGCTTAACTTTTAGAGGGATATTGAGCTTCAACTCTAATTCTAAAATAGAATCATTCACGTGTTTGGTGGATTAGTTTATCGCAAAAAAATGACAATTCAGTAACGTAAAATTCTACTTCCTCTAGCTATCTGACTAATATGGATTAATAAGGGGTCATGGCACCTTCGATTTTCAAATTTTTGATTTTTGAAGTATGGAGTTTTTCAATGAAATCAAAGCATTGAACTATACAAAAAAAAATATTTTATGTTTTTTGGTCATTTTCGTCTGGCAATTTTTTTGGAAAAAACACCAAAAAAGCACAGTGCACGATTTCTACTCACAGAAAAGTCAAAAAACAACAAGCTGCGAAGTGCGACCCTTGAGGTTCACACGGTCAACTTCCCACTACTATCTACACAAACATCAAAAACATAAAACATAATAATAATTTTGAAAATACTACTACTTTAAATAATAATAATGAGAGGTATTCATAGCAGTAACAGGAATGAGTTAATATTAATCATATCATCTACGGGAGTCTCCATTGATTACGTAAGGCTTTTGGTGGATGGGAGTAGATTGATTCGATCAATCAATCAGTGGGGACCTTTTGTACGTTATTTGTTATTTTTATATCTATGCTTAAAGGAAAAAAGAGCGATAGCAAAAATGAATGCAGTTTTTGTTATTACGCCTGCTGAAGACATTTTGTCGCGTGATGGTCATTTTGAATAGTTGCGTTCAAAATTGCCATCACTTCGGAATAATCACTGAATTTATATTTTTTCAAGATTTTACATCAATGAGATTAATAATTAATTTTGAATTTCTGTTGGTCTTGAAAAACATTGAATGTGCAGTCAATAATCAGTTTAATCGCATATAAAAACTAAAAAGCATTAAGAATGATGATGGAGGAAGTAATTGAAATCTTACGATTACTAAAGATGAAATATATTTAAAACTACAATTTTTTATTTGATGAAAGCTTTTTAAAGCATGTGATTTAGCAAAGTATTGGCTACAAAATATTTTACTATTCAAAGCGTTGATTACCACAAATGCAAATTTCATTGAAATTTTGTTGGTTTTCAAAATTTTAGCAGTTTTTTATTAAAACTAAAACGTTGTAAAATCTATTGAAAATCTGCTCAAACTATGCAAATATTATAAAACTTGGATTGAATTTACAACAATCTCCTTAGAATAAAAGATATAAAGTAATATCATTCGTTTGAACCCTCTATACATCATAACTTTGCATGATTTTTTATTTTTAATTTAGATTTTTCATAATCATGGAAAATGGTTTTGCTGGTTTCTCTTCAAAGACTGATAAGAATGTTTAAATTTTATAAACATTTATTACTGTGTTATGCAAATCAGGTTAAAAAAATATTTTTTATAAAAAAACTCAAATTTTTCGCATTTTTTTTATTAAATTAAAAAGCGGCTGAAACAATTCTTCTATAATGTTAAAAACATCACAGGAATGTTAATACACGTCAACACCTTAATGATGCAAAGATTATATTTGGTTCGTGAGATATAATGATTGACATAAATGACCATGAGTATCATGATGACTTTTAATGTTTTTTTATTTTTAATTTAACTTTTTTTGTGTTCATGGGAAAAAGTTTTGCTGGGCTTTTTACAAAAACGAATTTTATAAAAATTGATTTCTGCGTTCTGCAAATCAGGATGAAAATTTATTGTTTATGAAAAAACCTAATTTTTTGCCCTTATTTTTAATAAATTAAAAAACGACTCCAACGATTTTATTAGAAAATTTGATAGAAATACACAATTGTCAATATGCGTCGATTGAAATTTTAAACATGCAAATCATATGTTTGGTTCGCGAGACATAACCCATGACAGAAGTGACCTTCAAAGGGTCAAAACAACAAACCCCCTGGACCGAAATGTCCCAAAAACTAATCAACTCTTGAGAATGCAAAGAAGCTTCGATGAACACCTGAACAAAGTCGATACAACTTTGTTTACGTGAGATATGATCGTAGAAAAAACTGTCCACGAACGTACGTACACACACACACACACATACATCTCATTTTCTAAAAACACTTTAAATATACTCTAAAGACCTCAAAACGTAGAGAAATTTCGATTTCGATTTTCGAGGCGATTACAAGAACTACCCATATACTGGGAAGTTAATAAATTATATCTTTTTTATGCACGCCACGCCTCTAGGATCGCGCTCAAACCATATTTTTTTAATGAAAAAACCGCTTAAAATTTGGAGAGAGAAAATATATTTTTCGATCAAATTTGCATTTGTGGTAATCAGCGCTTTGAATGGTAAAATGTTTTGAAGGCAACAAATACAACAATTTTCATGATTCCAAAACATATGTATACAAACCAATATTCATATTTATAATGAAAAAAGGTTGATGAAAATAATGTTACCTTATTACCCTTACTCTAATGGCGCGATTTCTAAAAAGTCTCTTTCTCGAAATCAAATGTTTAAGTTCTCATCAAATAAAACTTCGTAGTTTTTTATTTCTTCCCAAAAACATTCAGACGATTGATCCGCGTGAAAATTCAATCAACCTCTCCCCCCAATCTACCAAAATCATTACGTAATCAACGAACACTTCCTAAGATGAAACGATTATTATTAACTCAATTATGTTATTGTTACAATATCATTATGTTAATTTAAAGTAGCATTATATTCATTATTATTATTATAAATAATATTTTTAATATTTATGTAGATATGACTTGGATTTTGTTTGTGTGGACGTCAAGAACTGCACATTTTGACTTGTTATGATATTTTATTTTGCCGTATTTGTAGGCTGCAGCAAGTAACAAAATGAATATAAACTTTGTTTATACATTTGCCTTTTGGTCAATTTGTAATACTTGTAACAATAAATCAATAAATACATTTTATGTGATGTAACGTTTTGAAATACTTTGAAAACGTACTGTGTTGTTTAAAGTTCTGCTAGCGGCAATTGAGTCAGCAAATGGTTGGACAACTGGGTCTTAGTGATCATGAACCGGAGACTACGAGGTTTATCTAAAAAGCTTCCGATGCGATGCTCTAACTTTAATAGTTTCCGTCTTTCTCTGCAAAAACGGCGTTTACGCATGCTTCACTTCCTCGTTCGATGAAAATGGCTGTCCTCCAAGCCAAATTTTAAGGTTAGGAAACAGGAAAATGTCATTGAGGGTAAGATCTGGAAAATACGGTACATGGTTAACCAACTCAAAGTGCGATTCGTTAATTTTAGCCATGCTGAAGTGTGAAGTATGTGCGCATTGTCCTAATGGAAAAACACTTTTTCCGTTTCAAACGTGGTTGTTTTTTGCAATTTCTGCCTTTACCTTATCAAAAATAGTCATCACCTTCTCAGCCGACGGAACTGTCTTCGCCGTGTTCCGAGCAGATTCACTCTTCGCAACCCACTGCTTTGACTATTCTTTCATCTCAGGAGTGTTATGGTGGATCTAATTTTCATCCACAATTGTAAATCGACGGAAAAAAGAGGACTCTTTCCGCTTAAACCGCTCTGTTTATGATTTTCTACTTAACTAGATTCGGCAATTACTATTTTGAGAATAGTTGGCTTTGCCTAATATGTATAGTGATGAGCAGAATCGGTCTTGGTCTTGCAGTCTTGGTCTTGGTCTTGCATAAAAACAAGACCAAGACCAAGACTCTACCTACCCTATCAAGACCAAGACCAAGACTCGCCTTGCAAGACCAAGACCAAAACCAAGACTATGCGAGACTCAACCATAATAAATTTTAAGTATTTTTATAGTTAAAAACTGAGAAATTACCGTCAAAATGCATGCCAAATCTATTGAAAATTAACAATCAACATAATTATTAATATCTTTTTCAAGGAAATACATCATATCTTTTCGAAGATTCATGAAACTATTGACTTTTAATGTTTTTAAAATCTACAACTTTGCTTCAACTAACTTTTTTCTGAAAATAACTTCAAATAGTTTGTCTAGACAAGTAGCATTCCTTAGCACACTATAAATCATGTACATAAGTACTATATGTACATACATATAGTATATCGAATATTGTCAATTTTTACATTGATCTATCTAACAATTAGGCAGGGATGAAAAAGTAGGAAATTAGAACAACAAACTATGACGCAATTTCTTAAGCATCATACTAATCCATTTAAATTCAATCATTTTGCAACCGTAAGTGCCCTTTGCAAAGCTATCGCCATTCTAGTGTACATTACCACCTACATCATTTTGCAGCTGCTGAATGAATTCTGGGAAATGGTTCGCATTTTCCAAAATTTTTCTTTTTGCCCACAATTCGCTAGAAACACGTCAGCGTTGCACTCAGAGTCAGAGAAGCTAGATTTATAGCAACAGATTGATCGCGTACTTTTATCGTAGGTAATGTGATATGGGTGACAAAGACGCTTTGAATAATGCACTTAATGATAATTGTGAAAGTGAAGATTCCCAAATATGTGAAAACCCAAATGCAATAGTAAAATAATCTGAACAGTTAGGTTCAAAAAGTAGATTCAGTGAATTTTTTGAAATTATTGACATTGGTGAAAGCGTGCTAAGTGTTTCTAGGATGTTTCCAGGCATAATAAGTGAGGAGTTTCGACACATTCAAGGAAACAAGAAGATTATTTCGTTACCTAGTTCCGTCTCAAATACTTAGCATTTTTCACTTTTATTATTTATTTTTCATTGCTGGCTACTTACTTAAACGGTGTTAGTGGCTACAAGTTATTTACTAGCTTTTTCTTTAAGATCTAGACTCATAAGTCATCTAATAAGTCATTTAAAATATTTGTATGTGAAAACGCAAGACTGCAAGAGTCTTGCAAACAAGAGCAAAATTTGGTAGGCAAGACCAAGACCGAGACCAAGACTAGGTCTATCGCCGCAAGACCAATACCAAGACCTAGTGTGCAAGAACAAGACCTATACCAAAATTACCACAGTCTTGGTCTTGGTCTAGTTTTGCTCATCACTAAATATGTATATGTCATGTAAAAAACAAAAATTCAGTAGGTAAAACGCGGGACTTGAAGTCGTATTTTTAATAATATTGATTTGTCGCTTGCGTTTCGATGTTCAAACAATAAGTGCATAGAACCGATTCTCGTTTGAGAATACAAAAGCAATCTCCAAAACAACTTGTTTTTGATTCAAAGTGAGCAAACACGGAACACAACGCGCAAATAGCTTACGCATGCCTCATTTTTTAGTGAACATATGACAAACGCGTTTGTTAGATAGTTATCCAGTGCTATTTTATGTACTTTTTCGATGTTATCGCTGGTTGTTGCAGTTTTTGATCTTCCTAAATGCTCATCATCAGTCAAGCTGGAACGACCACGTTTAAATTCAGCTGCTCAAAATTTCACGGTCTCTATATACAGCGTCCAACTCATCTTTGATTGGCGTGAGCGTGGCAATGGCGTTGTAGTGTATTCCTAGTTCCAAACCTGGAACTAGCCTATACACAACTAAGCTCTCCCAGAAGCTCCCAAAAATAATTTCCTCAAATCCTCATCCTCGAATTAATCCCTTAGCAAAGATCTCAACCTCAAATTAATCCCTTAGCAAAGATCTCAACCTCCATACTACCTACATTGGTATGGTAGTCTAAAAATTCCCTTTTTTATAACCGTGTGAAGCTCTAGAGGATCACTGAACCTAGAGTAAACAAAAATATAATTGGAGTAATGCAAAGTGCATTGGTGTAAGCAATATTGCAAGTAAACGAATTCTGTGAGAATTAATTTGAATCGCGATCGATTGGTTAGGGTAAATAGATTTAAGACTAGAGTAGGGATTTGTATATGATAAGCAATTTTAATTGTACATAACAGTAAGCGAAATTTTAAAATAAAAGAACTGACTGAGCTGAGGCTCGGGACAATAGTGATCTCCTAATACAACCAGTTGGTTGTCATTAATAAACGTTGCCTTCTATTCAGCAACTCGTCTGCCTTTACAATTTGGCAGACAGCAAATTGTCTCATACATTGGCAATTCATTTAGAAATATCGGCTGCCTGTCTACTCGGACTGCGCCAAATATGTGGCAACCCAAGGGATGGCTGTAGGTGATAACAAATCTTTTTTTAAACTTTTCTCTGTTGACAAGCTCATATCCTAGAAGAGTGAAGACCATCACCTTAGAAGAGTACCAGCTTAGAAGACAACGCGTATCACTACAACGTGTTGAATAATTTTTGACATTATTTCTTGAAGAAATTTTGTTATTAGTGGCTCTTGTTTTTGAAGAAGATCATCAATTCCGAGAGCACTATTTAGTTTTTGCTGTACTAGGGCTGTTTCTCCTTCTTCGACAGATGATGCTTACGAAACTGAATTTCTTAAATTCAACTATTTGCTGGCTTGCTTCTTGGTCTCGTGGTTACTGTGGCTTGTGGTATTGGCACGATGCTATCGTACAAACCTAATAACGATTAACTTACCTCCTATCAATACTTTACAACTTCCTTCACAATTCATCATTTCCCATTAATTAATCTAGGCAGAATTTCATAATAAATTTCAAATACATTATTCCAATTCTTTACTCTTCTCTGTGAGCCTAAATGGGGTGGTTTTAAGATATTAAGGAAAGTCACTACTAGTGGGTAGCTTCGGTTCTTCGAGATAATGTGTCTGAGTCCTGAACGATTTTCGCCTCCAGTGAAATTCAGGAATATTTTTTCATAATTGCTGGGCCGCAACGAATTCTGACCGTAACAATCACTGTTGAGATTTTTAAACTGGTGGACGAGGTTGGTGGAGACTGGAGACGGAAAACATCTTCACAAGACTAAGGTTTGATTTGGTATTCACTTCATGATTGAAGTTAAGTTTTACACATCCAGATTATCCGTTCTTTATACCATTTTTTTAGCTAAACTCGATTCGCAATGAATTGGATCCGATAACCCTTTTTGCAATGAACAGAACAATGAAAGTTGCATCGACTTGAAACATTTAACAAGCAATTTTCATTTTTTCCACTTCAATCTGATGCTTCAATAAATATACCATTTCCACTACCCACTCCTCCAAAAACAGACAAGAAAAAAGGTATCCCAATCCATTAGCGTTGCACTAAGCTGTTTTGTTACGTTCCGCAAATCGATCCAAATAATTTTCATACCCCGTCTCTATCCTCAAGCTCTTTTCTACCATGGTTTACAAAGCAAGTCACAAAATCCACGCGGAACTAATGTAATTTTCGTGTTAAATGTCAAGGAAGCCAGCCGAAAGTGACAAGCAACACCTGGGATACTTATTGTCCTAGGTCTATATATTCATTTTCAAACACTTGGGAACATCGGGAAAAAAGGAAATTGCGACAACGCAGCAATTGTAGAATTCAAATCACAATTTGCCCATCTGTTACTTACAAGTGTTTTCACGCCCGGGGGCTATTATGGAATTTGGTTTGGAATTTCGTGGAATATGGTTGTTGAAAAAATAGGTCAAATTTTTCAGTATAATCTAACGAAGAAGAAAAAGAATAAAGAATAAAAGAAAATATTATTTTTTACTTTTCATTGATTTATTGTTGATTGTATCTTCAGATACAAATTTGATTGAGTTATTTGGCGATTTAATTACAGTGAAAATATTTGTTAAATATTGAACGCCCTAAATAAATGAAAAGCTACCATGTAAGTAATTTTAAAGATCGAAAGGCAAACGATGAAATCAATTCTACCTTACCCATTTCTAGCTATCAAAATAAAGTCAACATTACATCCATATTTCACATAAAGTCCACGATCCCAAGACCAAATATTCAATTCTAGATTCGAATTCATGCCAGCATTCAAGAAGAACCCATGACCTTTAACCCACCTAAACCACCTACCGCCCAGAAGGCTGACGCTGAAATATTGTTGGAGTCGTCTTTTTTAATGTGCACTCCTGAATAACATTCGTACTTGGCCATAAAAATGAGCGACACGAAAATTTTCAAATTTCTTGTAATATTCAATTTTCTGCAGAGCAGCAAAGATAAATGAAAGGTTAAGAAATGCGGGAGCAATAATATTTATTTCCTATGAAGAATGGAATAACATTTTCAAGCCTATAAATAACTTCAAATGTTTAAATTAAAATACAAACATTCTTCATGAAGTATGAAAAGAAAACATGTTTTGATAGACGCTAGAACAAGAAATAAGTTAAATACTGTACTCAGTTAACTTCTATGTCCTTTAAAACAACACATAGTTAGGAACTTCATATGTATTATGTAACTTCTCGATGAACTGCTGAATAGTCCAGTTAATTTTCGACTTCACCGTATATTCTGGGTAGTCAGTTCGATTTTTTCCATACATCCGATATTCTGGAAACTTTCATGGATGAGTTTTCATCTTATGTTCTTTGTCAAAATCCTTTTGCCCTGATAGTTGTATGTGGCGATTTCAACTCATACCAGGATTAGTGGCCAAGTATTTCATCATTTTCTCCTGGCTCAGGGTACTGGGTACTGTATGATGCAGTTCAACATCTGTTTGAATGCAAATGAGGGTTTACTCGATCTCTTCAAATCTTCACTTGGTTGTTTCAGCTTTATTTAATTATGTCCTTCCTGACCCACAGCATTCTCCTTTATCCTTGGCTGTCAACCTTATGGTCTCAAAAAGAAATCATGGAATTTTCGGCTCGATATAATTTCAATAAAGCCAAAATTGAGTCGATGACTAATGAGCTATCTCAAAAAAAATGATTTTTTTTCTCTTACATCAAAATGTTCCAAATGCGCCAAAAAAAGTTTTGAAGCGATGTTCGTATTAGTTCTTGAGTTATAGTCAATTACAGACAGCGCAGCGTTTCCCAACCGGTCGAGCACACCTGTCACCCGTCCATGCCTACCTGCTCTTCGGCGCTATGGGCGGTTCTCTAATTGTGTATCCCTACCATATTCTTATAAATCTGAAATTCTAAGAGAAAAAGACCTGGAATCGCTAACTAACGAGTAAGTCATAAC
This sequence comes from Oxycera nigricornis, assembly GCA_963942545.1. Classification (NCBI taxonomy): domain Eukaryota; kingdom Metazoa; phylum Arthropoda; class Insecta; order Diptera; family Stratiomyidae; genus Oxycera; species Oxycera nigricornis. Next base: position 87,874,784 of record OZ012659.1, read on the forward strand.
AAAAGCTAATAATCAATGATTACTGCAAACTTTAAACGCGTTTTTCTCAAAGTAGTACTTTTCCAACTTTTGTACAAAATATCTCAAAAAATATTGAACCCCTCCGACTAAAATATATACTACATCAACAAAAAAGTCTTATGTACTAGGTGAATATACATATTTTTGTAATGTCGGAGAAATAATTTGTTCATTGTTGATTAAAACGCGAATTTTTTGAAAAAAATAATCGATTTTTTTGTTTAATCTAAAATTAATGTAAAAATTACTTTTTTATAAATTCTTGATTAAACTATGAACTATACATCTCATTAACATATACATTTTTTTCTAAATGTTATATATTCCCCGGAAAAGGCGTTAAGTTATACGAGATATTTTTGAGGTGATTTTCTCATTCGCTTGAATCGGCACCATTTTGCGTTGAAAAATTATTTAAACAAGGCGTGAGGTGCGACCCATGAGGTCCACACGGTCAACTTCCCAGTAATATCTACATATGTAGATATTAAAAATATTAAACACAATAATAGTTATGGAAATAATACTACTTCAAATAATAAAAATGTACCTCTCATAAAAGTTATTGGAATGACTTAATATTAATCGTAACATCTACGCGAGCGTCAATTGATTACGTAAGGATTTTGGTGCGTTGGTTTGATTGATTATTCACGCGGATCAATCGGAGGGGGGGGGGGACAGGTTACAAAGCAGTTTTATCATTAAAGTTAAAACATGGTGCTGATAAGACTATTGAAAATCTGCTCAAATTTTGCAAATATTAATAAACTTTGATTGACTTTACAACAATGTCTTTAGAGTAAGAGATTTAAGGTATTATGATTTGAATGAACCCTTTTTACAAGGTGACTTTGAATGATTTTTTATTTTTAATATAATTTTTTTTGTAATCATGAGAAAAGTTTTTGCTGGTTTCTCTACAAAAATTGATAAAATTTTATAAATTCTACAATTATTTATTATTACGATGTGCAAATCAGGTTAAAAATGAATTTTTTTGTAAAACAACACTACTTTTCCAATTTTTTTTAAATAAAATAAAAAAACGCTTTCACGATTATTTTAATATATAAAAATGATAATACGCGTCGATTGACACCTTGATGATAGAAATATTATATTTAGTTCTCGAGATTTAATGAATGACGTAAATGACCTTGAATGTTTAATGATTTTTTATTTTTTATTTAATTTTTTATGTAATCATGAAAAAAACTTTTGCTGGTTTTTTCACAAGAATTATTTGGAGTATGTAAATTATATAAACATTGATTACTTAGGTTTGAAATACAGGTTAAACCTTAACGAAGTCGATCGGACTTTGGTTACGTGAGTTATGCTCGTATAAAAAAGTGTCCACGAACGTACGTACGTACGTACGTACGTACACACACACACACACATACATACATCTCCCTCTCTAAAAACACTTTTTATATACTCTATAGACCTCAAAACGTAAAGAAATGTTGAAAATTTCAATTTCGATTTTCGAGGCGATTACAAGAACTTCCCATATACTGGGAAGTTAAAAATTAAAATAAATATAATAATTTAGAATAATAATTACTGATAATAGTCGTTATTAGTAATAGTAATTATAAAAATAGTAATTATTAATAACAGTAATTATTAATAATAGTAATTAATAATAAAAACAACTTATAGCTTTTTTATTCACCCCACTGGGAAGTTAGGCCTGTGGGCCTGAAGGGCCGCTTTTATACCACATTTTTTGAATTTAATTTAAATTAATAGTTACCGAGGTATGCAATTTGTTTATTAGCAAAAAAATTTTAATTATTTTAAAATATTCATGAGACCGCCCTGATTATCAGATTTCAATTTTATCAAATGCATTTGATAGGTTAAGTGCACTTTTATATGTAAATAACATTCAAACTTCTATATGCTTTAATTTCTGACTTGCAAAATTTAAAAAAAATTGAATTTTTTTTTAAAAAAATTTAGATTGCAAAACTATTATGCAAAAGTTACTGAATCAATTTTAATAAAAAAAATTGTACTGTTTTTTTATAATATAAATTAGCAAAGTTTCCTAGACAAATTATAAAGATCCTAAATGCATTCTAAGTGGTAAAAAAATCAAATAGGTTTTTTGCTTTTTATTTATTTTGCGGCAAAGCTAAACAATTTTTAGAACTTTAGGCAATCATATCTTATGGAAAATTTAATTACAAAAGCTTTACTTTCTCGCAACTTTACTCAGAAATGAATCGTTTTGAAGTTAGAAGTGAGAAAAATAGGTAAAAATCAGGTTTTTTAGAAAGGCAGGTTAAATTGATTCTTGTTATACAAGTAATCCCACAACTTGTCCTGAAAAAATCAGTGTGACCCCATTCAACAGCCAAATGTAGTCGTTTTTTACAGATCCGCCCTGGTCTACTAATTTAAACTTATGCCATTCATTGCTTTTCGAAATCAAATGTTTTAAGTTCTCAGCACATAAAACTTCCTAGTTTTTTTTATTGCTTTTCAAAACCATTCATACATTCATACAATTGATCCGCGTGAAGATTTAATCAACCTCCATCCTCCACTCGTCCTCCAAAAACTATACGTTATCAATGGACGCTCCGTAAGATGTTACGATTAAAATTAACTCATTCCAATTACTGCTTTAAGTATCTTTCATTATTTTTATTTAAAGTAGCATTATTTACAGTATTGTTATTGTCTTTAATATTTTTAATATTTATGTAGATATTACTGGGAAGTTGACCGTGTGGACCTTAAGAGTCGCACCTCGCGGCTTGTTACTTTTACATGTTAAGTCACTTTTTTGTTGGCTTAGGCTGTGAAGTGAATAACAATAAATGAATCTCATTTCAGTAGGGATATGTCTGCAATGAACACTCGATAACTTATGATAGAAATTTGAGATCTAGAGATGAACTGCAAATTAACCATCAGAAAAGACACCTTATCTTTCACCGTATTAAAGAAACGTAGAATGTAGAAAAGGTGTGAGCTTGCAAAAGAGTCTAAACTATCTATTGATTCCTGAGGAAGGAAAAATAACAGCTGATAAATAAGACTTTGGAGCATGAATGCGAAATTAAAACAAGCCGCGAGGTGCGACCCTTGAAGTCCACACGGTCAACTTCCCAGTAATATCTACATAAACATCAACAACATTAAACACAATAATAATTTTGAAAATAATAGTACTTTAATTAATAACAATGAGAGGTATTCATAGCAGAAACAGGAATGAGTTAATATGAATCATATCGTCTACGGGAGGGTCCATTGATTACGTAAGGTTTTTGGTCGATGAGGACAGATTGAATATTCACGCGGATCAATCGGTGGGGGCCTTTCTGGTCTTGATAAATTTTGTATATGCAGTCAAAAATAGGTTCAATTGCATGTAAAAAGTAAAATGTATTACAAATGATGATGGTTATTGAAATCTTACGATTACTAAGGAATGAGTGTACTAAAAACTACAATTTTTTATTCGATGAAAGCTTTTCAAAGCATATGATCTTGCAAAGTATTTACTACAAAACATTTTACCATTCTAAGCGTTGATATCGCAAATGCAAATTTGATTGAAATTTTATTGGTTTTCAGCCAGCAGTTGGTTTTCAGCATTTTTTTTAATTAAACGACTATAAAAACTATTAAAAATCTGCTCAAACTATGCAAATATTTTAAAACTTTGCATGAATTTACAACAATTTTGTTAGAATAAAAGATATAAAGTAATATCATTCGTATGCACCCTCTTTACATGGTAACTTTGAATGATTTTTTATTTTTAATTTAGTTTTTTTTTATTATCATGGAAGAAAGTTTTGCTGATTTCTCTTCAAAAACTGATAAGATTGTATAAATTTTATAAACTGGTATCACTGTGCTGTGCAAATCAAGTTAAAAAAATATTTTTTATGAAAAAACCATAATTTTTCGTATTTTCTTCTATTAAATTAAAAAAAAACGGCTAAAACGAATTTTTATAATGTTAAAAACTTCACAAAGATGTTCATACACGTCAACTGACACCATAATGATACAAATATTATATCTGGTTCGTGAGATATAGTGAATGATAAAAATGACTTTGAAAATCATGATGACTTTTAATGATTTTTTATTTTTAATTTAATTTTTTACGTAATCATGAGAAAAAGTTTTGATAATATTTCTGCAAAAACTGTTGGAGTATATAAAATTTATAAACATTGATTACTATATTCCGCAAATCAGGTTAAAAATTTATTGTTTATGAAAAAAAACCTATTTTTTGCACTTTTTTTTCTTAAATTAAAAAACGGCTCTCACATTTTTTTTTAAAATACGACAGATTCACAAAAATGTTAAAACGCGTCGATTGACACCTAAACTATGCAAATCGTATGTTTAGTTCACGAGATATAACGCATGACAGAAATGACCTTGAAGATCGTGATGATTGTTAATGATTTTTTATTTTTTATTTGTTTTTTTTTTGTAATCATGAGATGAAAATTTTGATAACATTTTTAAAAAAACTGTTTCGAGTATATAAATTATATAAACATTAATTACTTGGACTTGAATATAAGGTTGCAAATTTATTGTTTTTGAAAAAAAAAAACCAATTTCTTGCACTTTTTTTTAAAAAATTAAAAAACGGCTCCAAGAAATTTTTTAGAAACTTGATAGAATCACAAAATTGTCAATACGCATCGATTGACACCTCAAACATGCAAATCGTACGTTGATTTCGCGAGATATAACGCATGACAGAAATGACCTTAAACGGGGCAAAACAAACAACCCCCGCGACCGAAGTTTTCCAAAAACTAATCAGCGAAGTCAATCGGACTTTGTTTACGTGAGTTATACTCGTAGAAAAAAGTGTCCACGAACGTACAGACGTACGTACGTACGTACATACGTACACTTACACACACATACATCTCCCCTTTCTAAAAACACTTTATATATACTCTATAGACCTCAAAACGTAAAGAAATGTTGAAAATTTCAATTTCGATTTTCGAGGCGATTACAGGAACTTCCCATATACTGGGAAGTTAAAAATGTTCCATTAGCTGCTAATAGAGACGGTACCAAAAATATGAAAAGAGAAAGGTGCGAGGATAAAGCTATTAATCCCGGTCTTGATAGAAGATGAAGAAGACACATTGAGCTACTTTTCGTGTTAAGAAGAAAAAAACTTTCAAGAAACCACACTAAGAGATAGCACAAGTTCATAAACTGTAGACATCATCACCTATCCTAAATTCTTCGGTTAGTGTAGAAAGACAAAAATAGGGAGCATCCCGACAGCAACTCTGATTTTTTTGCTGTAGAATAGGTTCTTACCAAGATATAAACGCTACGCAAAGAAGGAAAAACGGATGGACAGGATAAAATATTGACCCTTGACATTTAGCTATCAATCCAATGGCTGCAATTAATCATTCCAGGTTTGGCTCATACCGTGAAAATGAGCCTTCGCGCTAGAAACATTATTGTATTTTTTGCAATTTCCTCTTCATAAATTATATTTATCTACAGTGTAACTTTCTTCAAAAATATCCTTAAAAGGAAAGTACTCATTTAACTTCCGTCTGTTCCCGCCATTGTCCTGACCATAAGCTTTAAGTTCATCATCTAGGTCGTGCAAGTCAAGTTGAATCTCTCCCATGAGTGTAATTGGCAACACGACTCGTAACTTTAATCTGAACACGACAATGGAAAACTGTCAAGCTAGTAGATTCTACTTGAACTACGAACAGATATGCTTCGCATGGAACAGGAAACTGTTTGTAGAAATTACACTATTGATTTTCAATTCACAGGAGTGCACTGTCTGGAAATATTCACAAGTATGCATGTTGAACCCACAAAAAGGCACAAACTTCAATCCAGAAACTTTCAGAATGGAAAAGTTTCCAGTCCGATGACAATGGGAATTTGTTTTTCCCGTGTTCGCACTAACAAGGATTCCGCTCCAAGCACCTCGTGCATTATCTTCACCCTGTGTGCTGATCATAAAATTTTATATTGCTTTTCAATGGAAAATGTGGAAAACCGCTTTTCATCCGCTCTAAACTGCATATGAAAGCATTTGTTACTTGCAAACAAACATACCATATGGACGACAAGAGCATTGGGTGAAGTGGAAATATAAAATTACATTTATTCCTCCTGAAGAATGCAATTGAAACTTGCATGGTCGAATGATATTGTCAGGCAAATATTTCCACCAATCTGATGTGGAGGATTATCTGCTCAGTGAAACTTTAGATGCATTAAGTGTTGAATGAGTTGGAACAAAATTTTAGGTGCTCTTGTTTTAAAATGTCTTTATATTGACCGTCCAATAAACATAGGATTATAAACTGGTAGCAACATAATTGGAAATATTTATTTAATCCGTCCGAATAATTTTGAATAAAGAAAACGCAGCATAACTAATATCCTTCATAATTTTTCTTGTGAAGTCAAGTGCATTTTTACAACATTCGCATCCCATCCTAACGAATTGGCTCATGGATAGGGCAGTCTGCTTTTTTAAATATAATGCTAGTAACGCAATAATTGGACTCCTTCTTTTTAACAAGGTTTTGCAAACAAGGAACAAATGGAGAATCGTCACCAAACTCAGACCTGGCTATTATAGCCAACTGCGCTAGCTCGCAAGGCAAATCCAAGCAGTGTTTATAATGCGGAGACAAAGGCCACTTCGCCCAAGGATTGCAGAAATAGCCACACTTCAGACTGTTCCAAGGACAACATGGACAAATGTTAATAACATTGCAGCAGACGTGCTGCTCAAAAGGGCTCTTCAATCAAAAAAAGGATGAGTAATATGGCCATCCATCCCGTTCTTAACGGGACTGTCGCGTTTTCAAGTTATTCGTCTGATTTTCCTCAACTGTACCGTCGGAACGCCAAATGGTCCCGTTTTAATGAAATAAATATCCCAAGTAGTCCAAAGTTATGGGGTATTTATGGGTATTTCAAATGTGATTTTTATGGAAAACAGCGACAAATATTCATTTAGAAAATGATAATCCACTGACGATTGTAAATCAAATTTAGCCTTGGAAGCAGCATTAGTTTTGTAATTTAAAACTTTTCAAAGTGTTTCGTACTTGATGAGAGTATGACACCGCGGAATCCTTGAAGTGTCTCCAGAAAAATCCGTGCGGCGAAAAAATGGATGGATGGATGATGATTAGTGTCGAGATATCCTCGCTCCTCAACCACGAGCTGGCCCTTGTAAACTTTATAACCGGGAATGTCCGGAAGTTTAGCTTCACTTTGCAAATGATTATGGAAAGGTTAAAAAGTTATATATAGATAAATGCACGAAAAACAAATTCAAAAATCTGGAATGCATATAATATAACAAAATATTAAATTTTATATTGCATCTTTTCACACAAAGTAACAGAAAGTAACAAAAAAGGAGCGTAGATTTGAACCCTCTACCTCGAGAGCAAGATTCGGGCGCTCTGCTTACTGAACCAGCCGCTCTACTCTTATATTTGCACATCATTGCTATGTATTGAACTTTAAACACTTTTTAAAAAAGTTGTACAGATTTACTTATAAATAGCAGTCATTAAAATTTACCTGGGTTTTGTTCCATGAAGAATTGCAGTAATTTGAATCACTTTTGAAACGTTTACAGTTTCAATAGTTTTCATCAATTTTTCATCTTGGCTACTGCGGACCATAATATTGATTTTTCACACATCACTGTTTATTTCATTTCAACTATGCACAACACTGATAAATTCATAAGTATCAACCAATTATTGACACGATTATTAATTTTTCCACAGAGAGATAAAAGAGAGAGAGAAAAGGAAATGATTTTTTAGACACGCACGTGTTCACTGCTATTTTATATTATACAAGAAGAAAAAAGCGTCTACCATGATACACGAGCAGGAACATTCCAACAAGAGGGGAAAGGAGAAGCGTGCACACATAAACACAATACGTATATATATATATATATATATATATATATATATATATATATATATATATATATATATATATATATATATAGTGCACTATATACGTGTAAACGTTTGTATAACGCGCCGCCTGGTGACCGATACGTACTTCTCCTTTCATCTTTGCGCTCGCTTATTCGTTCTGTATATTTTTTCTAGGCTCTTTCTCTTTCTCTCGCTCCATTTAAACGTATATATAGCGATTCGAGTTCGTCTTACTTCCGTTCGCTTTTTCGTTCGGTATACTCACTGCCTCACTTCTCTCGCTCACTTTTCATTAGAACCTCCGTAAAGAAAGCTGTACTTCTAAAAATAGACAAAACTTATGATACATTTCAAAAATATACTTTATAGAGGAAAATAATAACGACAGATACCAATTTCCAATTCATTTAAAAATGTATCAGTTAACAGCATTTATTTGAAATTTTGGTGAGCGCAGTTATTGTTCAAAGCAAAGCATGTATAACACAGACCCCTTCTTCAGAAAGTGCTCTGATTTTCGTTTTTAAACTCGCACGCGAAAAAGCATACGAAAATACGCAGTAAAATTTCATCATGTGGAATTGGGCAATTGTATTGTTGCGATGATATGATTGTTTGTCAGCATTTCGTCTACGTATACACACCACGACTGAGTTAGTGTGCGAATAAAATACGTACCAATGCAAATTAGAACACTTATACGCGTGCCACCTGGAATTTATAACACATGTGGGGCAATTTGGATCTAGTGCTTATGCTATTTATTATCTATGGTATGTTTTAAAGTGTCTTTCCTTCGTAAAAATGCATGGTAAAGCTCTTTTCTTTATTTCACTGACTCTTATTAACTTCCCAGTTTATGGGAAGTTCTTGTAATCGCCTCGAAAATCGAGATTGAAATTTTCAACATTTCTTTACCTTTTGTGGTCTATAGAGTATATATAAAGTGTTTTTAGAAAGGGAGATGTATGTGTGAGTGTGTGTGTGTACGTATGTACGTACGTACGTACGTACGTTCGTGGACACTTTTTTCTACGAGCATAACTCACGTAAACAAAGTCGTATCGACTTCGTTGAGAGGTCAATCGAAGCGTCTTTGCAATCTTAAGAGCTGATTAGTTTTTGGGATACTTCGTTCGGGGGGTTTGTTGTTTTGGCCCTTTGAAGGTCATTTCTGTCATGCGTTATATCTCGCGAACCAAACACACGATTAAGGTGTCAATCGACGCGTATTAACATTTGTGTGAATCTGTCAAATTTTGGAATAAATGATTGGAGCCGTTTTTTAATTTAAGAAAAAAAAGTGCAAAAAATTAGGTTTTTTATAAACAATAATTTTTAACCTGGTTTACGAAAGACAGTATTCAATTTTTATAAAAAATTTATACTTCAAGCAGTGCTTGTAAAATGATCATCAAAACTTTTTCTCGTGATGACAAGAAACATTAAATAAAAAATAAAAAATTATTAACAGTCATCATCTTCAAGGTCATTTCTTCCATTCACTATATTTCACGAACCATATATAACATTTGCATCATTAAGGTGTTAATCGACGTGTTTTAAAATCTCTTTGATTATTTTAACATTATTTATATTTCAATTTAATAGAAAAAAATGGGAAAACTTAGGGTTTTTTCTTAAAAAATATTTTTTTAACCTGATTTGCACAACACAGTAATAAATGTTTATAAAATTTATACATTGTTATCAGTTTTTGAAGAGAAACCAGCAAAACTTTTTTCATGATTCTGAAAAAAATTCAATGAAAAATAAAAAATCATTCAAAGTTACTATATGAAAGGGGTTCTTCCGATTGATATTACCTTATATCTTTTATTCTAAAGACTTTGCTGTAAAGTCAATCAAAGTTTTAAAATGTTTGGATAATTTGAGCAGATTTTTAATAGTTTTAGCAGTCTTTTAATTGAAAAAAGCGGCTTAAATTTTAAAACCATCAAAATTTCAATCAAATTTGCATTTGTGGTAGTCAATCATCATCACCCATCCACCAAAAGCCTTACGTAATCAGTGGATACTCCCGTAGATGATATGATTAATATTAACTCATTCCTGTTACTGCTATGGATACCTTTCATTATTATTATTTAAAGTAGTAGTATTTTCAAAATAATTATTGTGTTTAATATTTTTAACGTTTATCTAGTTATTACTGGGAAGTTGACCGTGTGGACCTCAAGGGTCGCACTTCGCGGCTTGTTTTTTCAGCAGCCGCGTCAAGTTTCTAACTTATCAATGAATGGAACAGATGTCTTATTTGTTTCATATTACATCACAACCCTATCCCTCTCCACACACACACATAAAGTCAAGAATAGTTAGATCTGAAGACCAAGGTTACATTGTTAGATAATTTGATGCAGGCCAATTTGTGATTTGATGGTCAGTATGGCTTTGAGCACTATCGTGCTCATCGTCCAGTAAAATTGAAAATTCAATTGTAAAAAAAACTCCAAATATTCGACAGAGTTTAATCTATCCGGCAAACGGGATGATGCAACTACATAGCTTATGCCCCATTTCATGTTTCTACTAAATCTACGCTGTGTGGATGTAGAGGTTTACAGCAGCCCATGAATTGACAGTTGTGCAGGTTGTTGATACCAATACTGGAAAAATGTAACTCGTCGGTCCATAAAATATTTCTAACGAAGTTGGAGTCTGCTCGATTCCGTTATTTAAGACACACGCAGAACTCAACTCTTTTTACGTAATCATCGGGAAGTAGCTCCTGAACAGGTATAAAATGGTAAGGATGCACCTTCTCTTGGCTGCAGACACACGTAGCTGCAAGACTAGTCTACGAGTTGTTATGTCTGGTTCGTTGCGTACTATGGTTAGTATGCGCTGCTCTTGATCGGCGTCCCTAGAAGTTCCTGACCGATTGTCCGAACGCGGTATTTGCAAATTACCTTGCACTTGTAAGTTTCTGTATAACCATATTAAGATTCCGATATTCTTTAATTGTCGAACCGGATATCTCCTTTGATACTCCGCCTGAACGTTTGTGAAATTTCCATCGTAAAACTCATAAATAAAATACACATATTCCTCATTTGCAAAAGTAGGCATAATTATATTTAGTTAAAAATCAATTGAAACTTCATTCATTTTTGACTCATAATTTATACCCTTTTGCAGCATCAGGTACAAATTAGTAAATATTAACTTTAAGACTTTCACCATAAGTTGGCGTTCATGTGGGGTTGGAAACTTTTCAATCTTAAAGTAATCCTACCAATTACATGTCGATAGTCAATCAATCAAAAACCAATCCACTGTATGATTAACTTAGATGGATTGTAAAATTTTATGATATTTTAATGTAATTGACGAGAGATTTCCAAAAAAGTTTACATACGCAACCTGGAAACCCCTTTTTTCTCGACTAGTCACTGCTATAGTAATGACCTTCATTATGAGCTGGAAGTGGACCGCATTTTTCCCGTCAAATATTTTTCAGTGATGAGGCTTATTTCCTGCTTAATGGACTCGTAAATAAGAAAACTTACCATTTCGATGTAATCCTCAAAAGATTTTTAAAGCCCCAGTATATCGCGAAAAATCACTGTATGGTGCAGGTTACATGCCGCCGTCAGAATTCGTGCCTTATTTTTCAAATCTGAAGACGTAACCAACAATATCGTTAATGGCGAACGCCACCGACAACTGATTCGTACATATATGATTTTCGTCTGAGAGACACCAGTTTTCAGACGACTGGAAAAATAGGAGATCACTATTCAAGTTCTAGGATTTTTACTTTAGTTTGCAACTAATATAGTTATTTTTCCTAAATACTCAATCGAAAACAAACAAGCCGTGGGGTGCGACCCTTGAGGTCCACACGTACAACTTCCCAGTAATATTTACATAAACATTAAAAATATTAAAAACAATAATAATTATGGAAATAGTACTACTTTTAATAATAAAAATTTACCTCTCATAAAAGTTATTGGAATGACTTAATATTAATCGTATCATCTACGGGAGCGTCAATTGATTACGTAAGGATTTTGGTGCATTGGTTTGATTGATTATTCACGTGGATCAATCGGAGGGGGGAGAGGTTGCAAAGTCTTTTCCACGTTATTTGTTATTTTCATATCGATGCTTGAAGGACAAAACAGCGCTAGCAAAAATGAATGCAGTTTTTGTTATTACGACAACTGAAGAGATCTCGTCGCGTGATGGCCATTTTGAATAGTTGCGGTCAAAACTGCTAGCACTTTGGCATTATCACTGAATTTGTTTTTTTTTCACGATTTTACATCAAACAAACTAATAATTATTTCTTATTTTCTGTTGATTTTGAGAAACATTGATTATGCAGTCAAAAATAGGTTCAATTGCATGTAAAAAGTAAAACAAATGTATTACAAATGATGACGGAAGTAACTGAAATTTTACGAATACTAAAGAACAAAACTCCTAAAAACTACAATTTTTTATTTGATGAAAGCTTTTCAAAGCATATGATCTCAAAAAGTGTTGACTACAAAACATTTTACCATTCAAAAAGTTGATTATCACAATTGCAAATTTGATTTGATTTGTACTGGTTTTCAAAATTTAAGCAGTTTTTTATTAAAGTTAAAACACGGTCCTGTGAAGACTATTAAAGATCTCCGCAAATTATACAAATAATAATAATTTTTGATTGACTTTACAACAATGTCTTTAGAATAAGAGATTTAAGGTATACAAATTCGTATGAACCCTTTTTACATGCTGACTTTGAATGATTTTTTTATTTTTTATTTAATTTATTTTGAAATCATGAAAAAATATTTTGCTAGTCTCTACAGAAATTGATAAAAGTTTATAAATTTTATAAACATTTATTATTACGATGTTAATTTTATTAATTATTAATTATTTTTTTATGAAAAAAACACTAATTTTCATTATTTTTTTATTAAATTTAAAAAATGGCTTCAAAGTTATTTTTTTAATTTAAAAACATCAATAAAATGTTAATACGCGTTGATTGACTTCTTAATGATGCAAAGGTTATATATGGTTCTCGAGATATAATGATTGACATAAATGACCATGAAGGACATGATGACTTTTAATGATTTTTTATTTTTAATTCAATTTTTTTTGTAATCATGAAAAAAACTTTTGGTGATTTTTTTACAACAAGTGTTTGGAGTACATAAATTTTATAAATATTGATTACTGCGACTTGAAAATAAAGTTAAAAATTTGATGTTTTTGAAAAAAACTCCAATTTTTTGCACTTTTTTTCAAAAAATTAGAAAACCGCTCAAACGATTTTTTTAAAAATTTGATAGAATCACGTAATTGTCAATAAACGTCGATTGACACCTTGATGAAGCAAATCGTATGTTTGGTTCGCGAGATATAATGCATGACAATTTTGACCTTCAAGGGGCGAAAACAGCGAACCCCCCCGAAAGAAGTGTCCCAAAAACTAATCAGCTCTTAAAATTGCAAAGACGCTTTGATTCACAGCTCAACAAAGTCGATACGACTTTGTTTACGTGAGTTATGCTCGTAGAAAACCTGTCCGCGAACGCACGTACGTACGTACGTACATACACACACACACATACATACATACTTCTTTCTAAAAACACTTAAAATATACTCGTAAGACCTCAAAACGTAAAGGCATGTTGAAAATTTCAATTTCGATTTTCGAGGCGATTACAAGAACTTCCCATATACTGGGAAGTTAATACTAAAGAATATACATATACTGACAAGAAAATAAAGGATCAATAAATAATATTCAAAAAATTGAGTAATCCATTTCACAAAACCAAATATTGCTCGAGCAAATATACAAGATACTTAAAGAATCTATTGAAAACAATTTTTAATATTTATTTAACTTCATTAAAATATTTCAAGACATCGCGTCTAATAAACACTTTGATGTATATTTCTCCTATTAAAATACACGCATTACTGTAATGAAAACTTTACAGTAACCTCGAGTTACATTGAACTAATATGAATGATGAATGCAAAATACTCGAAATCTTCATAACGACATTAATTATCTAATTATTAAACTCACTCACATATGTAATGATAATTGGATACATGTAACTTTAATTAAAGGAAATTCGCAGCATTGCCCAACCCCACTCAAGCACAAGTATGTACTCGAACTTTCTACGTACGCCTGGGGCAAAAAGACAAGCACGCACTTGAACATGTTTCAAGAAAATTTATGACGTCGTAATTTAATTTTGAGACTGACGGTCTAGGGTTGAAATGTGTAAATTATAAATACGCATTATGATGCTTTGCATGAGTAATATTTCGAAAATAATAATAACATTCGCTATTTTTGCCCATAAAATTCAAACGCACTTATACAAGTGTAACTTCGCTAGTGAAATCGTCGGTAAATCAAATCCTTACTTTTTTATGACTATCAAAAATGGTGTTCATAGCCATGCATGAATGTATGACTCAGAATCAGTGTTAACCAAAGAGTTGCGGGCAACTGCCTCGAGCCACATTATTTTATTACGCAAGTATGGAGCTTATAATTTAATTCGAAAACAATCCTTCATGTATTTGATGCATTGTTTTGCCTTCAAGAAATCTTAAATAAATTTGGTGACCCGGGAAAAATTAGCTAAAATGAATAGTAGTATAGTGGCTGCTCTCTGTATGTCTCTAGTAGTAGTACTCACCCAGAACAGGTAGTTTCTTAATAGAATATTTGACTAACGGCTTTCTACCTAATACACATTTTTTCTTATTTGAAAAATTCAATAATCGACCCCGCAACTAATGACTTCAAAACTTTTCCAAGTTCGTCGAAAACATTTTGTAGCTGACTATATTTGACATCAATCTAATTAGCGCAGGTACACATAAATCCATTAACAAACCAGAGCAACTGAACAAAAAATACAAGAATCCAAACGAATTCGAAATGATGGCAGCTCAAACATTTAAATCGTTGATAATATAAGATGAAGACAGAAAAACTCATCGCTTTTCACAGAATATTTCCAAGAGCCGCAACATTTGGCATTCACCTTAACAGAGACAACAAAAACTCTAATGAAAGAAAATGAAAATGAAATGGCTTTTGCTCGATTTCTTCCTGGAACATGCCAGAAATATTTTAGCAGAACTTTCTTCTCAGAAAATTTGAATAAATATCTGCTGGCGCTGGTGTAAGTTTCATTCAAATGTACATAATTAAATATTTATGTGATTTTAATATTCTTTGATTAGGTTTAGTGACAAATAAATCTCAATTAATATTTTATAAAGCAGACAACCGACTTCTGGTAATGACAAAGAAGGTGATAAGATTTGGCAGTTATCCAGAAAACTTTTTGGGGTTTAATGTTATGTTTTGAAGTTAGAAGTTTATTTTTCAATATTTTGGGAAAAGTTATTTCAAAGCGAACATACACAATGAATTGATTTGACATTAATCCGCACCAAAATAGTTTAGTTGTGATTTCGTGGAGGCAAACGAGTTGGATATTTAACTTCCCAAATTTATAAACCTATGTCTTTTATTTAGATTCTTCGAAACCATCTTCATTTTCTTCACTTTCAAAATTTATGGTGCAACTGGAGATTCCATAATAGAATATCCATGAAACTTTCTGTAGTTATGTTGTCATAATCGAAGGAAACGTTTAATGATCGTTGCATTGGAATCCATTGAAGCATAGGCAAATATTAATCTGGATCTCATTTATTTTCATTGTGAATAAAACCGTTATTACTACAATGTTGATACTGATTAGGCTCATGCACGCAATATAGAGTAAGTTCAAAGAAACCACAAATTAATTTTAAAAATAGTTTCGCCATGCAAAACCAAGTTAGGATTCATTATTTTAAAAGGCAGCCACACTTTCATATTAATACTTGTGTTTGAAGAATGCCTTCCAAGCAGATCGATGAACGAGGCAGTTAGCAACCGCTGGAAAAAAAATTTCATTTCTTCTTCGTTCCCTTTGTACGAAATAGTTCCCATCAACGCCTTTAAACCAAAGATTTCTGTTAATTAATCTACACAAAAAAGGTGCTCCCTACCTTTATATGTATATGTATTCACATTATTGACAGTATTTTTTCCTCTTTATTTATTTATCTTTAAAAAGCGGTTTCAACTTTATGGAAGTTAAACTTCCTTTATGGAGGTTCCAACGAAAAGTGAACGAGAGGAGTGAGCCCAGAAAAGCGTACCGAACGAAAAAGCGAACGAAAGTAAGACGAAAACGGTGTGCTATATATATACGTTTAAATGAGCGAGAGGAATGAGCCTAGAAAAAATGTACAGAACGATAAAGCGAACGCAAAGAAGAAAGGAGAAGAGCGTATCGGTCACCATGCAGTGCGTTATATATACGTTTACACGTATATAGTGCACTATATATACGTATTGTGTTTATGTGTGCACGCTTCTCCTTTCCTCTTTTGTTTGCAAACTATCCGCGTGAGTACTTGCTTGGAATGCTCCTCTTCGTGTATTATGGTAGACGCATCTTATTTCTAGTATAATATAAAATAGCAGTGAACACGTGCGCGTCTAAAAATTCATTTCATTTTTTTTCTTTTGCATTTCTCTGTGAAAAAATTAACAATCGTATCAATAATTTGTTAATAATAACGAATGAATCAGTGTTGTGCATAGTTGAAATGAAATAAATAGTGATGTGTGAAAAATTAACATTATGGCCAGCAGTAGTCGAAATGAAAAATTGATGAAAACTAGCGAAACGGTAAACGATTCAAAAGTGATAGAAACTACTGCAATTCATCATGGAACAAAATCAAGGTAAATTTCAATGACTGCTATTTATTAGTAAATTTGCAAAACTTTTTCAAAAAGTATTTAAACCATTGTAAGGAAAATATTTCCTATCAAAAAGTTTGCCTTAAAATTCAAAGGGCACACAATACACAGCAACGATGTGCAAATATAAGAGTAGAGCGGATGGTTCGGTGAGCAGAGCGCCTGATTCTTGCTCTCGAGGTAGAGGGTTCAAATCCGCGTTCCCTCTGTTTTTGAATTTGTCACATTACTTCCTGAATTTTTCCTGCATTTATCTAAATACAACTTTTTAACCTTTACATAGTCATTTACAAAACGAAGCTAAACTAATCCGGCACTCCTAGAGTGCCTCACCGCTGTTTTTAAATGTTAACAACTTTTTCAAAATTGGGTAAAATCCTATTTTTATTTATTGTAACTGTCATTGTTTTGTATACAAAAATTATCGTATTATCGTTAAGTCTTTGTTTCCATTTGTTTCATTTCGATTTACAAACTAAAAGAACTTTACTATTGATCTGAAGTCATCATAGCATTGCAGAGCATGCAGCTTATTGGCTTCATAAATTTATATTTTCGTGTTTCTAAACATCGTGTTTTAGCAAAACTGGAAATTAAAAGAGCTATGCGTAACTACCTCGCTAATATTGAAAATTCACTGTTCACTAGCCAAACAAAGCCGTTTTTGTCGTAAGTTAATTTCTTTAAGTCTTTTTCGGGATTTCTAATACTGTTTCCTAGGAAGATAAACAAGGTTCACTTCCTGGAAAAAGTATTTTTCGTCAATTTATCCCGCCTCTCTTCGAAATACAATTACAATTTCTTGTTACCTTCCATTTATTCTTGATTTTCTCTCCACTAACCCAACTGAAATCCAACCATTGATTGATTCTTTAGAATCCAGTGTGGGCCCTGGAATAGATGGGCTTACTAATATTTTCATCAAATAACTTATCCTCCTTACAATGCGTTCCACTTTTTTATTTTTTCAATGTTAGTCTATCCTCCAGTATTTTCCCGAATTTATGGAAGTTAGCTAACATTTTCCCAGCACTCAAGTCTGATTTCCCTTTCAATGCTCTTAATTATCGTCCCATTTCGTTTTTTGCTTGAACGCATTGTCTACAATAAAATATACCAAGCTTTTTATTATAGGCTGTATTCGTTCCAACATGGATTTCTTCCAAACTGTACAACCAACGAGATTCGTGTTGGTTGTACAGTTAGGAACTAGTTAACTAATTTACTTAAACTGTCGTAAGGGCTCTCGACAATCGATCTCTAGTTGATGTAGTGACACTTTTAACCTTAATGTTCTACTTCAAAAGTAAGCTCACTTTGGCATATCCTCCATCAGTTTTGTGTCATGCCTTATTAGTCTATGTGAAACACATTTTTCTATCCTACCTCCGGCATTCCGCAGGGGCCCACGCTTGGTCCTCTTTTTTCAATACTCCACATAAATGACCTTCTTTTTGTCGTAGAGTCCTAGCAACTTCTAATATACTGATGACTTGAAAAATTACAGAGGTATTCGCTCAGAAGAAGATTTTATTGCTCTCGAAATGAATCTGGACGCGGTCGATTCTTGGCGGCAAATAAATTGCTTCTCGTGTCTCCGGGTTCGTATTAAGGCACTCTCATATGTTTACTGACGCTTTCTCTCCGAACGTCACAACTTATTTTTTTCACGTGTAAGGCGAAACACGTTTGCAATCTTTGTTACGTTCGCCTCGCAACGTGGTTGATCCCAAATCCTCAAGGGCGAAATATGGGACTTCCCTGTCTTTGAGACCCCAAACCACCGTGCGGGTAAACGCTGTTTGTTAAAAATAAATAATGCTACGTTCGCCACTTCACACAATCAAGCCAATGAATGTATTGAATTGTTATAAATGAATTAAAAGCTTATTAATTAATTATATTGTAGGGAGTAAGTCAAGTTAGGCTAGAGCTTGAATTAGATAAATGTAGAGGAGATGTAGGCTGTAAGAATATTAGATTGGATAGCTAAGAAGGTAATAAGTGTTGTTTATGGGGAGTGTTCCGCTCGTGCGCGCGGAAGCTGCGTAATCACCAACAGCTAAATGCATTTCCGTCAACGTCACAGACCCTGCGGATAAGTCGCCAACAATCACAACAACAACAACGCTCACCCAACCGCCGCAACAGATCCCAAATCAAGGCTCCGCCCGGTTTACGACACGCCATTGGAGTCCACTACGCGCCTGTGATACCGACAACCATTGGCAATTGTAATTCACCATGATTAGCCACCGACACGATTATTTCCCCAACACCCCAACCACACCACCCAAGCAGCAGCTGACGCGCATCAACGAGAACCAGTTCCCCAAGCTTTTAAAAGCTGCGATGGGGTCAACTGCCAAGCTGGGAGGGCATTCACCGCCGACGCGAAAACAACGGGACAAGGAAATCCGATATATATGGCCGGTGAAGCAGCTGACGGGGCTTTTTTACGTCGATCGCTGGTGGAAGCGGCGTGACTTGGTTTTTTGGACGTCTTTTTGGGTGCGAATCTTGGAGTGCTGAGTTTTTGTGTGAAGCTGTTTTTTTTGGTTGGAGACTGTTCTTGTGCGGATCGCAAGGAAATCAAGAAGTTGGAGCGGTTGAGTGAAGCGAATTAAGAAGGAAGACGTCGACGAAGCTAGAGGAGAAGCGGAAACGACGCGCAGCGAAAGGAGTCGCGGAAAGCAGCCTTCAGAATAAGTTAGGGCCGAACAAGAATTGTAAGTAGAATTAAGTATACGTAGATAGGGATAGATAGGTAGGTTTGCAATTGAAAAAAATAAATAGTGTCTCAAGAATAAAGAAAGTGTGTTAACTGTGTGAAGTGGCGAAGGGAAAATTGCGTTTTCGGCTTTTGTGTGCGTCTGTCTCAAATTTTCTTTTCGGCCGGTTTGGTTTTGGGTCACCGCGAATCCGTTTCCCGTTTCAGGATTCGCGGACAGGGCAGTACGGCGCGGAAACGGGTGGCGCCCTTTTTAAATACATAGTCCCACACCCCTCTTCGCGGGTGAAGCCGGGTGGGATTGCCCGAACCGTGGCTAGGATCGGCTACGGTGGTAGTGGAGAACGTTGCGCGAATTATAGACGTTACATCTTTTTTAAGACTATTTGACGCAAGTCGTATGCGGTATTGATCATTTTAATCACTGCACATTGGCCGAAAAAATTGGATTCTAAATGAAGAAAAGTCACGTGAAAACGCATTTTTACGCCAAATAATTGGCTTCGAATGACAAAGCCTTCATTGCAACACTCACGGAGCATTTTGGTAGGCAGGCAGATTTCAATTGCCATGTGTAGTATGAGTTACTGTGAGCTTGGGTGTCGTTTTTTTGGGTGCAATCCTTTTATTATTGACACCACGTAAATGTAATGCATGCATGATCATAAGAATACATCACATTGAATGCAGTTTTTGTTGTTACGCCGACTGAAGAGATTTTGTCGCGTGATGGTAGTTTTGAATAGTTGCGTCCAAAATTTCAATGGCTGCTCCATAATCACTGACTTTGTATAATTACACCATTTTACATCAATGAAGCTAACGTTTATTTCTTATTTTGCAGTTGATCTTGACAAAACACATTTAATATGCAGTAAATAATCGCTGTTTAATTCACTTAACTATGCGCATTCTATGTTTGATTCGCGAGATATGGCGCATGACAGAAATGACCTTGGAAGGATCAAAAAACAAAAAATTATCCTACCGAATTTTGCCCAAAAACTAATCAGTTTCGATTGACACGAAACGTCGTTGCAATTTTAAGAAGACAATACGACTTTGTTTGCGTGAATTATGCTCGTAAATATACCCTTAAGACCCCAAAACGTAAAGATATGTTGAAAATTTTAATTTTGATTTTCGAAGCAATTGTAGTGTAATACAAGCCACAACAAACAAAACAATATTCATACATTGCCATCTGATAGCCAGGCACGAGTCAAAACAATTGTGAGTCAGGCTTTGTTGGGTATATCCCGAGTGCAATTACAAACAATAAAATTAGAGCGACTCAGCAAAACAATTGAAGACCAACAATGTGCACTGCGAACGGGTTCAGCATGGCATAACAATGAAAACAAATGTGGGTTGATGGCATTTTATTGCTCACATCTGCAGTAAGGTTCTTGAAGCCAATAAACCACACTTTATTGCTTGCACTTGCATTTTTGACCATGGGAAAATATTGGAAATAGATTTAGGTCAGGAATATGTAAATGATATTTGATTAGTTAGTAAGTTATACATAAGCAATATTTTAGTATAAAAGAAATGATAAGCCACGAATAAATCAACATTCATAGTAAAAAAAAAACATTCATAGTAGAGAATTTCGATTGCCTACATCGGCACCCGTTTTCTTTTGTTTGTTCATTGCGGCGCTTGCGCTGTGTAAGAAATATAGGCAGCTCACGCTTGCCATCAGCTTTGGCGCTAGACGCCGATAATTAGGTGAGTCCCCCTTTCCTGATAGTGAAACAATGGCCCTTAACGAAACATATTTCATGGCGATCCTGCCAACCTATTACATGGCGAACGAAGCTTATTTCACAATTTCAAGAACTTCTCAAACACAGGGAAGTTAAAAATGACGCAATGTTCATTAAGTAGGTACTAGTCCCGTTGTGAAGAGTTTTATAAAACTACAAAAGCTCAGTGAATATTTATGAACATCAAAGTCCATATACACACATGTATGATAGTTGGTATTTCGTATGGAACTACATGTTCACTTTATGAAATCTGTCAAGGCACAACACTAATTTGCTCGTTATCATTACAAATAACTTATAATCTACCATTGAAGTAATGTCATGCATTACAAACACAGGGAAACCAAAGAGCAGTTTGCCCCTATTTGCCATCCTTGCATGGCAAAACAAACAGTTTAATTACCACGTCAATCATCAAAATCGAACAATAGATAGGAGCAATGTGATTGTTTCGGTATCATGACGTAACAGGTAAATCAGACAATATTTAAATATGAATGATATTGGCGTTTAAGCATAGGTTTTCTTTGGCACTAGATATGTTTAGTGAGGCTATTTTAATATTATTTTTCAGGTATGGATGAAATTTTAGATAAAAATGATGGCTAAAAAGTGAATAAAACAACTTCCATATGGAAGATGTGCCAAATAATTTTTGGATATAACCAACAATATACGCGACTCTTAAGAAGGTTTTTAGCTCAACCACTACCTGATTGTACAGCTATTGACTTCGAAAATTCGACTTTTTCGTTTATTCAGCAAATTATCTTCCATTCTCTACGGGCGCTCTTCAACTCGATGACCAGGCCCACAATACATGTAATAACCAGTAGGTAATCGATCATATAAAGGCACATAATCAAGTGCGGCACGCGATTCTACGGGACAAAATCATATGTTATCCTTCATTTATCATATGTTTGCTGTCATTTATGACAAAATGGCTGCTAGTTGCTGATCGGGGCACTGCCAGACCTCCCACTTTACATGTTACGCGTGAAAAGAAACCCAGAAACTTCGGTTCATTTAGTTATATTGGAGGAACGTCTTTGCTGACACAAATTTCATTTGCTTTTGACAAATTGATTTAGAAAAAAGCCAAAATGACTGAATCACTGTTATCAGATTTCACTTGATCTTACTTTTAAAACCCTGCAAATGGAATATCTACGATTCAATGAAATCTAGTACAGAAACATGAGAAATTTGGGCTCACAATTATTTGCAGCAAAATTGTGGCTTTCAATGGGAAGTATTTTGGCAGCATTTGGGGGCAATTTAATGAAAACAGTTGGAATTTTTGAAGTCAATAATGTAGAAGTTTATGGCCAATCATGTATCCTACGACGAAATAGGTTTTTCATAGCAAACACAATGTGTTCACTAATTGATATGTCATTTTTGAGACATTAATTTTAGAATTAGGATAAAAAAGTGGATTTTGTTATTGGAAACTTATACATACATTTCAATAAAAATACCCAAATCATCCCAAAATCAATTTGTTGAGACATTTTCATGCAATATAAATGCGAAAATTTTAAAAATTTAATCAGTAGACTTTCAGTTATCTGAAAGTACTTTGTTACGAATAGAAAGTTTCTATTTTCAGCAGAAAACAAATTAACAGTCTGTATGGATCCCATTAGAAAGGATTTTAAAAAACAGTTTCACAGATTAAATCTCATCAACAATTCAATGGTAGAAAGACAATCATGTGTGTTGAGTTTAGCATTTTTTGACATCCCTCCAAATTCTGTGCTGACAGTTCCTACCATTTTAGACGAAAGGGTTGCGACGGATATGCATATACGTAAGTAAGCGCAATTTGATCTTTTACTAGTGATAAAATTCACTCGGAATTCTATACTTGACTGAAGATGAAGAAGATTGACATACAGGTTCATTGTTTTTTGACTCGTGAAATTTTTATAACTATAAAGTAGCCTTTTATTGTGATATGTTTCATAAAACCGTTGTGTGGTAAAGATTATAGTAGAAAAAAACAACCCCTAAAATGTAACCCACAATTATTATCTATGATATTGTAATGATAGAATCAAGAAGAAGATAAAATGCAACAGATTTACGACTTGTTACAATTGAAATGATCAAATCTTACATTTAAAAAGTTAATACAATAAAAATGGTGGATTTTTCCATCTCAATTTCACTTGAATTTTCATCATGACTGTGTTTTTCTATTCAATCCCAATATTAAACAGATAAACAACATTAGTATTCTTTATCTTGTGAAATCATAGCTTTTCATTCTGCTCGCGCTCCAGACATGGTCGCAGAATACATAAAACGCGTGAAACGCTACTTCGTTGGCGGGAAACCATAATCTGTAGATACGTGGAACGATGTGTTTATCTAAGTTGCCTACGTGACGTGACAGAATACTTCATGACTCCCGAAAACAACTAATTCACTCGGTATCGATGAAAGCGATGGGATAACATAATTGACTGTTTGACAAATAGTGAAAAAGGAGAGATCCTATTAGATAAGGCATGCCTTAATCCGAAGCTTATAAACAACACATTAATGAGATTCAATCGAAATGTAAACACTTACCTGTAATTTCTAGACAACTCAACTGTGGAGCACAGCAAGACCATAATATTTTCTCTCGGAATTTGGAGAAAATTAGGGTAGTGCTATTTATTGTTCTTGAAAAGAACCCTTGGAAAATAAGATACAATTCATACTTCTTCAATCTGAATGAACTCTCGAGGATGTTCCAAAGAATTTCGGTAGCGACAATTTACTTTTCACATTTTTTTTTTGTTACGTGTGTAGAACAGAACTCTCAATTTTACATCGTTCAGCACACGTACAGTGTAATTATCCTCAGCACGAACGATTTTTGATTTGATTGCAATCAATCTTGAAAAATAATACCAACATGGCGAATACACCCTCGAAATAGTCTGACTCATGTGTTGGATCTGTTGTTTGGCACCTGATTCGCCTCTACAAACGTTTTCCAATAAAATTCGATTTAGCTGAAACTTTTTCAGCTGATGAAAGTCTACTTTCATGATAGTTCGATCTAGGCAATTTTTGGGTTCCTAAACATGTTTCGCTACGTGGGAGTTTGCATTTGTTCTAAGATCACAGGCTTCTTGACTTTAAGCTGCAATTAATGTTAATGTACATGGGTAGTTTTTTTTTTTTTGAGTAATGGAAACGCTTGCTGGGAATCGACATTCATGTTAATGGCTACTAAAATTAACTCAATATTTTTTGTTCTTAAAATAGAATCGGATTGCTATGGAACATTGTTGTGGATTCTGCACCCATGGCTATTTACTTTGTGAGAGTTCGCATATGGATTGACTTTTGGCATGCATTTAAAGACAAGCAAGAAGTGAAATTGTGATCTTTTGGGAGAATTTGAGATGGAGACGTTTACCTATCTCGAAATCATGAATTCAAATAAAAAAAAGTGTACCATTAGAAAGCAAAAGCGAAAACAATTTGGACTAGGGCGCAGTATCATACTTCAAGGTGTTTTGTCATGAACAAATCTAAACTAAAACTCAAGGTAAACAAGAAGAACTTTCCAATTTTGGTTGGTTGTAGTGGCAGTCCTCTTTTCTCTATCAGGCTACGGCAGGCCCATTGTGATACCGCAAAAGATGAAGACGGTACTTTCAGCCAGGTTTAAGATTTTGAGAACCATTTCGATTCTGTTACAAAGCTGGCTATGTAGCAAATATTTAAATTAGCTACTTCCGTGAAGCTATCCAAGATGGGGAGCCTAGGATTTGCATTCATGTGCTAAATATTGCTGAGCATACACACGGAAAATGTTTAACAATTTCTTCCACTTTTTCCGACCCAGTCGATCAGCGTATCTTAAAGTGATGGTACTGTCGATATGATATATAGAGGGCTTCTTTAGAGGTATAAAGCTTTCGATAAGGATATCTGTTATTGAATCTGTCAAATTTCATTTCAACATTTCATTTACTTTGCCCTATTAACATGCAAAGACTGACACTCGAACAACGTCTTGTAGAAGTGGAAATATTCAGTTCCTTGTGTCGAGTTTTGTGCGGCAAACTTATAAAGCATTTCGTCCAATTTAATTTGCTTATAATCGTCTTTCTGAGCAGCTCATATGCATAAGATGGATGATGTATATCCACGTATTCTCTATGGGCAATATTCATCCGACGCGAGCTATTACAGTGCGTACCGAGGCAGCTTTCGCTGCTCTAGACGTTAGTATTTAAGCATTCAAATTTATCGATTCGACGCCGTTCTCAACAACTTGGTCCCTCTCCGTCCACTACGTGGAACATTTTCAAGAACAATCTTGGTCTAAGGCCCTAAGATTCAACTAATGCATCTATTGAAGCCATTGGACCATCGTTTGCGTCGCACGTTGGATGAATGGGCTGAGAATGAGGTGGAAGTTGAACCGCGTTTTGACTGTCAAATAATTTTCAGCGGTTAGACTCATTTCTGGTTTAATGGGTTTGAAAATTAGCAAAATTGCTGTTTTTGGTGCAAGGATATTCTTTAAGAGACTTTGAAATCCCAATTACGTTCCAAAAAAGTCACTCTATGGTGCGGTTTGCATGCCGGTGGCATAGTTTTTTTTTTTTTGAACCCTCAACACAGAACCAACTTTATCCTTAATGGCGTGCGCTACTGACAAGTGATTCGTAATTTTTTGATTCCAAACATCAATGTCAATTGTCTGAGAGACAAATGGGTACAACAGGATAGAGTTACATGCCATAAAGCTCGTGCAACCATTACTTTATTGGGCCGAACATTTGGTGAAAGAATCATCTTAGGAAATCGGCCTGTGAACTGGACACCTAGATCATGTGATTTAATTCCATGGGACTACTATTTGTGGAAATGCGTTGATTTTCGCCTATGCTGATAAATTAGCAACTATTGATGACTTGCAAGCCAAGATTTGACGCGTTCTTGGCGAAATAGGGCCGGCTATGCTGGCCCTCCCTAGGACGCAGGCGCGGTGATCATTTGCCATAAATTATTGATAAACACTAAATGCCATGAAATTTTCAAAAATTGGCCATTTGAATAATTTGTCTGTGTTTCCTTTGTTTGAAAAGTTTGAAAAAAAAATTTAAAAACCACCTTATAAACTTTATCTTTTACTAATGATATTAAGGGGTTGCTTGGCACCTTCGGCGCTCATTGCTTTTAGGTTTATCTGGTTATTCTACATGTTTCTTCAAGAAGCCAGGCTTTATTTACAGCTTCTCTGTAATGCTGCTTGATTCCCAGCTTAATGGAAAATTAAAGGTGGCTGAGTTGAAGTGTCCGTGTTTACTACTGAAGCTTAGCAGCATTAGCATTACCAATTATACGACTACTCTCATGTACAGGCTATAGCGTCACTTCATTATAAAGCGACATATCATTCAGTCGTAGAAGGTTTTGTTTTGTTTGGCAATGAAATAGCTCGATGTAAGGGACCTTAAATCAAAATTGAATAAAATCTTTGAAATTATTCCCTTAGGAAAAGCAATATTTTGTTAATTTTCAAATTCCGGAAGTTCTGTCTTATTCTTTCCCCAACACCTTGTTTGGCGACAAATAATTAAATGGACTTGAATGAAAATAGCTCAATTTATTTTTACTGCTTCATTTATTACTTTATATTTAAACTCAACTGCCTTCTTTTTAATAGTACTTTCTGTATACATTATTACCAGTGTGTAGTCGACGACTATTTTGTATTCCACGAAAAGATCCATTAAACTTTCACACAAATTAGTGTTTGATAGATTTTGGTTTGAAGACACATGCTAGTCCAGATGATTGACCCTTTCGTGTCTACTTCTTTCTTGTTTTATTACCGGATCCAAGGATCCGAAGCTCAAGCGACTGAATGAATTTGTGCGCTTTAATAATTTATAAGCTTTATAACACATCAGTGCTAATTAGACAATGTACATGTTAGAAATACACTAACACACATTCTAAAATTACTACCAAGGAAATTGCGAAGCACGTGTCCTCAAACTTTTGTTCTGTTTGTCGGTCTTTTACTGTTCAAGCCTCGAAAAGTTTGCATTCCCCTGGGAAATGTTAAAAAGCAGGACATTGTTTCCTGCCATTACGTATTCATTTATTACTGCTTGACATGGAAACTGAACAAATTTAAAAGCATTATAAGATTTTTTCTGCAAAGGAAAAATCCGCATTTAGGAAAGATTTAGTTTAGCATGCAAAACTATACGTTGAAACATTCCGAAATTTGAGGATATTAAACTATTTTATATTTTAGTTCTCGTCAAACAAAAATGATTTTGAAGATATTCACATATGTATGTATATGTATACTGCTGTAAAAATATCAAGTGTGTACAATCAAAATCAGAACAAAAAAGCCGAGAAATGTACTATTGACCCTTAATTGAAATAGGTGTAAACCGCTGGTAGTTTAATGTCGGATCAAATGTAGATAATTTTCAAACTATTATGTAAGAAACTGAAAAATTTCTAATTAGGATATCATATATATTTTTGGGTTTGAACCTCCGGGTCTAGTCGACAACCCGCCCACTTAGGTACCATCATAATTAAATGGGAAGTGTAGTTTCGGGATGACGGACGGCATCCTCTTCAGGTGCTGTCATTTAAAAATTGACATACTTCGCGGATACAAATGATTTATAAAAATAGTTGAAGTATAATGAGCTTAATCTATAAATTTGCCTAGTCGTGGTCGTGCTGTCTGGTGACGGATGGTAAATGACAGCACCTGAAGAGGATGCCGTCCGTCACCCCGAAACCACACTTCCAATTTAGGACATCATGTTTTTCACACCCTAAAATCAGACTACCACAGCTGATGTAAGTCAATACCATTAATTTAAGATAAACAAACCCACTCTATCAAAAACCGTCGAATAATTTAAATTAAGAATTACAATATCCACGCACATAAAGTATTTTTTGAACTCTGGATATTCCTTGCGAAGAATTTAATTACAATTTAAAATGGTGTGATAAATACTCATTCAGTGCATTTTTATTGCATCCGTAGAAACCTTGGCAAGCGTAATCACCCAACCATTAAAGAAATTTGAAATTTCCAAAATATTACCGTATTCCAGCGAAATCCTTGTTTAATAATCGCACTATCCCTTATTCTTAGAATCAATCCTAAATATCCTTCCTGTCTAAATGTACACCAGAATGAAGAACGATAAACGCAAGGTGTGTCGATCGTAACAACCCATTAATGCGCGTATGAGAAGTAACAGTAGCAACTAGTAACTAACAAAGACTACCATCGATGTAAAAAGACATATGTGAGTGATTTTGTACAGCGCACTGATGTTTTTCCACGACATTTTTTGAATATTTTTTTGATCGTTCTATTTTTCTTTCAATTCTCCGCCTTGTGCGCAAGCGGCCACCCTGTACATCACAATCTTCATGTTCCAGGAGTCGAGCAGTAGCACTTATCATGCAAATGATTTTGAAAACTTTTCATCGTATACCAGATGTAGTTTGTACCGTTACACCTAGACGCCACGGCCTGAAATAGGACTGAGATCGAAGCGTCGTTTAGGGTTTCTCAAAGATTACTACAGTGCAAAAAGTAAGTCTGCATGGTTATGTGTATGTAACACATGTTGGATCTTAAATTCTTAAAAGTGGAGTTTTGCGAGCTCGGCCGTGATTAACAGCAAACCTGAAGATTTGACGTCTCGACTACCATTGTGGCATCTATTACGAAATTCATATCGAAAACTGAATTTTTACTAGCCAGATGGTGAAACACTCGATCATTTTCATTCACATGAATTTTATACAAGTGCGGTGACCAGCTTCAATATAATTGAGTACACAAAGAGCGAACTATGTTTAACTACGCTTATTGGCTTCTGTTCGAAAAGAGATGGAAATGTTGAAACACCAAAAAGAAGAGTCAACCTGATCGACCATATAAGCTAAATGAAATTGAAAAACAGCATTTCCGAAAGTAAAAATCTCAAGAGACATCGTTAAATGGCTCAAAAGTTTGCAATTGGGAGTTTTCTTTTGAATACAGTATAGATAGTCGAAATAAAACTAAATCAAATTTTGTAAGTTTAAGCGGTTGTAGGAGTGCTTTGTTCGTAGTATGAAGTGTTTTTAGAGGTATAGAAATTTTGATAAAAACTTCTATCATTGTAGCTTTCAAATTTTGCTGTCATTTTAACATTGCGTTTAATTTACTCTTGTTAATTACCATGGAAATACTCAAGCTACGTCCCGATGGTGGAAATTTATTTCCGAAAATTGCGTCCTGCGCAATCAACTTATAGAGCACATCGTTCAATTTATGGTGCTCATAATCGTCAATCTGAGCAGCTCATTCGCTATTGGTCAGTGTTCATCCAACACGAGGTCGTACAGTGCGTACCGAGGCAGCTATCGCTGTAGAGGGTATTGTGACTGAGAATCCAAATTTATCGATTCGATGCCTTTTTCAACAACCGTCCACAAAATGTAAAATTGTGAGGAACGATCTTGGACTAAAGCTCTATGAAATCGATGGATCTTATAGGGCTTTGTGCGACAATAGAAGCCATTGGACCATCGTTTGTGCCATACGTTCGTGAACAGGCTGAGAATGATGTTGAAAGTTGAACCACATTTTTACCGTCAAATCATTTTCAGCGAATAAGTTGTGTTATTTATTCATCAATTTTAATTTAAGATGATAATTGTTGGTGTCATTTTAGTGCCTTAAGAGAAAGAAATTTTTAGGAGCACTAATAGATGGTTCCAACAGGATGGCGCAACCTGCCATATAGCGCGTGAAACCATTACTTTATTGGGCCAAACCTTTGCTCGCCGAACCATCTCAAAAAAAGGCCTGTGAACTGGCCGCCCAGATCATGAGATTTGACTAAAGTACGTCAACTCATGCTTGTAACCCAGCAATTATCAATGACTTGAAAGCCAAAATTCGATGCGCTATTGGCGAAATAAGGCCTGTTATGCTGAAAAAGTGGTGCAAAATTAGACCAATAGGATAGTTTTCCTAAGACGCAGTTGCGATGATCACATGCCAGAAATTAATATTTCAATACAAGGACTCATAAAGCTCATAAAGCCAAAAAATTGGACATTTCAATAATTTACCTGTGTTTTATTTGTGTGAAATGTTCTATGCCATTAAAAAAACACCATATACTTTAATGAAACTTTGTGAAAATTCATAGAGATGCAGATACTATGTCAGTACAGTTTTGTTCACGACATATTGTTCTTTCGAATAAATCGTGATTTTTCGTTGTTAAAAATTCCTGATATGGATATTTTTCAGTCCATTGAAAAATTAAGTTCGGTAGTACGATATGGTCATTAACTGGTGCCGGAATTGCCATGTCCCATTTGATTTTTTTTTATCATACATAATGATTAATTATGGCTACATTAAAATAGCATCTACTAAGTTTTCTTGCTTTAGCAAGTATTTATTAGTCAGTTACATTGTTTTCGGCATTTTTTGGGATTAAATTATTATTATCTTTGCATTAAAAGTTATTAAGCTTCTTAATTTTAGCATTGATTCATTCCCATGTTATTGTAGCATTTTTTCGATTAAACTTAAAGGACTTATTATTATTTCTTTGTTTTTTATTGGCTATTTACATTAATTATGTAACAAAACTAAAATCTCTGAGAGTTTTCTTGAGGATTCTCCCTTTCAAATATGTTTAAGGAGATAAAGAGCAGCCCGCACTGAGGTTAGTATTCGTGGGCCTAGCGTGTTTAAAATCATATGACTATACCGACGCTAGACCATGGTAAGGTGGGCCCAGACGGTGACATCTACACCTGGCGAGCTCCGCTTAAGCTCGTCCTTCTTGCGATAGTGACACGGCTTGTCTGAGAGACTAGTTTGCTCACGTGGTACCTTTAACCTTTATTGTCGTTCTTTGATTTTAGAATTACGTCAGGGTTTTTCCGTTTTTTTAGTAGTTTCGATTTTCGTATCTCTCGAGTAGGCCTTGTTTCAGGCATTTTCTTGATATACGCGCGAAAGTTTTCTTGAGATGGATAGAGTGGGAAGTGTATTCTCAAACGCATAATGATTTGATTTTTGATTTTAGGTCGGAAATTTTTAAATAGAAAATAAGATGGAAATGAAATTCGTAACGACAGCTTGTGAATTTACCCAGGACATTACGCGCCAAACTGAGGTAACCTGTCAACAGTCATCGCACCCCTTACTGTAAAGACACCAAACTCCAATTATTCCCAAGGATAGAAAAGGGTTTAAAGCCTTGTCCTCCAGATTGAACGTCTACGAGATCGAGAAAAGGTAAAGTCTCGTTAGCTTCGAACTTTCATCGCGATTTCGTTCGACACTATCAATACCTATTTTATTACAGGGCATGGAAGAGCTTTTCCTGGGTTTAGTAGTCTGCTTTGTAAAATAACCATGCAGGAAGTGCTTGCCTACAGAAATCTTTCAATAAAAACATCTGCATCTAGAATCAAAACCATTTATTAACAATTGCACATAGTACTTTGCTGGTGGTTTTGAGTGTCAAAAATAGAGCAAAAGGACAAACACGTCTTAAAACTTGAACTAATATATAAACACTTGCAAGATGGAAAACTTGTCTGGAAAGTAGCAGCGATCATTAACAGAACCCACTCAACAGGTTATGATGATTTTAAGCATTTTTACCATCATCCAGATTTTTATTCCATTTTCTTTCGAAGCTCCTTTTCTTGCAAATGGAAATGAATTTTTTAACTTTATTCTATACATGTATGTATACTATATAATTTACTTCTACTAATTTACTTTGAAAATTTTAATTTTAACATTCCCATAGTGTCATCTTGTATGCGGTATACATAACATTTCAGAGACATTTTGTTACATTTTAATACTATCCAACTTTAATTAAATGAGATGTTTTGTACATAAATACCATTTTCATTTATTTAAGAAAAAATACAAATCACTGTACTCATATTATTGTCTGCGATTATTGTATTTATATCTTTTGGTGTTCTAAATTTCTAAATTTCAAATGTCAAAAAACACTTTGCAATCTTTCAGATAACATTACAAGAAAGAAGATAAAAGCAAGGAAAATTTGTGTCGACGGTTCATACTGTGGCAATTAAAGAGACAGTTTTCTTGCATCAAAATTTTCCTCAGCTAGGAAGTATGTAAACATAATTAACATACGAATTTTGAACGGCCTATTTCAACATTGTATCATCGTGTTCGAATTACGATATTGCACTAATGGAAGTAATTTATTAAAAGTGCGTTAGTTCAAAACCGAGTAATGGAAATTTCATCAAACCATAGATTTTAGAAATGTAACATCTAGATCACTTGAAAAGTAAGAGATGGTGTACAGGGGAAAGTTTACATGTGTCTTTCAATAGCTTTTTTGCTTCACCGCAGGAGAGCGCTCATTGTCGAGGGAAGAAACGTGATTAAGGTATCTTCATTTTTTTAAGTATACTGTCTAGTACCTTAGTATTTCTTTGATTATGATTGCTGTATAAGAGTTATGATCTTCATTTTTTCCTATAGTGTGATTTTGTTACATCTTCATTATTATTATATTTTTCCTCTTTTGCTATGACTTGTACATATTAATTACTAACACATTTTTCGTTTCGTTTATTATTGAAATTTCCATTTGGTATGCATTTATTTTTAACTTCCCAGTATATAGGAAGTTCTTGTAATAGCCTCGAAAATCGAAATTGAAATTTTCAACATTTCTTTACGATTTATAGAGTCTATAGAGTATTTAAAAAGTGTTTTTAGAAAGAGAGATGTGTGTGTTTGTACGTACGTACGTTCGTGGACAGTTTTTTCTACGAGCATAACTCATGTAAACAAAGTTGTATTGTCTTCGTTGAATCGAAGCGTCTTCGCAATCTTAAGAGCTGATTAGTTTTTGGGAAACTTCGGTTTATTGTTTTGACCCTTTGAAGGTCATTTCTGTCATGCGTTATATCTCGCGAACCAAACATACGATTTGCATCATTAAGGTGACAATTGACGCATATTAACATGAATAATTTAATCAAATTTTTTAAAAAAAATGTTGGAGCCGTTTTTTAATTTAAGGAAAGAAAGTTTTTTTTCATAAACAATAAATTTTTAACCTGATCTGCATAACACATCATTAAATGTTTATAAACTTATACATTCTTATCAGTTTTTGAAGAGAAACCAGGAAAACTTTTTTGCATGATTATGGGGAAAAAACTAAATTAAAAACAAGCCGTGAGGTGCGACCCATGAGGTCCACACGGTCAACTTCCCAGTAATATCTACATATGTAGATATTAAAAATATTAAACACAATAATAATTATGGAAATAATACTACTTCAAATAATAAAAATGTACTTCTCGTAAAAGTTATTGGAATGACTTAATATTAATCATAACATCTACGCGAGCGTCAATTGATTACGTAAGGATTTTGGTGCATTGGTTTGATTGATTATTCACGCGGATCAATCGGAGGGGGACAGGTTACAAAGCAGTTTTTTTAATTAAAGTTAAAACATGGTGCTGTGAAGACTATTGAAAATCTGCTTAAATTTTGCATATTAATAAACTTTGATTGACTATACAACAATGTCTTTAGAATAAGAGATTTAAAGTATAATGATTCGAATGAACCCTTTTTACATGGTGACTTTGAATGATTTTTTATTTTTAATTTAATTTTTTTTGTAATCATGAGTAAAAATTTTGCTGGTTTCTCTACGAAAATTGATAACATTTTATAAATTCTACAAAAATTTATTATTACCCTGTGCAAATCAGGTTAAAAATGAATTTTTTTATGAAAAAACACTACTTTTCCAATTTTTTTTTAATAAATTAAAAAAACGCTTTAACGATTTTTTTAAAATATAAAAACATCATAAAAATGATAATACGCGTCGATTGACACCTTAATGATGGAAATATTATATTTAGTTCTCGATATATAATGAATGACGTCAATGACCTTGAACGTTTAATGATTTTTTATTTTTTATTTAAATTTTTTTTGTAATCATGAAAAAAACTTTTGCTGGTTTTTTCACAAGAACTATTTGCAGTTTGTAAATTATATAAACATTGATTACTTAGGTTTAAAAATCAGGTTAAAAATTTTGAGTTTTTGAAGAAAAAAACCTAATTTTTTGCACTTTTTTTAAAAAAATTACAAAACGGCTCAAAGAATTTTTTTAAAAATGTGATAGAATCACATAAATGTTAATACGCGTCGATTGACACCTTGTTCAAAAAAATCGTGCATTTGGTTCGCGAGATATAACGCATGACAGAAATGACCTTCAAACGGGCAAAACAGCAAACCCCCCGAACGAAGTTTCCCAAAAACTAATCAGCTCTTAAAATTGCAAAGACGCTTCGATTGACACCTCAACCAAGTCGATTGGACTTTGTTTACGTGAGTTATGCTCGTAGAAAAAAGTGTCCACGAACGTACAGACGTACGTACATACACACACACACACATCTCCCTTTCTAAAAACACTTTATATATACTCGTAAGACCTCAAAACGTAAAGAAATGTTGAAAATTTCAATTTCGATTTTCGAGGCGATTACAAGAACTTCCCATATACTGGGAAGTTAATAAAAAATCATCCAAAGTTACCACGTAAAAAGGGTTCATACGAATGATATTACCTTATATCATTTATTCTAAAGACGTTGCTGTAAAATCAATCAAAATTTTATAAAATTTGCATAATTTGAGCAGATTTTGAATAGTTTTGACAGTGTTTTAATTTTAATAAAAAAAACTTCTTAAGTTTTGAAAACCAACAAAATTTCAATCAAATTTGCTTTTGTGGTAATCAACACTTTGAATGGTAAAATGATTTGTAGTCAATACTTTGCAAGAACATATGCTTTAAAAAGCTTTCATCAAATAAAAAATATAGATTCAGTAGTCATGTTGTATAGTGTTCGTATGATTTCCTTCCCCCATCATTATTTGTAATACATTTTACGTTTTACATGCAATTGAACCTATTTTTGACTGCATATTCAATGTTTTTCAAGACCATTCATTGATGTAAAATTGTAAAAAAATACAAATTCAGTGATTATTATTATTATTCAAAATGACCACCACGCGAGAAAATCTCTTCAGTGAGTGTAATAACAAAAACTGCATTCATTTTTGCTAGCGCTTTTTTGTCTTTCAAGCATCGATATGAATATAACAAATAACGTAGAAAAGGCTTTGTAACCTGTCCCCCTTTCGATTGATCCACGTGAATATTAAATCAAACCAATCCACGAAAATCTTTACGTAATCAATTGACGCTCGCGTGAATGTTACGGTTAATATTTAGTCATTCCAATAACTTTTATGAGAGGTACATTTTTATTATTTGAAGTAGTATTATTTCCATAATTATTATTGTGTTTAATAGTTTTAATATCTTTTTACATATTACTGGGAAGTTGTACGTGTGGACCTCAAGGGTCGCACCCCACGGCTTGTTGTCTTTCAAGCATCGATATGAAAATAACAAATAACATAGAAAAGGCTTTGTAAGCTGTCCCTCCTCCGATAGATCCGCGTGAATATTCAATCAACACTTCATCCACAAAAATCCTGACGTAATCAATGGACGCTTCCGTAGATGATATGATGAGTATTAAGTCATTCGAATTATTGTTATGAGAGGTACATTATTATTATTTAAAGTAGTATCATTTTCATAATTATTATTGTGTTTAAAAGTTTTAATATTTATGTAGATATTATTGGGAAGCTGACCGTGTGGACCTCAAGGATCGCACCTCGCGGCTTGTTTTCAAAATATAATTGCAAAAGATCGTTTTCAAGGTTGTCTGCTTCGTTTTAGTTGTTTGGCTATATGCCCTTTAGGACAAAACGTCTTAGGTTAAAGAAAGGGTAACATTCGTATTCCTGGGAAAAATTAATTTAATAAAAAATAAGAAGACTTAAGTCGAAGAAAGGCGAGGTTATGTATGCTTAGTAAAGCGTACAATTTTGAGAGACCATGCTACAGACTACACTAATAACATGGAACACCAAAAATTGTCGTAAGTAGCAACACAAGCATAAAATTGGAATTGTTTTTACTTGCATTAAAAGTAAAACATAAACACAAATCACTTTACGACCATCGGCTGGATCATAGCGTAAAGAACATATAGCACGGACACTACAGCCAATTTGACACATATCTGTTATACAACCAAAGTGTGGTTTTTGCATAAGTATAGGGAAATACAATTTTCAGGAAACAAAAAGTACTGCGGACTGTAGTGCATATTTGTACTTTAGGCACATACAAATATTCTCTAAAGATTGTTCAAAAGGTTGTAGCGTTAAAAAACCTTTACAAATACGAGCACACGTTATTTGTGCAAATATTGCCAAATCTCGATAAATTTTTAGGGAAGCAAACCCAAAATCAGATAAACAAGTTGTACTTTGAATATCTACAACTTCAAATGCAACATTAAAATAGTCGATTCAGTTAAAGAAAACTTTTCCAGCTTATTCCTAAAAACTCATGTCCTCAGTACAGGTAACACGCACGTGGGTGTTTTCTATGGACTTGAATATAATAACGTTTTGTCGAACAGTCTAAACACTGGAATTTGTGCATCCTTTACAAACAACATTTATGAACACCGGAAACTTCTGAAATTTTTCACATAACGTAACAACAGATGAAATTGCAACATTTAGGCTGTTGGAAAATACTGATTCATTTGAAATCGAATGAATAACGATAGCTGGCATTCGTTTTTTAGTATCGAATTGTTACCATTTTAATTCTTAACGTTCACGTCACCTTTCTTTCCTGTCAACACCTTCCACTCTACCCAGGCGGAAAACCACATCTTGTTTTCCGTAAAGTGTTTTCAGTATAATTTACATATCTAAATAAACGAACAGTTTGCTGATTTGTAAAAATAAATGTATTTGTAGGTGAACATTGCTGATTCACCATAAAAAATTACATTCACAATTATTCAAAAAAACAATACCAGTGATCGAACACACGACGACGACAATTATTCAAAAAGAAAAACAATATCCCGACCGGGGATCGAACACACGACCCCTTGATCGCGGGCTCTTATTACTGCTACCTACACTGCACAGCTTCTTTCAGATGTAAAAACTCTCTAATCCATAACCGACGCTAAAAACTTTAACGGCGTTTTTCTCAAAAAGGGGGAGTGTTGCGGTCTAATATTTTAAGGATCGAATATCCTTGACGTCTTCTATTTATCTGCCAAATTTCATCCAAATCTGTGACTACAAAGTCGGAGCCTCTCCTAGTAAGCCAACGGTGTAATAGATGTATGACAGATCTTGCTGAGCGAATTAATTAAGGGTTAGGTTGGTTGGTTGGTTGTAGTGGCAGCCCCTTTTTATCCAAAGGTAGCTCACTTAGGCCACGAGAGGCCCATTGTGATACTACAGAATTTAAGGGCGGCACTAGAACCTGCGGGATGACGAGAACCATCCAGATTCTCGAATAAAGCCGGCTATGTAGCCAATGTCCAGATCAGCTACTTCCGTGAGGTTGTCCAGGAAGGGCGTGCCCAAGGTTTGCATGCGCTTCCTGGACAGCGCCGGACATTCGCACAGAAAGTGTTTAATAGTTTCTTCCTCGTCCTCCGATCTGCGACTTCGGCAGAAATCATTGAAAGGGACACCCAATCTTTCTGCGTGTCTGCCGATCAGACAGTGTCCCGTCAGTATGGAAACGAAGGAACTCAGTGTTTCACGGCTTATATTGAGGAGCCGCTTGGTGCGTTTGGAGCACAGTGCGTGCCAAGTTTGCCTGGTTGTGCTACAGCTTTCTTTGAGCAGCCAGCTAGCTTTATGGAAGCTAGAGGTTGGCCGACTTCGGGATTAGGTGTATATTCCTGAAGCTCGGTGACAGCTTTCGCTAGGGCATCTGCTTTGCAGTTTCCAGGTATATCACTATGCCCCGGTACCCAACAGAGAATCACTTCACAGTGAAGTGACATCACGTTCAGTTGTGAGCGGCATTCCATAGCTATTTTCGATGAAGTATGCACGCTGGATAATGATTGGATAGCAGCATGACTGTCAGAAAAGATGTTTAAATTTCTTATGGAAATTTTCTGACTTCTCATCCAGTCAACTGCCTTATAAATCGCAATGACCTCTGCCTGAAAGACGCTGCAGTGGTCTGGTAATCGGAAGGATAGTTTCACGCCTAGGTGTTCTGAGAACACGCCACAGCCAATTCTTCCCTCCATTTTTGATCCATCAGTGTAGATGTCGACCGATTCCTGTATCCCATCTCTTTCTATGATCCAGTCCTCTCTACTCGGGATGACTGACCTGAAACCATGGTGAAAACAGGGAATCGGAGATGCAAGGTCCACTTTCCCTGACGTTGGTCCATCCCTCCGTAGTATTGTGGAGTGGTCATTATTCCTTTAATGCCAATAGACGTAGACCTTTCAACCAAACCGCAGAGCATTAGGCATGCTGTCTCGTGAGTAGCTCAGTCGGAAGCCAGTTTAATAGCATAAATAATGCCTTTGTCGGGGTAGTCCGTAGAGCCCCGGTGATTGCAATAGCACCTTGTTTAACAGGTTTACATTTGATGCTTTCGCCATAGCAGGCCACCAAATAACTGCGCCATACAGAAGGATTGGTTCCACTATCGCCGTATAGAGCCATTATACAATTTTGGGTTTTAATCCCCACCTTTTCCCAATAGCTCGTTTGCAGCAGTAGATTCCGCATGCATTAAGGGTTAAATACATATTAACTTTTAAAAAGGCAGTTAGAAAAATAATCATGGATTTAAAAAACCATCTTTGAATGTTTCTTAAGGGTCCTTTCTCTTTCTTCACTTGGTTTAGAACCCGTCTCGGCTGGGCCTAGTCCGCAAAACACATGCAGGCCTGCAAGCGCTAGACCGTGGTAAGGCGAACGCAGACAATGACGTCTGCGTCTGGGAAGCTCCGCTGCCGGTCAGAAGTAGCACGGCCATACGAATGTTTGTTTATGCACGGTAGCTTATGGTTTATAAATTTATTTGCGTTAATTTCGGTTTTATTTTGGGCTTCGATTGTAATAAAGTAGTATTTTGTGATTTTTAAATGAAATAATTATTTTTTGTGCTAAATAAAGTCATTTTGTGTTGTTATTTTTTTAATTGGAACTTGTGCATAAGATCACAAACTGAAATACGTTTTTCTTTTCATAAATGAACGTTAATATTTTGTGAATTTTTAAAGATTTTTCTTGTATCAACTACTCGTTTTATTGAGGCAGTAACGCACTTTTCATGTGGGTCCCCCCGAGAATGTGAAAACTCGACAGTGCCGAATGAACACCCTAATCGAACGAAAGCACGAAGATGACAAGCCGCGAGGTACGACCCTTGAGGTCCACACGGTCAACTTCCCAGTAATATCTACATAAACATCCACAAGATTAAACACAATAATAATTTTGAAAATAATACTACTTTAAGTAATAGCAATGAGAGGTTTTCATAGCAGTAACAGGAATGAGTTAATATGAATCATATCGTCTACGGGAG
Source organism: Oxycera nigricornis (assembly GCA_963942545.1). NCBI lineage: Eukaryota > Metazoa > Arthropoda > Insecta > Diptera > Stratiomyidae > Oxycera > Oxycera nigricornis. The sequence continues at coordinate 87,914,740 of OZ012659.1, forward strand.
GGTCCATTGATTACGTAAGGTTTTTGGTCGATGAGGACAGATTGAATATTCACGCGGATCAATCGGTGGGGGCCTTTTTGGTCTTAAAAAATTTTGTGTGTAAAAAGTAAAATGTATTACAAATGATGATTGTTATTGAAATCTTACGATTACTAAAGAATGAATCTACTAAAAACCACATATGATCTTGCAAAGTATTGACTACAAAACATTTTACCATTCAAAGCGTTGATACACGTCTATTGACACCTTGATGATGCAAATATCATAGATGGTTCGTGAGATATAGTGAATGATAAAAATGACCTTGAAAATCATGATGACTTTTAATGATTTTTTATTTTTTATTGAATTTTTTACGTAGTCATGAGAAAAAGTTTTGATTGTTTTTTTACAAACATTGTTTGCGGTATATAAATTTTATAAACATCGATTACTATATTTTGCGAATCAGGTTAAAAAATTAGTGTTTATGAAAAAAACCTATTTTTTGCACTTTTTTTTTCTTAAATTAAAAAGCGGCTCAAAGAAGAATTTTTAGAAACTTGACAGAATTACACAAATGTTAATACGCGTCGATTGACACCTTGCTCAAGGAAATCGTACGTTGGGTTTACGAGATATAACCTTCAAACGGGCAAAACAGCAAACCCCCCGAACGAAGTTTCCCAAAAACTAATCAGCTCTTAAGATTGCAAAGACTCTTCGATTGACCCCTTAATCAAGTCAATCGGACTTTGTTTACGTGAGTTATGCTCGTAGAAAAAACTGTCCACGAGCGTACAGACGTACGTACGTACACACACACACATACATCTCCCTTTCTAAAAACACTTTATATATACTCTATAGACCTCAAAACGTAAAGAAATGTTGAAAATTTCAATTTCGATTTTCGAGGCGATTACAAGAACTTCCCATATACTGGGAAGTTAAAAATGATTTTCAATTTTTGAAGTGTAAAATATTTTATAAATTTTTGGTAAAGTAAGAAATGTGTACCTATAAAATAAAATTCAACATCAATGAGGAAAGTACTACTTCCCTTACTTTGATAGTAAAGCTGCCACTGACCAAAATAATGTTTAAAGTTCCATTTCTGCTATCCAATTATATTTTCCGTTAGAACGTTCTCATACGTAGACTTGCAACTGGAAAATATCTAAGTAACCACCAACCAACGAAAGTCCTCCGGAAAAAACAATAGCGAAGCACATCACGCTATCGAAGCGACCAGGCATTTACCTCGATATAAGACTGAAAAATGAAAGACCTCTTTTTGTGGAGGAGCCTACCTACATACATACTTCTAGAGCACTCACCTATTGCTCGCCACCGAATTGTTAATGCAGACGACGAACACAGTTGCAAGGACAGCGTTGATGAAAAACGTTATTGAGATAGAGCTCGATTTGATGAGATAGTGTGCCGGGCTACAAACTACTTGTAAAGTAACGTGGTTCCGGTGAACTGGCGGAAGGAGTGCTGGCGAAGTGATGGAATTGCTAGGGTCGACAGAAATAAAGTAGACCCCAGTGTTCCAGTTGTTGGCTTGCAGAAGAGTAGTCGATGTTCATATACGATATCCTCTTCGCAGTTACGTTTTAATGTCGGCCTGCCACCACCAGCCGGCTGTTACATGTGACTGAGGGAAGGTTAATAATTCACACACTTATTTCCTTTATAGCTCGGCATGATGGCCTAATTCGGGGCGCTTGTGTTTCTCCAATATGTTCGCAGTAGTTGACGTAGCTATCACCACGAGCGAGATATGTTATTGTGTCTAGGGCGCTATCGTGTCCTTTGTATTATTCAACGGAAGGATAACCGGTCACTGTTTTGCACCGTTGAGCTGATTGTGAGGCTTCCTTATGCTTTATTTCGACGTAAACGAGGGAAAACATTCACACTTATCACTAATATATTATCGACAAATTGATCCCGTGCGATATGAGTCAGGCATGTGTACCTTCGAAATTACTGTTGGCTGATAAATTGGTCGGTATGTATCATAAGGATAACAGATTATTATTTTAGTAATAGATTTCCTCTACTTAAGCTACTTCTACATTTGAGCTAGTTCAAGTGCGACTAGAACAAATTGTGCTTCGACGAGCTGCCGAGTATCCAGCAGGAATATTTTCAGTATGCATAATCACTATTTTCACTTGGGAAAGCACTATTTTCGTAACGAAACCCAATAAACGGGAACTCAAAGGAATTCCGCGGAACGCGCGGCACAACTCACAAACAATACGCGAAAGCTATTAAAAACACACTCGAAACAACTACACGGCCAAATAAATTCTACGCTGTTAATTGCATTCCGTGGTGCGTCAAGAGTATTTATTCTCTACATTCCCTGCTTTACATATTTATTTATTTATACACTAGAGTTCTTAAACCTTTGCGAAATCAACAAAAAAAAATTACAAGTGCGGCGACGACGGCAAACTGAATGGGAAAAGCACAACTGTCACTTGGCGCCTCTGCTTCCAAACTGCTGTTTCGCGGTTCTGGCTCGACTCCTTGCAGCGCGTCACAACACAACATCTGAATTGGCCCACGATTGCAACGGGACGAGCAGCACTGAAACGAATGTTGTTTTCGCGCTTCCACGAGCGGACTCCGAGCCGGAAGTCGCGCGCACCCGTTAAACACTGCGCAGTGCATCCCGGGCCTATCTCAGATGACGGCCAAATCCACCTGTCGAGACACCGAACAATTGTGGTTTGTGTAGTGGATGAAAGCTTTTGGAAGCAAAGTTGAGAGGCTCTGCATGTCAAGTTGAACATGATTTGTGTAAAGTATTGAACTAAGGCTACTTTCAGTTAGAATACAGTTATTTTAAACGCCTTATCGGCATGACATATCTGCCGTGCAATGGCCAAACCGTCTGCAGTTTCCTCGATATCGAGATAAATGGCTTCAAACATTTCGCGTGAAAACGCTTCCGCATTTCCCCTGTTTTGCCTACATTACCAAATTTGTTTGCTAAAACCTTTCAAGCAACGTACAAAGAATGCAACATGAATTCAAGATTTACGAAAATCGCCAATGCGGGGATGAAAACGAAGGAAACTTATTTCTAGATTTGTTTTCTCGCTTGAAACACAGCTTCAGATACAACGGCAAACCGTCTAAAAGCATTTAAACGTTTTGTCCAGTATGCGTAGAAGAAAAACTTGCCTAAGAAAACAACGAACAAACGCTCAAAATGCTGTTAGTAGTCCAGTCAATTGGGAGTTTGACCGTGCATTTTCAAAAGGCATGATTTTATTTTATTGCAATGTGTGGGAAGTAGTATAATTAGCTTAAGTTCAATTTCCTGGTATCCCTGATGAGAGTGGGGGTGTCCCCATATCTCCGAAACCATGGCTCCCACAAGAAAGTTTATTATGGCAAACGTGCAAAGAATTTAATTTCTAACAAGTCATGCCTACATCACTTTCACGTGGTTTTAACAATAAAAGAGTTAAAAGCTCAAAAACCATACCCAAAAAGGGGGGAACATCTTTCGAGCGCCACAACTTCATTGTTTTCACTTTCACCCCAGAACACATTGATAATAACTTTAAGGCAATTTTGTCGCAAGGCGTTTGCGGTATTGATCGTTTTGATCGCTGTACACTGGCGGGAGCTATTGCATCCCAAAGGGGGAAGGCTCACGTGAAAAACGCATTTTTAGGCCAAATAATCGGATTCCGATGGCAAACCCCCCATCGCAAAACTCACGGACCATTTTAGTGGGCAGAAAATGTTTAATTGCAATGAGTAGTATGCCTTTATGCGAGCTTAAATTTAAATTTCTGGGATCGCAGCTCCAACCCCCTTGGCACCATCTTGAGAACAAAAAAAGTGGGACGGCCCCATATCTTGGAAAGCACCACTCCCACAAGAAAGTTTAATATGACAAACTTGTGTGAAATTCAATTTGCAGTAAGTTGTGGATACATCATTTTCACGTGCTGTCAATTTTAAAAGAGTTGCACGGCAAAAACGACGTTGAAAAGGGAGGAATATTTCACGCGCGCCTTAACTTCTTTGTTTCCCCTATTACGGCGAAATACGTCCGAAAATAACTTTTAGGCAGTTTTATCACCAAACGTTTGCGGTATTGCTTGTTTCGGTCACTTTACCATGTCGGGAGTTATTGCGTCTTGAAAGGGGACAAGTCATAGGAAAAAGCATTTTAGGACCAGATAAACAGGTGTTAAAATGCTTTTTCTCCCGTTAATATGCAGTGATTGGAACAATCGATACCGCAAACGATACGCGACAAAATTATCTTAGAAAAGTATCCGAAAGTGTTTCGCGTTAAACGTGTAATTAAAAAAGTTGTGGCGCCCGAAAGTTATTCCCCCCTTTTTGGGTACGGTTTATGGATTGTATCTTTTTTATTGTTGACACCACGCATAAGTTATGTATAGAAGACTTGCTAAAAATTATATTCTACGAAAGTTTGCCATACACAAATTTCTTGTGGAAGCCACGGTTTCCCCACGCGTTGCAATAAAAAAAAATTGCCTTTTGAAAATGCACGGTCAAACTCCCAATTGACTGGACAACGGAAAATCGAACTAAATGCTTATAGACGTTTATTTTCCTTCTGATTTGTATAGCTGTACAATGGACAAACCGTCTGAAGGACTTTAGATGGTTTGCCACTTGTTTTTATGTGAAATTGGCAGCAAGATGTATTATAGATGGAATGGCCAGGGTCATAACTCTTGAAGGGGAGGGAAATGAAAGAAAATGTTAAGCTCATATGAAAGAAGGGAAGGTATAATGTCCCTAAAGGCACATATCTCAAAATCTTGAAAAATGTGATTTAGACGGTTTGGCCATTGCACGGCAGATATACTATCAAGTGAATTAGAACTCTATATAGACAACCATGGCCATAGCATAAATAATACATAGCACGGACACTCCGAGCTGTCAAAACAGACTTGAGACAAACAACTAAATTGAGAACTTGTTAATTTTACACTTGATTGGTTTTTTACATTTCTTTGTAATCTCTCTCACTCACTGAATTGCAAATTTTCGGTTTCTGACGCGCTTTACCCATCACTCAGAGCTGATAAGCGGAAACGAACGCAAAAAGCATAGAAACAGAACGTTACCGCGGAGTCTTTCACTTTAATTTCACCAAAATATTGATACCTTCACACGTTCACTAGCAAGGAGTTTTCACTGATTCCGTGTTGCAGTTACAAAGAAATGCAATCCCTTCTTCGTTGCTCTATATTCCTAAACAAATAAAGCACCGAAGAAGGAACTTTATTTCCTTTTTGAATCAGTATAAACCACTTTTCACATTGATTTAAATTATGGCCATAAAACACTTCGCCAGTTACTTTGCGTTGCTTCGCTGGCCACCGACGATCAAAAATTTTGACCGCGAGTTTTTTCCACACTTGTTGCAATAGCAATATCGGGCAAATTTGTTATTTTTCTTACCAAGTGGAGCAAAGAGTGTGGTCTAAAGATTATTTATTTATTTATTCAACACATTTAACAGAACATTCCAATTATAAAATGTGGGAAAAATAGATACAGCATAAAGACTTAAAAGATAAATTAGAGCTTAATTAAATAGAACATTTTGCAAAAGTCTTTTATAAACTACGAGGCTAGAGGGAAAAGATCCAAGCTGGAGTCTATCGTGAGTCCTGGGTAAACGGAGCAACGGAGAGTGATAATAGACATCCGTTCAAGCAGAAGTCAATATAAAAACATCTGTTGACCGAGAGGGTCTAGTGGATTGCCGTTGTGAAGCAAGATTATCAATGTTCACAGCCATATAATTATGATACAGCTTGTAAAGAAAGCATAGATCAAGGTTTGTCCTGCGCGATGATAAGGAGGGTATGTTAAAAAGTGAAAGGCGTTCTTTGTAGGGAGTATAAGGAATGTTAAACTTAAAAAGGAGGAGGCGGGTAAATTTACGCTGGACAGATTCAATAAGGTTAATATGACATTCAAAATAAGGAGACCAAATTTGGAATGCGTATTCCAGTATAGAACGAACAATACTTACAAACAAATGGTCTGCCGAGTGTGGATTGGTAAAAATAAGAGAATGTCTTAAGACAAACCCCGACAGTTTTGAAGATCTGGAGACAATATCACGAATGTGAGCGTCAAACTTTAGGTAAGGATCGAAGGTGACACCAAGGTCTTTCACTTGATCAACCTTTTTTAAAGGAACAGAGTCGATAATATACGCAAACGAGATGGGAGAGGTTTTAAGGGAGAAGGTCATAGTGTGGCACTTGGGAATGTTAAGGGTGAGAGAATTAGCTTGGCACCAGGAACTCAGTGAGTTTAGATCATCTTGAAGAGCTTCACAGTCTTCAAGATTACGAATCTTTCTAAAAATCTTTAGATCATCTGCATAAAGAAGGCAGGAAGATTTAAATAAAGGAGGAAGATCATTTATGTAAAGACTAAAAAGAAGAGGACCCAGGATGGAGCCTTGTGGGACACCCGATTGAGGATAGAATGGATTAGAACGCATATTTCAAACAGAAACTTGGAAAACCCTTGAAGACAAATAGGAAGACAGCCACAATAGAAGGGAATCAGAAATGCCAAAGTGCTCCAGCTTGCGACATAGAATTAGGTGATCAATAGTGTCGAAAGCCTTAGAAAAATCAGTATAAATGCTATCAACCTGCAGATGATTATCGAGCGATGAAGCAACAGTGTTAGAAAAGACGAGTAGATTTGAAGTTGTTGAACGATTAGGAAGGAAACCACGTTATTCAGGAACAATAACATCCCCTAAGGCAGTATTGAGATGTGAGTAAACTAAACACTTAAGAATTTTAGGAAAGGCAGATAAGAGAGAAAAAGGGCGATAGTTCGCCACGGAAGAAGGATCACCAGATTTGAGAATCGGAAGGATGTTGGCTGCCCCCCAACACTGTGGAAAAACTCCAGAGGACAAGCTCAAATTAAAGATTAAGGCAAAAGGAGTACACAGGGAAGAGGATAAGGGTTTAATGAAAAAATTAGAAATGCCATCAGGACCTGGACCAACATTGGGATCCAAGGAATCAATAACAAATTTTACCAAGAGAGGGTCAATAAATATGGACGATATCACCTAGTTTTCAGAACTCATGCTGGGAAGGAAGTATGAGGGCAAGGAAGACGAAAAAGTTGATGAAAAGATGAGGCAACGGGGTTGTTGATGTCAACAGGAGAAGAGTCATATTTAATGTCCCAATGCATGGAACTAGGAATAGATGAAGAGGATCTAAGGGATCTGATATACGACCAGAACGGTTTAGGATGATTGGAGAGCAATGAGCTCTCAATGAAACAGTGGTAAGAGCGAATAGCATGCTGTATCTTTTGCTTAGCAGTAGACGGAAGCTTTCGAAATGTTGATAGCGTTTCAAGAGTGTTACACACTTTCATCTGTTTACGGGCTCTATCTTTCAGCTTGATAGCATCTAGAACCGATTTGGTATGCCAAGAAGGATCCGTTTTCTTGGAGGGTCGGTAAAGTGGAGTAAAGTGAGAGATAAGATTCGACAGGATTTTATAGAAATTGGCTACAGCATCGTCACAATTGAAACCAGAAAGAAGTTCAGCCCAGTCTAACGAGGATAACTCAAGGGACAATGGAGAGTGGTCAGCTTTATGGAAATTATAAGTAGGGGGAAAGTGAAAGCCATGAGGCTTGGAGATAGGTAAAGTAAGCACAATATTGAAGGGGGGATGATGAAGATCGATAGTAACATAAGGAAATTCAGTTGCGGACAGTGTAACAAGTTGAGGCGGTAGATTAATTAAGGCAAGATCTAATAAACGGCCATTTACATTAAACATTGAATTGTATTGGAGTAGAGGAAAGTGGGAAAGAATTGAAGAAAAGAGAATGGAGAGTGCATTTGAGGAATTAGTATTAGAAGATGGACTGCACGGCCACTCAACTGACGGACAGTTGAAATCACCAAAGATGACAAGACTAGGAGAGTGGTTGAGAGAGCAACAGAAGGTTGAGACTTCATCAAAATAAGTTTCAAAAACAGATAAATGGGAGTTATAAGGGATATAGCTAGAGCCAACTAATATATGCGAATGCGATGAAGTTGACACCTTCACGAAGATACTTTCAACGGGAGGGGAAGGATTAAATTGCAGGTAACAAGAAGACTGGAGAAACTTGCTAATAGCAACTAGAACGCCACCACCATCAGATTTAGCCGAAAGAGAACGGTCACGATCACGACGGTAGAAAAGATGTTCAGTAGAAAGTTCAGCGTTAGCAATTGAGCTTTTTAACCAAGTCTCTGTAAGGCATATGATATTGTGACCCGAGAAAATAGCAGAAATTTTGAAATCTGATATTAACCCACGAACATTTTGATAGTAAATATTAAGAATAGGAAGAGATCCATCGTTGGTTACAGTTGCCGGAGAGTTCATAGAGTTTCCACTTTTCCATGCCGTATGATCCTTAGACTACTACAGTGTTGGGAGTGGGCGGAGGCATTGAAGGGAGAAGAATTACTTACTGCAGTGTGCGATGAGAACGAGGATGATGAAAATCCCGAGATCGTTGGGACGAGAAAGGTTTTACCAACGTACCTGGTGGCCAAAAATCAGTCCTTACTAATTGTTTCAGCTCGGGTGGTGCGGTGATCTTGAACGATGCAACAATCTTGTTGGGAATATTGTCCTTTGATAGCTTCCTACAATTTAAAAATGTAGGAACAGATCCAAGCTTAGAGAAAATGAAGGCTTCGATGTCGTCCTTAGATCTCGAATATGCCAGTCGCGAAATAAAAATTTGCAGAAAGCGTTATTTGTGCTTTTCACAAGAAGGTACAAAATTCCAGGATTTGTCCTACCTAAACTTGATAAAATAAGTCTGAATCCATCTCATCAAGTCAAATATTTAGGTCGCGCAAAGCGACATGCGCAACCTACTGCTGCAAAGGAGCTATTGAGAAAAGGTCGGGATTGAAACCCAAAATTGTATCATGGCTCTATACGGCGATAGTGGAACCAATCCTTCTGTATGGCGCGGTAATTTGGTGGCCAGTGATGCCGAAAATATGAGGTGTAAACCTGCTAAACAAGGTTAATCACCGGGGCTCTACGCAGTACCCCGACAAAGGCATTGTTTATGGTATTGAATTGGCTCCCGACAGAGCTACTTAAGAGACAGCAGGCCAAGTGCTATGCGGTTCGGTTGAAAGCTCTACGTCTCTGGCATGAGGCGAACATTGGTCACTCCAAAATACTACGAATGGATGAACCAACGCCAGGGAAAGCAGACCTCACTTCTCCGATTTCCTGTTTTCACTATGGTGTCAGGTCAGTCATCCCTACTCGGGATGTTAGGAGGGATGACTGACTGTCTTTATAATGCCTGTGGTGGCTTAAAGGCTAAGAAATCGAAAAAAAAATCATACATTTTTTTCCATAAATTTGTTAAAAAAATCACGTGGTGAAGAGCCTGTGCGGTAATTTTTGGAAGTTTTGTAAATGGTCCGAAATTCGCAATTGAATTTTTTTGATCATTTCTTTAACGCGCTTCTGGAATAACCCCCAGAGGCGCGATTTCTTGTTTTTCGATTCTCGTGCCATTTCTCGGGTAGACAGAAACAGTTTTTACACACTTCACTCGATTTATCGGTGCCAAACACAGCTACCACTGATACTCAAAACCTCTTCAACACACACTTTAACGAACCACACAATATCCCCCGGGTGGACTCGCAGAACAATTCGCACTACCGCCAAAACCACACCGCGCCACTTCCGAGAAATTCACTCCAGCGATCTCAAATTATTACGGTAAACCAAACTATATCGAAACCTCCGTTCCTTTCCCACGTTTTTTTCAATGCACCAACGACAGTTTCGTTCAGCACGGCAAAACTCAGTTCAAAATATAAGATAGTTTTTAGCGCCATAGAACTTTTCAAAAAAAAAACATGGATAAATTATTGAAATAGCCAAGTTTTTTGCTTTATTAGCTCTCAAATTTCATGGCATTTAGTGTTTTAAAATAATTTCTGACATATGACCACCGCAACTGCTTTTTAGGAAGGCCATTCTGTCGATTAAATTTATCACCACTTTTTCCAGCACAGCCAGCCTTATTACGCCAATAACGCGTCGAATATTCCAGGTCATCAATAGTTGCTGAATTATCAGCATAGACAAGTGACTTGGCGTACCTTCACAAAAAGTAGTCCACTGTAGTCGAATCACATGATCAGAGAGAGGGTCTTGAGATAATTCGTGCACCGAAGGTTCGGCACAATAAAATTATGGTTTCACGAGCTCTATGGCATTTTGTGACATCCTGTTGGTACCAAGCCGTAGTAAATTAAACATAATGTCAAAATTATGACAAAATTTAACAGCTTTAATGGCAGATTTTATCATCAAAAGTGTCATACTTAATATAAAACAATCTATGGATTAGGAATAGTATGTACGTACAACTTTTTTCTATTTTTTTAACAGATTTCCATAATGGACCGTATGGAACGCTTTTTCAAAATTAAAGAATACCCTACACATGTCAGTCCTTAATCTAGATTAGATAAAATTCTCTTAGCAACTTGGAAAACTGCATATTCTAAGCAACGGAAATTTTGAAAGCCATTTTGTGCATAAATTTTAATGTATTTTCTTGCAAGACTTTTTACTAGACATTTGAAACACACGAGAAAAAACATGAAGGGCGTCACTGCTTTTATATACAGTATGATCAGTGATTGCCTCATAACCCCGACTAAACGTCAAATCTTGTGTAAAATTTGAATTGAAACCATATATTCCAGAAGCTACATTTGATTTGGTTTATTGCATGAGTTGAAATTCTTTCTCGTGTGAAACAGGATCTAAAAAAAAGAAATCGTAAGAATTGATCTGCGAACAAAATTTGAATTATTGACTACGTGAAAACTATTTACTATGTTATTTCCTACGATAGCCAAGTGCTTATTGGATTCAGCAGCAATATCACGGCACCTTTTGTTAGAAACTATCTTCCTGCATGTCAAGAAATAATTACTGTTAAATATCACCTTTCTCATTTCTGATTCTATTGCTTCATTGACTATGCTTCACATTCTTTTCATATCAAAACCTCAGCTTTCAAATTATCGCCAAAGTAACTAAGCAGAGGCAAGCATTTGAAAAGTTTGCGCAGACATTTGAAAAGTTTGCGCAGACATTTTTAAAGTCTACGCAGACATTTGGAAGATCAGTGAACTAAGCTAAGCTACCCTAATAATTGTCTGAAAACACATATGGTTAAATTCGTTGGCATAAAAGCATTCGTAGAAGGTGCAGTCCCTGCGATAATTATTGATTTTAAATTGTGGGTTATGTTTTTTCCATCAGATTTCTTCAACTTGAACGCCTTTTGTACTGGTTTCTTTAGATTTCGCCACAGTGGCGCTAGTGACTTGCTCGCAAATATGTTGATTATCTTCCCCTTTTAGTTCCTTTCTCATTGGACTTAAATAAACATAGAGTCTCAAGGGAAAACGCAGGTCGAACATACCTAAAGCTGCAAAACTAACTCACGTCTTAAACAGAATAATAACCTCCCCCACCATGTTCTTCATTTGTCCCTTAACTAGGTCGTCACTGATATAAAATGTGGTATCATGGGTATTTGTCTATTCAAAGAGTAGCGTACACTGATGAAATCACTACCATGGCGCGATCCGTTTCTCAAGCCAAATAAGAATTGTTTGATGTTGAGAGACGGCAGCTATTCGTAAAACAATGTTTCACTAAAGCCGGGTCTCCTGCGCGTGTTTTGCTCTACACAAAACATTGTTCCCCTCATATTTCGCTACACATTTTTGATGGTATCAACAGTGTTTTTGCTTTCCATGTCCGATGGAAAACATCTACACAATTGTCCCCCCGCGGGTTAAGAGGGGGGCGGTATAATCATTTCTCGAAAACTCCCGTGGGCCACGCATGTGTTTTTGTGTTGAGTTGCAGATAAAAATGGACTCAAGTATTAATTTGCAATTGACATCGCTTCGCCACTTTGTGTGTTTTTACAAGTTCCTCGAAATCGGATTTGGAACAACGAATCGATCTTTAGCTCCATATTAATGTTAAAATTTCGAGACATTAAGTAGGGCCTTACACGCACTTTAGGCTTTCTTCTCTTAGGAATCAAGCCGACCACAGCTAACACTGATAGTACGTCTTCTTCGTCCAAACACATTTCCACAATGATTTGTTTTGGAAAACAATATGTGAGCAGGAGACAATTTGTGTATATACACAAAAAAATGTGTAGACGTTTTTGTGTAATGTGTAGATCAAAACACGCGCAGGAGACCCGGCTTAACCGTTACAGCAGTGTGGACAAAACAGACTGGTGCAATCGTTACAAACATGAGTTGTGTGAACTATTTGAAAAACCGGTGATACCAATACTGAAAAGGCTGCTTAGACTTCATAAGGCCATCCAGAGCAGAAAGTATGTTTTCAAAACTCCAAATGACGCCATAAACAGGTCATCATCTCATAGCTGCCCGAATGCCAAACTACACAAACTTTGGTAGGACTCAGTCGAAGGTGACAGCAAATCGCTGCCATAAATCGTGAATCGAAGGATGTGGTAGTTAATCCGCAACTAGAGGCATTTTTTCGGAAGAATAAAACTCGATTTGGTGGAGCTTGCTGTAAATTAACTGAATGAAGCCGTCACTTTCAAACAGTATACGGCTGTGTCAAAATAATAAGCAGCGCCTACTATCCTGAACAAAAATATTTGAAGTAAAACACATTTATTATTTTTTCAATTTTTTTAGTTTAGTTTCTTTTACTCGCATAATTACAGTTAACTTACAAGACTTTCTTAATTTCATCGTAAAGTACAAGCACGAATGCACCACCTGTACCGCGGAGAACGTTAGAGAATGCGCCCTTGAAGAAGGCAGACGTTCCTTCTGACTTGGCAATGGTTGACCAGCAGTGGAGGGTGTTCTTGTAAATAATTTCAGTCTTCTTGCGGCCGGACTGCATCATCATACGACGTCTGACAGTATCGAATGGATACGACACGATACCGGCAACTGTTGTGACCACCTAAATGGGCGGAGAACAGAAAGAGGGTCATCACTCAAGAAAAAATTTGGTATTAAGTGCCTATATTACCTGTGCAATAGCCCAGCTGATGTAGATTGGAGTGTTCTTTGGATCAGGTAACATGCCACGAGCTGTATCGTAGAAACCGAAGTATGCGGCACGATAGATGATAATACCTTGTACAGATACGCCGAAACCACGGTATAAGCCAACGATACCGTCAGATTTGAAGATTTTGGCCAAGCAATTGCCTAGACCCGAGAACTCACGTTCAGCGCCGCTCTTACCAATATCAGCAGCCAAACTGAAATGAATATTATTTTTATAGTTTTATTTCAACTTGAAATTGTTAAATTCGAGATGCGTAGTTTGGAAACACAAGCAAACATATTTCTAAGGAGGTTTCTAGCATCGTCTTATTTTCAAATAAAATTTTTTTATTCAATCTAAAACGTGTCTACTTTGCGTTATTGCAAACATTTGCAAGTAGCAATTTTCATTTGATTTCTAACTTACCGCGTACGGGCGAAATCTAAGGGATACACGAAGCAAAGTGAAGTTGCTCCAGCTGCACCACCAGAAGCCAAGTTGCCCACGAAATATCTCCAGAATTGTGTGTGTTTGTCAACACCACCCAAAAATACCTATTGAGGAAATAAAAATATTGTCAATATTGTTTTTTTTTTAATTTTCAAAGCACCATTACATACCTGCTTGTACTTATCCTTGAAGGCGAAATTCAACGCCTGTGTTGGGAAATAACGAATCACATTGGCGAAGTTACCACGCCAATATGCAAGAAAGCCTTGCTCCCTCGGAATACGAACGAAACAATCGACCATGCCCTTGTATCTTTGATCAGCAGTGATTTGCTTGGAAATATGTTGAACTTGTAAAAGCAACTTTACACGTTCAATGGGCGCAACGGCAGTTTTTGAAATAGCAGCCGAAATGCCACCGGCAGCAAAATCCTTAAGAAAGGCTACTGGATCTGTGAGACCCATTTTGGCTGTAATTGAAAATAAAAAACATTAATTATTGATTTGCGATCGGAATAATTCATTAATAATGGTTCAATGAGATAAGTATCTTCTCTGGTAAATCATTGTCGATAAGTTTCGTTGAAATACTAACAGTTCGCATTCAATATTACTTTTCGTTATATTCTTCAGGAATTGAGTAACAAATAGTCAATAAGATTGACCCATTTATGTCTTGTTATAAAGTTTTGATGACTCTGATTGGTTTTCACAATCAGCGTGGTTTGTAACACGTAATTAAAATGATTTCTTTAACAAATCCTAACTACAAAAATGAATAAAAAGACTTTGCAGTGTAAATGGGATGGGAGTTTATTTAGTGCTGTTCCTTTTCAGTCTATTCTCAATTTATTAAAGACTGTGAAGACTCAAAGTTTGCAATACAGAACGTTTTTCTTGTTCTTGATAAATTGTCTAATAGAGCCTTTTTAAAGGGAGCCTCTCAATTAATCCGTAATTTGCCCATTCATATCGACTTACAATATAACAAAATTAAAATAATTTAATCAAATTTCCTAGAGTTATTTGATTTGGCTCTGATTTGGTGTATTTCTTAGATTAATACCGAACTCTAAAATTTATCCTCTCACAAGGAAACTATCATTACAATTTGAATGGGTTTAAAAACAGAGACAATCAATTATCATGGCATGTATTATTCAGTCTTAGTAAAAATATTCCAATTTCAAGTTTGATTGAACAGTCTCACTGTTAAATATTGCATAATAAAACGAGCACACGACTTTGTTATCATATTCCGAAACAATCTGCCGACCGAAGTTCCATCCGAACGATCAAGGCTGATTACCTGAAACATAATAGCCACAATCTAATTGGGTGTTAATACTAGAAAATCTTATCTTTTAATAGGCTCGTGGCGCTTTAAATCATATATGGATTCATCTACGTCTGGGACGACAGAAATATTTCTCAAATACATCATCGCATTCTTCTCGATAAATTTGACACTTTTTAAATAACTAAGAGATACGGTTTTTCTTCATGGCCAAAAAAGCTCTTCGTACAATTTTCTTCGGAGTAGTATTCTGTAAATATTGCATAACATTTTGCTACTACGTGAATGAGCGGAGCAACGAGTCATACTAAAAAAAAGCACCTGACGTGCTCACAGTGTTACACAACTCCTGTTCCTATCATGTGCTTACGTCGACGACTATATCTTTCTTTTATCTATTTTTTGAAATTTTACTTATCATTCATTTTGTTGAAACATTGCACGAGTTGCACACGAAATCAAAAAATAAACAGACTATTGGAGTTGACCGGATTTTTTCGGAATTCTAGGCATTTATTTCAGACATTTGAATTTGTATGAATATATTTAGTTGTGAGGTACGCTTGTGAACGTTACATACTATTCTAGACCGTTCACACACTTTAAATATTCACACATATCAAATTCGTAGTTCATTGAAAGTGATAAGAATTAACACGTCTGCTACAGAATGGTATTGACTAAAGATATTAGACTTCTTAGTATTACTACTTTACTAGCATTAGAATAGATAATTTGACTTGGCAACAAGGCAACTTCGTGATTCGTCAATATGTTCTTAATTCGTTTATAAGCGTTTGGGATAGATTCGCATGGAAGGTGATACATACGCCAATGCTGTCTAATTAGCCGAAGTAACATTATTCATAAACTATTAATAATAATACTAACGATTTTATTATTTTCTTTCTAACAAACTAATGTCAATTGATGCCCTTCGCATGTGCATCCAGTAATATAATAATCAGCACCACGAGCCGACAAGTTTGTTGCCTTAATTACCATATTATCAATGATAAAGCTTTTTCTTTTCTAGCGCACACACTATTCCATTTATATTTAATGATACTTGGGTTGCACTTTTCTGAGAAGTCATTGCTTCGATACGAATAAATGCATTCAAACAGCTTTGCATCTTTTGATTTCTTGCCTCAAATATTATGAAACTTATTTTTCATTAAGCTTAACTCTATCCAACTCGATATAGTTTCATAGTAAAGTATTGTCTACTAATCTTAAAAAGTGATCGAGGATGATATGATCAAAATAAACAATCCAGTTCACTGATATATCTAAAGAAAACAATTCGCACACTATTCTCTATATTTCTAATTGGATTTTTTAAGCTTAATTTGAGTTATATTCATGCTTTCAGTTCACTTAACTGGGAATGAGTACCTGGTCATTGACTGGAAGAATAAATATGCGGACGAGACATGATACTGATCAGATCCTTCTCCGAGTGGACCGAATTGATATAGACAGGAGTTCTCTAATAAACTTCAACCCTGATTCCCAATTGGAATGTTGTGGAATTGCTTCACTTTTTTATTTTTACTTTGAGGTATATGGAACTAAGTACAACCATGCCATGAGAAATAATTTGCAGTTTAAAAATGCATATGGGATAATCTTCATAAAACTCACTATTTACAAAATAAATTAAATTGTAATATTAATCCGTCTATTTTATCGGTATTAAAAATTTGGAGACTACTCCAAATCCAATGAAAAATATCAATGTATTAGTTACTGAATAATACACTTCGTCTCTATTCATTTAAAAAGGCTTTACTCAAATCGGAATAATCACTTTTTAATTAGTCGACATGTTGGAGTGGAATTTTGTATATTAAAGATAATTTTTAGTATCTTAATTGTTCGAAGCAATTTTAAAAAAGATAGATGAGTTCAATTAATGCTAATAGAAATAGAAAGGGAATTGGATAGAAAACTATTTTCTTACATTGAGAAAGTTGCAAATAACTAATATGTCACTGGTTATCAAGCAAATATTCATTTTGTTTCTACTTTTATCATTCACATTCCATGCTTAGTATCAAAGCATCGAGTTAAATTGTTTTTTGATAACCGATTTTAATATCAACTAAATTGTTTCTCAAACTGAGAGAATAAATTGACTCACATTTTGTCAAGGAAAATAAAGCTTTAATCGAATTTGAATCGTAAGATTTTTAACATGTTTAAGAGTTTTTTAAACCATCGCGATACTAGAAAAATTGAGAAACAAATTAAAATTAGTGAAGCTCAACTGCCGAAAACGGGGTTTCGTTTAAAAAGGTCCCATCAACATGTTAACAACTTATCATCAGGAAGAATAAAAACTCTTCCTGTAAATCAACCTGGATGCAACTTTTTTGCTGCAGAGAGCATTTGATAATTTGAAAATCGAACAAAAAAACACCACTAAACAGACTTGGACAGAAAAAAAAACAATTTACACCGCAAGTCTTTCATTCAATTTGTTAGATAGAACCTTTTTAGAGGGAGCTTTTTAAAAAATGACTCAAAATTCTGCCTCAAAGTACCATAAACAGTCAGCGGCATTCGTTAAGAAATGGACATTGCGATATAGGAAAAGCGGAAACGTGGATGATTTGCCCGTCAGAAGAAAAATGAAGAAGACGTCAACGAAAGACGATAAAACGATAGTCGAAATATTTAAGAGAAATCCGAGTATTTCGTTCAGTAAGGCACGAAAAATGTTATGCATAATAATGTCACTGTAAACTATCCGTCACCGGCTTAACGAAGCGAACATCGCAATCGGATCCACAATATCGAAACCAATGTTAACACCGAGACAGAATGAAAGGAGACCCCACTGGGTCCAAGCGATTAAGGATTGTGACTGAACGGAAGTAATCTTTACAGACGAATGCTCATTTTGGCCAACGAATGCAGTGTAAGTGTATAGATAATAAAGAGTGGATTCCATAGATCTCAAACACCGCAGTCGACTCTGCGCAGCTTTTAAAGAGGAAAATGGGATCAAGGTGTTAGATTGGCCATCACAATCGCCTGATGCCAATCCAATAGAGAGCGTCTTGGCGTATATGAAAAACAAATTACGAGGAAAAAATATACGCGTAATCAAACATCTAGAAAAAGACATGGAAAATTTTATATGCAGAGTAGGCGGGAAATTTGGCTCTCAGCTGTACTCGTAGATGTGAGGTAATTATAAAAAAAATAACGTTTTTCTCAATAGATATAAAATATTTTCTAAAAATGAATAAAATTTTGAATGTTAATACTTTTCTTTTAATTACGGTAACGTCCTTACCAAACACACACAGCTCTTACATGTAAAATTTTTTGTCTAAGACGTGATCAATGTGAACTTGTTATACCTCAAATTTTATTTAAAATTCATTATTTTCATAAATATTTTATAGTCATTTGTTGATTTGTTTTTGAAGTGCGTGATATTTCGACCTTAGCAAACAATGATGCGCCTATCTTTCTGAACCATTATCTCTTGATTTTTTGGAGACATACTGACAAAAAACTTTATAAACGTCCCTACTTATATTTTCTGATATATATTCTAACTTTTGATGGCTATAGTCACTCGCCACAAAATTTTTGAGTGTTATGAGTAACATTTATTTTCGCCTAAAATGTTATAATGGAGTTCTTGAGGCGAAAATTTTTGCCCGAACGCTGAAGACCGTGCGTACGCACAATGTCTAGACTTTTGGCGCGTCGATGATTCTGCTGTGAGGATTGCCTTCGTAGCGAAAGGATTAAGGTATCTATTTAACCCAAATCGTTTCTTTATATAACACAGCTTAAGTTGGCCACCCAAGCCACCGTTTGCTTAATTCGATTTTTTTTTTGTTAAGTAACACAAAAAAATCGAATACACAGATTTTTCAAGACGTTTTTGTAGAGCATATTAAAAAATAGAAAACTCTCTGGTTAAAAAAACTAAACCATATTCGAACGACATTTAAAAAAATACTTTAAATCTTTGTACCGATTTCCGCAGATACTCAAACTAATTTAATTAATGGTGCAGTAGGTGATACGATAAGAGCAGCTACGAATAAAGGTTTGAGTTGATCGCAATAAAACGGTATCAAAATGTTATTTGCATTTGGGCAAAATGTCGAAAAGTTGGATGACCAAAACCGAAGCCATTATCAATTTAAAAAAATAAGAATGGCAAAGAACTAACAAAAAATCAAAGCTGATTGAGTGATAGAATACTCGCTGCCGAAAATAATTATAACTAATTTGGGTCAGATAGTTGAGGGAAAGTCTTACAAAAACCAAATCACGAGTTTAAAATAGTGAAAATTATTCCAACAGGAAATCTTTAGACGTGAAAACGTGAGTCCAGAACAGAGCAACAACTACAAACCCAACAAGCAACTTTTCAATGTGGTGAAATCTTGTGTCGCAATTTCAATTTTGTAGGGCCACTGGCTAATGGGCAGACATGCACAACGATTGGGTGTGTCCTACAACGACGTCTGGTGCTGTTGCAAGTCGAAAGAAGAGGAAGAAGCATTCCAGCACTTTCTAAAAGAATGGAAATTCTATGCTCTTCTTGCCGAGCTCTACGGAAGTCTCTAACATAAATGTTAGCAGTACAGTCAGCTTCATAAAATAATCTAAATGGTTCTCAGCATATAAGCTCTGGGATTTTTAGTGCCACCCACAGTGTACACAATATACAGTGAAAAAGCTCGCGGTTGGAAAATTAAACGAGATTTAAGAGATATCTACAGCTGTGTGCAAAAAATAGCACTATGTTGCATTTCATAGCTATGATTCTTATAACTTTTTGCTTCCTGTTGTAAACACCGCACTGTACTGTGTTTCTCAGATGTCTCATCGAGGTAACGGAAAGGAAAATAGTGTTTTAAACTTTTATGGAGAAAATTCCCGTTATACCAAATGATAGCAATTTGTACTGTTTAAAAAATAGCTCCGCATCAATCTACAGACAGTTTTCCTGATTTTGTGTTGAGGAACATTTTCCATATTAAAACATTCGAAGATAAGAAATTAAAATTTCTTAAAATTTGTAAATTATAAATGCAACGTATCAGTTAAAATGAGACGAGGTAGACATTCTACTAACGATCGACGCTCAGTTAGAAAAAACAAAACTTATAAATTTATTAAAGATTTGATCGGAAGTTCGAATAATATGATTTAGAATGCCAAAAAATATACTGCAAAGACTAAAAAAAAATAGGTAGAAGAGCAAAAGTGATCCCAAGCGGTGAAGGTTAACCATGAAAAATCTCTTTATAACGTCGATTAAAATATAAGAGCTCAAATTAAGCGTAGATACGTCATTAGATGGAAGCTCATTAAGAACCATTAACTTGCAAGAAGTCTTAGAAAAGCACCACTGTTGAAAGAAGTTCACTCGCATTAGCGGAAGATCCAAATCGCGTAATATATTGTGGACGGATGAATCAAAAGTTGTTTTATTTGGTACTTCTGGAAGCAGAACACGTGTTCGAACCAGGAATCATGCATTAAGCTCGGCGGCGCAAAAATAAATGTATGGGGATACTTCTCCTCTTATGATCCTGGCCCCATATATTCAATCAAGTCCTATATGACTGCCAAAATTTATGTTCATATAATGCAGCAAGTTATGCTAGATTATGCCGAATGGAATATACCTCTCATATAGGTCTTGCAACAGGATAACGACCCAGATCATTCGAGCAAATTGGCAAAAGAATTTTTCGCAAGAAATAAACTTAAAGTTATGGAGTGCTCGACTGTCTTTGAAGAATAAGATTTGAACTCTATTGAAAATCTTCGGACTGATGTCAAGAAAGCAGCATTCAAAGCAAACCCCAAAAACATGTCACGGTTATGGGATGCTGTGCAAGCTGCATACACGGATATTTCACTTCAGCAGTGCCAAGCATTGGTTGACTTTATGCCAAGTCGTTACCTCGCTGTGCTTAAAAATAAAGGCAAGAAAACCAAATACTGAACAACTGATATCAATAAAAACAAAAACAAAACCATAAAATGAATTTAATTTTTGAGTTTCATTTTTGGTGCTATTATTTTCCACATCCTTAAAATATTTTTTGCTGTAGGCAAGTGTGCTAAATGTTATTTTATTATTTTGGAAAAAAAGATTAAAAACTAATTCCATTTTTACATTCGCTTCACTTAAAATATTAAATGAATTCATAACTTTTCACTGTTTATCAACTTAATCAGTAACTATCTTTTATAAATTGCTGCTGCTATTTTTACACACAGCTGTATGCGGAACAGATTTACATAGTACACGTGCTACACTGAGCAGAGCGTATACACGTGGTCGTTGATACCAGCTACCCAGGCGTTGAAAATTGATAGTCCACTTTTTACTTTAGGTTTAACGACTAGTTTACACATAGACTATGGTGCCGGTTTTTCTTTTGAATGAATTTGCTTATGTCTAACAAGGAGATGGAACGATCTCATACTGTCAGATCGGGATGAAATTTGACATATACGTAGGAGACATTAAAGTTATTCAATCCCTAAAATATTTGACCACAACACGAACCACCATCCCCTAGCAAAGTTGAGAAAAAAATGTTCTTGTAAATTAGTTAATTTTTGCTTCAGTGTAGGGATCTTTATTCCTCTTATTGCACTTCAACCAATTTAGAATCAAGGCAAAGATACGATAAAGTCTTGATTCTAGGAGCAAAAGTCTATCCGACCGTTCGACAAGAATTTCGTTTCGACCACACCAATCCAAAATTATGCAACTTTTGCACAATTACGGCCCTTCACAATTACTCAACACCATCACTTTTATGGGTAGTCACGATGGGCATCACCCTAGTAGCTTTTTGCCAAATTGGCATCGCGGCACGGAGACGACGCAGAGTTGATGCTAGGATTTTTCTCCGATTGAATCAATTTTTTAATCATCCAACCGTTCAACACTGAGTTTTTAACATAATTCACCAATATAAATGAATGAACAGCTAATTGATGTCTGGGCCGAATTGGTTTCTAAATCCACATCATAAAATTAATAACTGTGAAGATTTCTTTCAACAGCAAAAAATACGGCGAATGGGAATTTTTATCGCGGGTTAGGCGCGATGCACTGCACCGCTTCTGCTTGGGGTTTAAACTTACTCATTCATAATAACCCTAGAAACCTTCAAGGCTTTTTTCTCGAAATCAGGGGGAGATGTTTAAGGATTGAACATTATTAGAATATGAGCCAAATTCAATCATTGCTCTACAGTACCTGGCCAACGAATTATACTCAAAGTATTTTTCTTCGAAATGAAACAATAATGACCACAGGTACCACGAACTGACAGGAAGGTTGTTTCAATTGTTGAAAGGAACAGAAAGAGTCCATTAAAAGTGGTCCATAAAATGGTTTCGGAACAGGGCGTTGAAATTTCAGAGCGCACCTTAAGACGTCGGATGAAAGAAGCGCATTTGAACTGCAGGAGGATAACCAAAAAACCGAAGTTAACTCCTGCAATGATAAAGAAAAGACTGGCTTGGGCAAAGACGCATAAGCACTTCTCAACATCTGACTGGGAAAAAGTAAGCATATTTTTTTTAACTAAAGGATATTAAATATTTTTAATTGAAACATCTCACAGGTTTGCTTCTCTGATGAATGCCGAATCGAAGTGACTGAAGAGCAAGCAATTTATGTAAGAAGGAGACCAGGTGAAACACTGTTGCCTCAATGTGTTGAGCAAAGGGTAAAGCACCCAATAGCAGTCATGATATAGGGTGTGATTTATGGGAAAAGACTCGGAGCCTTATATTTTGTCGAAGGTACCATGAACTCCGACCAGTATCTGAGAGTTCTAAAGGATGTTTTTCTTCCTCAAGTGGCAAATTGGTTCGAAGAAAACGACCAATATATATTTATGCAGGACGGCGCACCCTGCCACACTGCTAAATGCGTGAAAAAATTCCGAAGTGAAAATAATATTAAGGTTTTACCTTGGCCATGGAATTCACCGGACATGAATCCCATCGAGAATGTATGGGCAGTATTAAAAAAACAAGTTTCAAAAAAAAGTAATCGCAATTAAGCAGAATTAATTAATTCTATTAAAGAAGTATGGTTTCATGATGATCTAATCAAAAAAACTGCAGAAAATAACATAAAAAGTATGGAAACTCGTGTAAGAGATTTAGTAAAAAATCGAGGTAGTTGGACGAAATACTAATTTTTATTTATATTTGAATGTCCTTTTCTTTAAATACTACATTAAATGAATAGAAGAATATTCAATAAAAACTAAACAAAAACAAAAAACATGCTGTATATTATTGTCAACTGAAAAATTTTAAGGCTAATATGCTAATAATTGGTTTGAGTATAATTCATTGGCCAAGTACTGTAGACTATGGTGCCAGTTCTTTTTTTTAATGAGTCTGCTTATGTCTTATGTCTAACAAGGAGACGGCACGATCTCATACTCTCAGAGCGGGATGAAATTTGACATATACGTAGAAGACGTTAAGGTTATTCAATCCCTAAAATATTAGACCACAACACGAACCACCCATCCCCTGGCAAATTTGAGAAAAAAGCCATTAAGTTACTAGCGCTTCTTGTAAATTAGTAAGTTTTTGCTTCAGTGTAGGGACCTTTATTCCTATTGCACATCACCCAATTTAGAGTCAAGGCAAAGATACGATAAAGGCTTGATTCTTATTTAAAAGTATATCCGATCATCCGACAAGAATTCCGTTCGACCACACCAATCCAAAATTATGCAACCGTTATACAATTACGGCCCTTCATAATTACTCAACACCATCACTTTTATGACTAGTCACGATGGGCGTCACCCTGGTTTATTGCTTTTTTGCCAAATTGGCATCGCGACACGGAAAAGACGCAGGGTTTATGCTAGGAACAAGGGATGATCCAACCATCAGCTCTGATTTTTCTCTGATTGAAACCATTTTTGATTATCCAACCGTTCAACACTGAGTTTTTAATATAATTCACCAATACAAATGGAAGAACAGCTAATTGATGTCTGGGCCAAATTGATTTCGAAATGCACATTAGTATTTTACCATAAAATTAATAACTGTAAAGGTTTCTTTCAACAACAAAATATACGGCGAACGGGAATTTTTATCGCGGATTAGGCGCGATGCACTGCATCGCTTCTGTTTGGGGTTTAAACTTACTCATTCATAATAAACCCTAGAAACCTTCAAGGCTTTTTCTCGAAATCGGGTGGAGATGTTTAAGGATTGAACATTATTAGAATATGAGCCAAATTCAATCATTGCTCTATTTGTATTTTAATCATTATGCTTGTTTGTTTGTTTTGATATATAGATAGTATGCATGTGTTATTAGTCTTAGGCTAATTTATTGTTTACTTTTCTTGGAATGTTAATGTTTAGGACTGATTTGTCCATAAAAATTATTAGATTATTTTCGTGAGAGTCTTTCAGTCTACACGAACATACTTTTCAATCTTTTGCATTAAAGAAAAAAATATAATATTAAACCTACGTTCTATTTGATAATATTAAAAACTATATTCCCTAGAAACCTTTCAATTCCAATAAATATCCTTAACGTCTCCTAAGTACATTCAACCCTCCTATAACGCGGTACTCTTCCATACAAGGCGGTAGACGGTTTCCATAGAACGCGCTACGAATTAGCCTGTTGTACGGTTAAATCCGAGTTTCTTATAGCGCGGTTTCCATATAACGCGGTACGCACTCACCGCGTTATAGGAGGGTTGACTGTATATGCCAAATTTCGTTTCGATCTGAGTGTACGAGGTGGTGCATTCATCTTGTAAGTGAACCATCTCTGAAAATACGGCTGCCACTTCAACCATTATTTAATCATGTTTAGGACTGATTTGTCCTTGAAGATTATTAGATGGTCTTTGTTCATTAGGTTTAGTTCGTGAGTGTCTTTGAGGACATATACAGTGAAACCTCTCATAACCGGACACTCATGGTGCCAGTATTTTTGTCCGGTTATGAGAGGTGTCCGCCTGTAGGAGGTATCGAACAAATTTCAGAATATATACGTGCACTGAAGATATAGGAATACATACACAATAAAAAGCGTTTCAATAATTTTGTTCTAAAATTGAGTCCTGAAGCGTGTGTAGAAAAAATTTGTCCGGTTATGGAGGTGTCCGCGAGTGGAGGTTTCACTGTATTTCAATATTTTACTTTAAATAAAGAGCATATAATATTGAACCTCGTGTTTAAATAAATTTATTAAAAACTAGAATATACAGTCTATCAAGAATGAGTTTACACATAGGAAAAAAATTCAATTTTTGATCTTTCTAATTATAAAATACTACTTTTTATTTACGTAAATTAATTTTTTTCTCTTAATTATAGTTATTTACATATTTTCAACTGATATATACAAAAAAAAGTACAACTTCAATGGAAAAAATGAACGAAAAGGACAACGAAAACAATTATTCCAATTCTTGAAGTGTCAAGAAACTCTTTACACAACTGTTTTTGTTTGCATTACTGCAACGATGCGGTAAATTTACCGTAATTTTTGGTCTGTATTGTAAAATTCTATGAATTTGATCATTAGTTGGTGATTAATTTTTGACTAGTACGCATAATTAAGTGAGATATTGTGTTTTAAAATGCCAGGCAAAAGATTATCCTTTGAGTTGGTTCAGATAATATACTATAATCACCAATTAGGGAAAAGTGCGCAGGAACTGTCGGAAATGTTTTGTGTAGCACGAAAGACAGTTTATAACGTAATAAATCGTGCTGAAAATGAGGATAGATTGGAGCCAAAGTGCGGAGGTGGCCCAAAACCAAAAATATCTAAACGTATAGAGCGCCTTATGATAAGGAAACTTGATAAAAGCCCCTGTATTTCAACCAGAACACTTGCTAGGGAACTCAAGAAAGAGTGTGATGTGGCTGTTTCCCATGAAACAGTACGACAGGTCATCCTACGAAATAAGTTCGCATCAAGAGCTGCACGAAAGAAACCACTGCATTCTGCACTAAATATCGAAAAGCGTTTTTCCTTCGCTATGATGCACCTTTCTCAACCCATTGACTTTTGGGACGACGTCATATTCTGCGAGGAGACGAAAATGATGTAGTACTACAATGATGGACCAACTAGAGTGTGGCGCAAGCCTTTAACATCGTTGAAAAATCGAAATATCATTCCGACTGTAAAATTTGGTAAGTTATCCGTTATGATTTAGGGGTGCATCTCAAGCAGAGGAGTAGGATACTTGGCATTCATCGAGTCAACCATGGATGCCCAACAATATTTGCATATCCTTAAAACCTATTTGACAAGCAGTGCGCAGAAATTCGGGTTTATGGATAACAAACCAAATTTTAAGTTTTACCAGGACAACGATCCCAAACATAAGGCGCACATGGTGCGAATGTGGCTCTTATACAACTGCGGAAAAGTGATGGATACGCCAGCCCAAAGTCCTGACTTAAATCCCATCGAGAATATATGGGCCTACTTAAAGAAACAAGTCGCTAAAAGGCAGCCCAAAAACCGAACTGCCTTAAAAACTGCGATTCTCGAAGAATGGCAAAAAATACCAACCACATATGACCTACAAAAGTTGATTCATTCAATGAAAAATCGGTTGCAATGCGTGGTAGATGCCAAAGGTGGCCATACCAAATATTAAATATACCAAATAATAAATTTATATCCTGTAAAATATGTAAATATTAAATACAATAATAATTTGTGTAGAGTTTCTTGACACTTTAAGAATTGTAATAATTGTTTTCGTTGTCCTTTTCATTCTTTCTTTGCATTGAAGTTGTACTTTTTTTTATACATCAGTTGAAAATAATGTAAATAACTATAATTAAGAGAAAAAAAATCATTTACGTAAATAAAAAGTAGTACTTTATAATTAGAAAGATCAAAAATTGAATTTTTTTCCTATGTGTAAACTCATTCTTGACAGACTGTATATATTTAATTTCCAATAAATACCCTCAACGTTTATGTCAAATTTCATCTCGATCAGAGGGAACGAGATCTTGCCTTCTCCTTATAAATAAACCATCTCTCTATCAGTAATCAATTCGAGACATGGTATCTGATTTCAATCAAAAGATGGTCAAACAGAGTGAATTCTACAAATGCTGACGAATATTTCGCAAAAACCCTCCTATCGGATATCTAGTTCCAAAATGCAAAGCATCAATCGTACGTTGCGTAACATTGAAAGAACCAATCCATGGAATCGTTTGGTTACATCACAACCGATAATCGCATAGCGGCCGACTAGCATCTTCGGACCAGCTGACTGACTACCACCGCCCATCGATAAGCATTTCCCTATGCAATGTGCAATCTCGGGTCAAATTGTCGAGCATCGAACTTGAACTTGCCCATAATTTACTATCGGCTCTTTACTACGCTATTCAAACAACCCCACACCAATTCGATCCGTTCTCTGCGGTAGGAATTCACTGCGACGCGTCCTCGGAATCCCAAGCAAATCCATTTGTCTGAATGGTGGTGCAGTATTTGGCTTCGTCGCTATCTTCTAATTATAACTAAGCCGATTATATCTGACCCAGAAGCAATTGAAGGGAGCCGCTGTGGAGGCACTTGCTTCCAACCCCATCGCTTGAAATAGACAATCCGTACATCGGATGCAAGTGGGGCGCGACAGATGACAATGAAGCGAATTAGAAATGGTATTTGCAGGTTCGTTATTTGACATGGTGACCGCTACTGAAGACAGGCAGGCAGGACAGGAGGATCTGTGGGCCAGTGTGCCAACGTTTCGTAATCCGGCTATGAACACAATCCGGATTGAGGCAAGTTGCCAACGAAATCTTTTCGGGAATTTACGCATGGCCAAATTTATATGTTTGATAAAACTGGATGATGGCGTTCCCGATAAACCCACTCTGATTCACGTGCCCATTCATCGACATTTGCACGTCTCCGACCGAAGTGCGGCCGAAGTTTCCAGTTCGCTTTGCTGAACATGTGGCCGTTGACATCCGAAAGCTTTTTATTGCCACGGAACCCATTCCCGCCGCCAGGCCAAGACCCAATGCGGCCTGTGTAGAAAAAAACCAAGATGGCCACTTGTCACGTGTCGGCCTTGGAATTTTCGGAGGCCACTTCAAATTGTCGATTGAACAATGCGAATGCAATAGCGCGCATTTCGTAGGAGTCCATGCGTTAATATGCAGTTGCAACTAGGGCAGCACCACATTGGCCGATGCAGCTAATGTGACAAACACTGTGCACCGACCCACACCGACCGACGATAGTTCACAATGGAGCATGCGTCATGTCTGGAGTGCGGGCGCTTGTATGCCGATCTAGTCCAACATTTATTGGCCTTTAATTCAATTCATCTTATAATTTTTTTCGTAACAAATCTTTGCAGGATGTAGATCAAATCAATCCGAGCAATTTCCCATTCACAAACCTGCGCCAGTCATTCGATTTTCCGAACAACGTGTTACATAATTTACTACGGAACGAGCTTCGACGATTGTCTTCAGGAGCACTTATCTAATATTTTTCGACAGAAATAGGCACTCGTCCATGACTTAGTTGGTGCTCGCTGGCAGATAGATGCGTAATATTCACTTAGCGCTTGGCGGTCGCACCGTTTCATAAAAGTCCATCCGATCTGGACCGTACAGTACACCCCCACGTTACGTAAGGTCCGTCATCGTCACGGCTGTCCCAATTTTCGTGCTCCTAGTGGAACAATCACTCTGCACTTGAAAAACGCATTTTCGCCGTGCGAGCAACGGAATTTTCGGCGAGCCATCGGTTACGTAAAGACCCCGTCCTCGGGTCCGTGCGAACTCATGTTCTCGCACTACACACTAAATGCAACACTAGCAACTACTATTCCTACGTTATTCTAATACTTCTAACTGGAAAGTTTACCGTACCTGTTAATTAAGTTTCGCTACTGCAAAAGAACAAATTCACAAGTTAGGAGGATGATTCCACCAGAGGCAATTCAGCCGTTGAGTTGTTATGTGTTCACTTAACGACCGCGGTACGAAAAGTGATGACTGAGCTAGTCCCCGGCCAAGCCACAGCGAAACGGTTTCGAGACGGGAAGTTGGCAGCGAACGAGACGACAACACGCCAACAGTATATGCCCGCCACTCTGCCACCTTTGCTCAATGCTTTCATTGCCATTGCAGATTCTTGGTCGAGCTGTGTCTCTCACGCAACCTATCTCAAGTTCTCTCCAACTTTGCGGCTGTAATTACATAATTCATATGGTGCACGCTGTCACGCTTCTATAAAAGACACGACTTAACGCTGTCTGTCTCGTTCGTATCAACTCATTTTCTCCGGCACATTGGTAATTGCCTCGCGCAGCACAATTCTTGGAACACATCCAAGAACATATCGGACAGCTGAGTGATTGTCTATCTCGCTTTGCCGTTTTCGGTGAAATGGCACCTTAAATTTTCCCTACGACATGACCTTGCCAGCGCCGTGACGTCACGAGTCCGATACGTTGTGCAGATTCCACTCGTTGAATTTAGCAGTGAACTACTGAACCTGATTGCGGCCATTTTTTTTTACAAAGTAAATAGGGATCGTTCAGAAATAGAAACGCATAGCGATCGTTACTTATCGGGCGGTACGCGTGACGTCAGGCCCTCCACAACGAGAACGAAGAACAATTTTAGTTTATAGTCGAAATTTGTTTATATAATAGGATAAATGAGCGAAACAAATGTGTGGCACATGATATAAGAGATTATACGGGACATGAGATTATAGAATGAATTAAGACTGTAAATAAATTGAACTCGTGCACTCACAAGAAGGTTGTTTTATAAATAATTTTTATTCGACAGTTGAAGATTCTCACCTTTTAAACTACAAAGTGGTTCAAGGAAGAATTCTTGATAATTATGACCCACATTGCTAATTTTGCGTGAACAAGAATCAAAATGGATTTGCAATAAATGCTATTTTTGGAAAACCTTGGAGTAAAGTTCAGCTTGGAAATTCTAATACAATAGGCGCTCGGTAATGTGGATTTCCACAAATGTACAACATTTAGTTATGAAAACACATTTTCTGTACACGCGACTTTATAATGTGAACTGGCTCACTTCAAATTTATGAGAATGGTCAATGCACAGCTTCTCATAGATTCCAGGAAGTGCAGAACTCACATAGTCCTTGTTCCTGAGAATTTTCTATTTCGATTTGGTTAAAATCATTTTTAAACTCCTTTTTACCCAACACCCCAGTGTTTTCTTAGCTAAACTGATAAGTTCACATATATTAACTTTTCTAAAATGTGGGTTCGCTTGGTTTTAATGAATCCTCATTATTGAGCGACCACTTGAATTACAATATACATAACTTAGTTTGGCTGCAATACTGAATTTCTCATTTTCGGTTAATAAATTCAGCAGAACACTCTGAAATGGGTTCCACTTACGTCACAACGTGAATCGATTTATTACATAGAAAAGTGGCAAAGCTTTCTTCACAACACTTTTATAGAATCAAGGATAAATGAAAGCTTTCTCCAGTTGCATTGAAATCGATTACAATAATATGGGTTATGTATGTATGTGAAAAGCACGAAGAGAATCGAGATTTTAATGTGCAACGTACATACCAATAAAATATTCTTCATTATGATTTTTTGTATATGATTATATTTGATGTTGTATCTATAATTTGTGATGATTTAGGATCGCCATGTGATGTGATAGGATAGACTCGTGATATTTGTGATCCTTTGTTGTCTTGGTCCTCTCTATATCGACTAAAGATTCCCATGTTGAGGATATGTGAGTTAAAAGAAATTATAAGAAGGAAAGTTAAATTTTGAAACAGCCGGCACAATTTTTATGCCACTGACCATGGAATATATATACCGATTGTAGGCATTACCAGAAGTGCCGAGTTATTGGCACGATCCAGGGAAAGTCTTTTAAGAATGCGTTGATGGAAAGGCACAAGTGAAAAGCGTGCGCGTGATCTAAAAAGACTATATTTTCTTTAACACTTACTTGCTTTTTATACAATTTCTTAACACTAAATCAAACACTTATGACTTAATAAAATATCCCAAATTATGGATTTCACATTGTCATGCATTCAAAAATTCAATAACTTATCACTACTCGTTCCACATGGCACTCGCAACAAAAAAGGCGATGTCCATGCTCGCAAGGAAGGATCACCAGGTGATAAGCACTATCTGTCCATTTATGAAGCGATGTATTTATTCGTGATAAATACATCACTTTCATGTTGGAAGGATAGCCTTTCATAGAATTGAAGTGATCACTTTAATGTTCGAAAGATGTTCTCAAAGGGATGCATCACAAATTACTACTTCCAAATCTTTTAAAAATGAATCTTATTTATCAAAATGATTATAGCATGTCTAAAACGGTAGCCTGGAGACTTTCTCAACATTCCAACCCAGTGATGCACTAGCTCCTTTTGATGCTCGGAGAGTCCTTTTTTCATCTTCCCTGTAGAAATCGAGATTTTTCGCTTATCTTTACTTTTTAAGGTTTTAGGAATAATTTAAAAGTATTTTCAGAATGAAGTATGTATGTACGTGTTTGTGACTACTTATGTATGTCGTGTATTTCTTTTTAGAACAATATCTCACGAATATGTCATGTCATGTGTCAATCGAACCGTTATAGCAGCGACCTGAGCTGTTTAAATTTTGGTAAGATTTGGTCCGTTATTTTTTTTTCTGTTTTGACACATCCAAAATATTTCTGTCACGCTTGATATCTCGCGAACGAAACATCATTGAGGTGTAAATCAAAGCGCGCTAACATTTTATTGAGTCTACTGAATTTTAGATCAATTTGTTACAACTACAAAAAGTAGACTTAAAAAATTTCAACAATTTTCTGGAATTTCTGAAGTCATATGCTGGTAATTAAAAATTGAAAGTTTTTTTTAATTAAAAAAGTATTCACATAAAAATAATAAACGGTTTATAATTATATTGAATATGAAATTTACACAAATTATTTTATTTTATTTCAATTACTCTCATGATGTGGTTGTAGCATTGCTCAAAGTTTATTATCATGTGTAAGATTTCGTAATTTTTTTAATAAATCTAGTACGGCCTTTTTTGATTTAAAAAAATGCAAACACTACATTGAAACTGTGTTTCTATTTGATCTGCAATTGCAACAATCATTGTTTCTAGTACTTCCCAAACAAAAAATAATGTTTTTATAAAATTACAAAATATATTCATATAAAAGCACACGGACTCATTCCTTGTATCGCAATATCTTATTTCTATTATTATTCGAAGTATTATTATTTTTACTATGGTTTTTAATAGCTATGTAAGAAGATATTACTGTCAAATTGTTTGACTTCATTTGAAGGGTCGCATCCTACGACTTGTTTTATATGAATTTATGACTTATATAACTTTTTGTTTTATTTTGCGTAGTGATTCTATGTTTGGTTATAAAATTCATATAAATTCATATAAATAGTACAAAAATTAAGTTCGAAAAAAGGTTACCTGGAAAGTTTTCCGGAAGTTTTGAAAAATGATAATTGGCTCCTACGCCAAAACTATTGATTTAAGAAAATATTGTTCATACATAAACTGTAACAAATGTTTTCTAGTTTAATTTTGTATATAAATATTTTTATCATAAAATAAGTCACGAAAGATATATTGTCAAAAAATGCTATAAGATGCCATTTTTCCAATATGGCGGCAAAAGTACGAGGTGGCAAAGTTGAAATTCGGAAAGAGCACATCGAAATCTATAAAATTAGCATTTGTCAAAACCCCCGGAAAACTTTCCAGGTAAAATAACCAAATGACTACTAAAATATTTTTGAGAAAAATATATGAATTTAACTATTCACAATAATTATTACAGTACAAATAATGAAGTTTATATGCAGTGATATCATTTCTTATTGGTAAAAACTGTGCCAATAGGCAGCACCCGGACTAAGACGGGGCATTAGGTAGAATTCAACATCGGGTTTTGCTCTAGAGGCACCGTCAAACCTTGAGAAGTTATTCACAACCAAACACCAGTTTCAGCTGAAATTTTATATTTTATGATGAGGCAGTTTTGATTGGACATAGACCGTAAGCATGTAAAATATAAATAAAAATAGGTATTCATTATTGAAGCATATCAGTCACTTTACCCAAAGTACCCCATCTTTTAGGTAGCG
This sequence comes from Oxycera nigricornis, assembly GCA_963942545.1. Taxonomy (NCBI): domain Eukaryota; kingdom Metazoa; phylum Arthropoda; class Insecta; order Diptera; family Stratiomyidae; genus Oxycera; species Oxycera nigricornis. The sequence continues at coordinate 87,947,918 of OZ012659.1, forward strand.
TAAAGAATCCGTCCCAAAAAACTGCTCATATCAATCCAATTTTTCATTCCTTCAACTGAATTGAATCGTATTCCAAGAAAGGTATTCAGGGCTGTAGCCAAAGGGGGGCATTGTAGGGCAATACCCTACCTTGAAATCATAATACCCTACCTTACAAATACCAAAAACTACCATAAATTATAATAATTAAATTGTTTGTTCATAGTTGGAGATAAAAAAAATGTAGCGATAGGTATATTAACTTTTCTGAACATATCACAGTTTGTGAAATTCCCTTCATATTATAATAATTATTTAATCTGTGTATTGGTAGGTGGCATTCGAAGCGCCATCACATGAAGCGATGGATCTATTTATAATAGCTGTGATGCAGAGGAGATTCCCCGTACCATGGATTGCAATATCGGCTATATTGCAATCTATGGTACGGGAAATCCCCTTTGATTTTGATTTGAATTGATTAAGACTGTTTGTAGTCGTTTGGTTATGTGAAGTGTACGGTGAAGAGTGTTTTAGTCAAAAATCGATACAATTGTTATTTTTATTGTTATAAATTGAAGATTCATTGATTTCGCGATGGATATACGGGCTTTCTTTGGAAAAAAACGAAGAGTTAAAGAGCAAATTGACCACGAAGAACCTCACTGCTCAAAACAGGTGGAAGCACAAAATACAATCGCTACTCCTAGTTCCATGGCAACAGGTTGGTCAACACATGTTGGTAATGTTAGCTATGGTATTCCTTCTGATATTGCACAAATCGGAGAACCAATAGAACAAGTTGTTTTAGACAAATATCCAAAACAACATAACAGGGCCTTTGGTTCCGATTGGTACAAGCGTTATAAATGGTTGCAGTATTCTGTCGAGAAAGATGCTGCTTTTTGCTATCCATGTCAGCAATTTCTACCTCATAGACTTCGTACACTTCCACAGGATTTAGAAACTGGAAAAATGCTACTGATTCTAAAACTGGTTTTCCTGAACATGAAAAATCAATTTCTCATATTCAAGCTATGTCGATGTGGCAGGAGAAATTGCAAAGAATATCTACATCTAGCAGTGTTGAAACGTTAATGAATCAAAAAGTATTAGAAAAATATAGGTATTACGTGAAGTTTATCATTGAAGTAATACAATTTCTAATTGTCAACGAATTGGCTTTGCGTGGAAATTATATTTTGGAAGAATAAAAAGAACAAGGATTATTTCAGAATTTATTTGAATACACATGTATGAAAGATCCAAATTTGAACGAGGTTCTCACTCATATACCACAAAACGCAACAAATAGTTTGCCTGAAATTCAAAATCAAATAATTCAAGCAATGGTTCAAGCAGTACGAAGTTCCATTGTCAAAGATATTAATGAATCTGACGTGAGATGGTTTACTTTAATGGAAGACGGGACGAGAGTTAAAAATAACCGCGAAAATATTGCATTAGCAATACGTTATGTCAAGGACGGTGTCGTCAATCAGTCGTTGCTGATGGTTAAGACTACTGAAAACCTTGATGCAGTCACTTTCACGGAATTAAAGTTAAATAACCTTACGGAAAATAACATTGACCCCTCTTGTATGCTTAGCCAATGCTATGATGGCGCAAGTGTAATGAGTGGGAAAGTGTCAGATGTTGCGACTAGAATAGAAAATAAATTGGGCCGAAAAATTTCTTACGTCCACTGCTATAACCATCGCTTGCACTTAATAGTCATAAGGACTATCTCAGAACTGACTTTCATTCGTTTATTTTTTGACCAATGCATCATGTTACATGAATTTTTTCATCATGGCAAAATAGCTGCCTTATATGGTGGAAAAAGGATTGGCCGACTCCTCGAACAACGCTGGTCTGGACATTTGGCAGTTACAAAAGTTGTATACGATAAGTATTCATCGATTTTGCAGACTTTGAAAGAAATTAAAAATGGGAGGTTCAACGGTGATGATGTCGCCAAGAGTATCGGTATTAAAAAAGTCATGCTTGATCTGGAATTCCGAATGGCCATGGTTGTGACCAAAAAAATCTAATCCACGCTACATCCTGCAGACGCTGCTTTGCAAGCCCGAAACGCAGGATTGAAAGACGCCATTACAATCATAAAGTGTGTCGAAGATGAAATTATAACATTAAGATAAAATCAAATTTATAATCAAATTCTGGAAGAAGCTAAGTCTTTAACAAGCGACGACTTCGGCGGTTCTGAAAATAGGACACAGACCTCGAAGAGGCAAGTAAAAAAACCCAATCGGATGGACGACTATTTGATGTATGGCCCCTCCTGTTCTTCCGCCAGACAAAATATAGAAGAGAAAGACGAGCCATTTAAGTCTGAGTATTTCAAAACGTTGGACATACTAATTGCTGAATTGCAAAGAAGGTTTTCGGACAACGATGATCTAATCAATTCGATTGCAAGTCTCGATAAGTTGGATGTAGATAAAATGGTTCCACTGAAAAATTTGGGTAAGTTTGAAAAAATTTAATGATTAAAATAATTTGTCATGTTCAATTTACAATTTTAACTAATTTTTCAGGTCTGAAAATTCCATCAAGAGAAGAGGCTAGTGTGGTTAAAGCTTACTTGAGTCGTAACGAAGATAAAATTGAAAATACATTGAAAGTTTTGTACAGGGATCGAGAGGCGTTCAAAGATACATATGAACTTTTTGCATCTGTGGCGACCATAGGATGTAGTACTGCAGTGTGCGAATCTACATTTTCAACTTTAACGGCAATCAATAGGCCTCAAAGGGTGTCAATGGGTCACGAGAGAATGGCTGGTATGGTATTTCTGGCCTTTGAAAAAAAGGAAACAAAATCAGTTGATCTGAACGAAGTTCTTCGCATTTTTAATAACATGGCAAATCGTAGACTTCAGGTATTTTAAATATTTTTTATTATTATGATAATTATTATAATAAGTTTGCAGAAACATTATGATCTAAATGGTATTTTTGGTCGTATCTATTTACTCGTATAACCCCACACAACAATTAATTATCTCACTCTCACTCAGACGTGGATCTCTACATCCAAATCTGGAAGTTCAACCATATTGTTCGCTTGTTCTTCATCGTTGAGGATTTGATAGTTCTTAGATCCATGCATATGCTCTGTCACAAAAATTATTTGTTTACGAATAGCTATTGAATGTACATCAATACCTAGAGGTCAGTGATATACATGGTGATCGATTTAGGAGCCCGTGCTTCGAGGGCAGACAAAGTATGATAAATTTTTTACTTCCGCCCTACCTGTAACCAATGCTGCCCTACCTCAAATTCGACTCTAGCTACAGCCCTGAAGGTATTCTGCATCGATCGAAACAAGTAATATCCAGAACGGCAAGGTCTGGTGCATATGCTAAGTGAGATTAAACTTCCCATCCGACACTATCCAAATAGTTTTTAACTGTATCAACAATGTCGTGATGAAAAATTAATATCTCGTGTGTAGTTTCCCATTCTTTACTCCCATCTTTCAAATGCATCAATTGTTTTCGGTACAGCTTCCCAGTGATGATTTTACCTGGTGTCAACCACTCGTTACAAACGACACTCTTTCGATCCCACCAAATGCACATCATTACCTTCGAACCAGGTATATTCGGCTTCGGAGTTGCTCAGCCTTTACATACGATTTTTTGCGCTTGTGGTTATCATTATAAATCTATTTTTTGTCAAAAGTAACAATACAATGAAAAAAGACTTCCCTTTTCACTGAAGCAGCATTTCAGAGACTGTAAAACGTATTTCGGTTCCATGCTCATATGCAGTCCAATTTCCCATTTTCTGGATTATGTCCGTAACATTAAGTCGCAAAGAAATAGCTTAGTGAGTTACTTTCAAAGATTCGGCAGGGTTCCTCTTGAGTTTGAAACGGATCTTGGCCCAATATCTTTTCCAATTCAGCGTCTTCAAACGTTTCAGATCTTTCCCCACGCTCTTTGTCGCTTGTGTCAAAGTCAACATTTCTAAACCGCCTAAACCAGTACTCGCAAGTTGAAATTGATGGAGCATGTTCCCCATACATACACACTGCATTCGATGACCTTCTGTTGGACTTTTCTTCAAATGAATAAATGAAAGCAATAGAGCATATGAACACCAAAAAATTATATTGTTTGCAGTTCGCCAAAATGAAACATACTGAAAACTATAGCCTAATAATGACGCTTTATCATGAAGATAGTTACAACACTGTCCTATGTAATTTAATACTACTAAGACCCTTTGTTTTATATCTTTTAAAACTAAATTATACACCAGATATTTCAATCGAAAATGAAATATTCATAAATTTTATAAGAAGCCTAAAATAAGCACCTATTTTCTGATGCCTCTGGTTGGTTGTGGTGGCAGCTCTCTTTATCAAAAGATGACTCACTTAGGCCACGAAAGGCTCATTGTTATACCACAAAAGAATGAGACCGCACTAGAACCTACAGGACGACGAGAACCATTTAGATTCTCGTATAAAGTTGGCTATGCAGCTAATTTTTAAATCAGTTACTTCCGTGAGGTTGTCCAGGAAAGGTGAGCCTAAGGTTTGCATGCGTTTCCTGGATAGTGTAGCATTCGCACAGAAAGTGTTGGATTGTTTTTTCTTCTTCTTTCGATATGCAAGTTTGGCAGAAATCGTTGAAATCTTGCTGCGTATCTGCCAATCAGATCATTCCTCCTCAGTACGGAAAGGATGAAACTCAAGGTTTCACGGTTCTTGTTGAGAAGCTGCTTGTCGCGTTTGGAGCTCAGTGCGTGTCAACTTTGCCTGGTTGTTCTCCAGGTTTCTTCCAGAAGTCAGACCCTATTTGCAGTCTTGAATCCTAGCTTTATGTAAGCTAGAGGTTTGCCAACTTGGGGTGTTTAATCCTGGAGCTCAGAGCCAGCTTTCGCAAGAATATCTGCTTCACAATTTCCCGATATACCATACACGGTGTACGATAACACCCCGGTACCCAGTATAATATCACTTCATAGTAAACCGACATCACATTCAGTTGTGTGCGACATTCCATTACAATTTTGGATGAGGCGTGCACATTGGATAATTATTGGATAGCAGCTTGACTGTCAGAGAAGATGTTTTGATTTATTATAGAAATGTTCTGGTTTCTTAATTAGACTTTTGCCACTTGCGCGCTCTTTCTGCTATGTATGTTCACCTTCCACGCGAATTTGGAGCCCGGAATTAGATTTTGGTAGTAGACATGATGAGATGGATTGAGATTTACCTCATCAAGCTTAGGTGGGACAAATCCTGGAGTTTTGTAACTTCTTGTGAAGAGCAAAAGCTCCGCTTTCTGGGGATTTATCTTAAGACAACAATCTTCGCTCTATTTGTTGAGAATACCTAAGGTAAAGTTCAGTCTTTCCGATAGCGTGTTTATGAATTTTTCCTATATTGCCATTGCAACAGCGTCGGCAAAGGATACGAGTTTGCAGAAAGTCGCTTCAATTTTTGACGGAAGTGAATCCACCATTAAGTTTCATAGAAGGAGTGACAGCATTACACCTTGTGTGGCGCCTCTGCGAACCCTCCTTCTTAAGGTGCTGCTTCCTATTGTAAAGTTACTTCTAATATCTCTACTCATACTAAAATTTATACTTCGACCAACTTTCACGATTATTACTCATTATTTGAGCTCATTTTTGATAACATTCAACCACGCTGCATACATAAACTATTTTTAACAAAATTATCTGCTCATCCACTTTTATACTTAAACACATTCATTGTAAGCTTAACAAAGCATTCAACAGCACGTTCGTTATTCAGGTACGAACATATTCTGTCCAAGTTCAATTTATAAATTCGATTTATTGCAATTTCTCGAATTCCGTTGCGATTTGAAAAATAATTCATATCCGTTTCCGCGCATCTTCACAAGTTCGTCACCATCGCCATCTCACCAAGTAATATGTCAAATTGATTCGAGAAGAAGAAGACACTACTGTCGTTTTGAAACAACTTGTCAACTTTGTGTTTTCGTTTTTTTCGCCAGTATTTGCGCGATTTACTCAAAAACCTGTCATTTAAGAACTATTTTAGGCAGTCTCGACGGCTTCAAATATTGTCAACGGGGAGGACCTGGTGCGTGGAACAACAAGCGACGTGGAAGTTGATCGTTAGGGCAGGGGAGGTTATGATAAACATAGCGGATTGCACGTAAAAGTTTTGCGGTGGCACAGTGACAACACGATAACATGATCGAAATATCAGATACACAAAGTTCGTATCCTATGCTTTATTGAATGACAACGAAGTACAGTTTGCAATCTATTTTAGAAATTGGCGTCGGCCTGGCTGGCTTCGGCATTGCATTTCTGTTCTTGGGAGTTTTGCTGCTATTCGACAAAGGTTTATTAGCGATTGGAAATGTAAGTAAAATTATGAATGCCTAGGAAACTCAAATAAATAAAAAGGAATGTGCTGATGATTAAGAATAAAGTTACTCTACGGAAGTGATATTCCTGAAAACCTTCCTTCTCCCTGATCATGCTTACATCAAAATATAAAGTTCAAGTTCGCTTCTGGGCAATAAATTGTATCGCATACAATTTTAAGTCATTCAATGACAAAATATTAATAGAACGCTCAACATTAGACACGAAAATACAAAATTGAAGAATGAAAATACAGAAAAATTAGTTGCAGTAAAAACAATAAAAGCGTTTCATCAAAATCGTTAAATATTACCCTCGGGAAAAAACATTTTTGCATAAGATGCATTTAGATGAACATTCTTATGATTCATTTTATTAGGTTGATGCAGATGAAAAGGCCGATTTAGTAATAAACTTTTAAACAGCTGTAACTTTTTAAAAAGACAATTTATTTAATCAAAATAGGTACCAATAGATGCAGCACACTTTTCTCAACGAGATAAAAGTACATTTAATCCTGTTTTGTAGAAGTCCGAGTTTCTGTTTCGAAGAAACTCCTCGAAGGCATTTTTGACAGCAGCTTCATTATTAAATCTTTTTCCTGTCAAAAAGTGATCCAAATGTTTAAAAAATTGGTAATTTGTTGGTGAGTGGTCTGGTGAATGTGGAGGGTGAGGAAGAGTCTTATAGCCCAATTCGTTTTATTTTTGGACCGTTGTTTTCGGCACATGAGGTCGTACGTTATCATGAAGCAGTATCACTCCATCCCTGTTGACAAGCCTAGGTCGTTGGACTATCAATTTCTGATGAATTTCATACAGTTGAGCACAGTATTTCTCAGCATTGATGGTTTCGCCATGTTGCAGGAACGAATAGTGGATAACTCCAGCTACAGACCACCAAACAGTTACCATTATTTTCTTTGAATGAAGGCTTGGTTTCGGCATATGTCTTGGCGCTTCATCGGCATCTAGCCATTGGGTCGATCGGCGACGATTATCGTATAAAATCCACTTTTCTTCGCAGGTCACAATTCGGTGCAAGAACAGTTCCTTTTTGTGGCGGGAGAGAAAAGAACTTGAAATTTTCATTTGACACGTCATGTTTTGCTCGTTAAGATCACGCGGAACCCATTTGTCGAGCTTTTTCACTTTTGTTGCAATTGGCAGCAAACTGTCGAATTGCGAACACCTAATTTCTCGGCAAGATCCCTTATGATTTGGCAGGGGTCAGACTCCACTAATGCACGTAGCTCGTCGTTATCGATCGATGGTCCTGGGTGTCCACGTGACTTACTTCCAAGGTCCATCATCTCCGGATCGAAATTTTCCGAACCACCGCCGAGTGGTTCGTTCACTAACTTTATCAGGCCCAAATGCGCTGTTGATATTCCTCGTTGCTTCCGTTACGTTGTGCTCTAATTTAAATTCGTATAGTAAAAGTAGCTGTTTTTGATTCACTTCCACCATCACTATGAAGTGCAAAACAGAAATGACTCCATAAACCAAGGTAGCAGTATTTATACTTCAATATGTCATATTATTTGCGCCGTCTTGTGCCAACATAATACACTAAAATTGCAGCCAACTTTGTGTCATTGCTTAACCGGCCAATAGAACACCAACGTATAACAGGAATCTCCAAGTCATCGTTTCTCAAACTAGGGATCATGATTAAGAATAAATTGGGTCGCGTTCGGTCAAAAAAAGCAGCCTTTATAGTAAATAATGCACTTCAAGCTTTATACATATACTATTTCATAATACAGTAGAACCTTGATACTACGACCCTCGATAGCAAGACATCCTTGGTAACAAGTCCATTTTTCTAGACCCCCTGAAATAATCATAGGATTTAATGTAGTATATACCTCTATAACACGACTATTATTTAAATGAAAACCTCAACAACAAGTATTTTCCCTAATTCCGATTTTGGCTATAACAACCTCTATAATACGCCACTCTAAGCAAACAAACCTTTACAAGACGACTCCAACCTCAGTATCACGTTGAGCTGCGTAACTGAACCTTTATAACACGACTCTTAACTTTTAAATCCATAGCTTCCGCGTTTGCACAACGAAAAGAATGGAAGTTTTGGGCTCATAATTTAACGTGAAAACTCCTCACCCACTTCCCTTCCGGCAACGATCATAAAACACCAGAGGCTAATCAGTTTCGTGGCTGCTATCAAAACTGTTTGCTATTTTTATTCAGAGTTCGCGTGAAATTTGGCAGTGTGTTATAGTGTTCGGGGAATCGCCGAAAGTAGAACTTAAGATGTTTGAGAAACGTAAAATTACACAGATGACAGTAGTGGAAGAAAACTCAACAAGAAAGAAAACAGATATTGCTAGGGAATTAAATATTCCATCAACTACATTGCACACAATTTAAAAAAAAAAGATAAGTATGCAGAGGGTGCAGGGGTCGCCAGAACATGTGTAAGGGCAAAAAAATGTAAATTTCCAGACGTGGAAGCATGTGTTTTGAGATGGCTCAAACAATGCCGCGACAAAAATCTTCCTGTCAGTGGTCCTATACTACAGGAAAAGGCTCAGGAGTTCACCAAAACTTTGGGACATGACCAATTCCGTGCTAGTAATGGTTGGATACATAATTTGAAAAAAAAGGAATGAAATTGTGTTCAAAAAAGTTTGTGGCGAAAGTGCCAGTGTTGACGATTCTGTTTGCACTGAGTGGAAAAGTCAGATCAAAGAGCAAGTCGTCGAATACAAGCCAAAAGATGTATATAACGCAGATGAGACGGGACTGTTTTATAAATGTTTACCAGATAAAACTTTAACGTTTAGAGGTGATCCCTGCCATGGTGGTAAACATAGCAAAGAACGCATCACCGTTTTGCTTTGCACGAATAGTAAGAGGACAGACAAATTGAAACCTCTTGTCATTGGCAAAGCTCAAAAGACTAGGTGTTTTAAAAACATAACCAGTTTCCCAACAGATTACAAGGCAACCAAAAAATCGTGGATGGATGGATATGTCTTTGGAAGTTGGTTAAAAAAGTGGGATGGTCAACTTAAGAAGGATAACAGGAAGATTCTGATTTTCATTAATAACTGCACCGCGCACGGTGACATACCAAAACTTACCAATGTCAACGTGAAGTTCCTCCCTCCCAACACCACCTCAAAACTACAACCACTCAATCAAGGCATCATCAAAATTTTTAAAGTGAATTTACAGGAAGGAGGTTGTTCGACTATTCCTGAACAATTGAAAATTGCTTTAAAAAAAGTGATTTCGAAACATCTGACGAAGTTGAGCCAGACGCCAGCGGTAGCCAGCCAACCACCGTCAGAATGGGAACAAGTTACTGACTCTCTCAAAGTGCAGTGAGTAGAGTTTAAAGAGTTTGTAAACTTTGATGATGACATTGCTGTATGTGGAGAGTTCTCGAATGCTGATATAGTGGAATCCGTAACAGCAGACCCAGTTCAACCGGACGAAGAAGAAGACGACGAAGACGACCACAACCCAGACGATAACCTGAATCCAACAATAACAGACGCCCGAAACGCTGTAAAAGTGTTAAAGTATTTTTTTTGAGAAAAAAAGTGTAATGAATAGCAGTGTCGTAAAGTCAATTAATAAAATTGATAGCGCTTTGGACTACATCTCTTCTCAAAAAGTGACTGACCTTGATAACACGACTTATTGTCTACACAACCTTACTAACACGACCCTCGGCTAGGAGTGCACCTTGATAACAAGTCTAATTGAAAGATCCCTTTGAGAGTCTTGTTATCGAGGTGCTACTGTACTAATAAATAATGCACGTAAGGTTTTGAATATTGTTTATGATTTTAATAGTGTCGCGATACCTTGGAGTAAATACCACTGGTCCTTTTTACAAGAAGTCATAGGATTTCAGACTTTAGGGGCTGCTCATACTGAACGACGAAAGTCTCGTGCTCTCAAATCTGGTGAAATATTTAGGGATCGTATTGGATCTTAAGCTCACCTGGAAATTGAATTTTGAGGAGAGGATGAGGAAAGCTGAAGTAACCTTCTTTACTTGCAAGACGCTCTTTGGAATTAAATTGGAGCTTAGGCCACGAGTGAAACACTAGATGTACACAGCTATAGTCAGGCCTATCCTGACCTATGGGGCTATTATGTTGTAGGAAGTATTGAGTAGAAAATGCAACATAGCTCAGCTGACAAAGATCGAAAGAGTGGCATGCTTAGAAATAACGGGTGTACTGCGCACCACTTCCACAGCTGCACTAAAAATTATTTTGAATTTATTGCCATTAGATCTAGGCTGTAAAGATGTGGCAGCCGCTAGAGCGTGTCAAGGGTGGAAGTTGCTGAAAGGAGAAACCCCACCAGACCATTGTACTGAAAAGTCTGTAGAACCTTCGAAAATGTTAACATGGACTATAGAATGCCAACTTTCGACTTTGGCACAAACTTCATGGTCGTTTTCCCTTCAAGAAAAGAGTGGAAGAACGGAAGGTGTGTGGGCGGAGGAATTGTGTCAGTTTATATGGATAGCTCAAAAGCGAAGCCAAGTGCGAGAGCCGAAATATATTCCGAGCAGTGGCGCCTAAGCTGCCCAAGTACGGCAAATTTGTGCAGGCAGAGTTGGCAATCTTCCGAGCTGCAGAAGAAGTCAGCAAGATAGATGTCAGAAAAGATATCACTTTCTTTGAAGACAGTCAAGCGACCCTAAAATCGCTGGAGTCTCGCTTAGTGTTCTCTAAATTAGTTGAGACCTGTATGACTAGACTGATAAAGATTACCCTAAAGAACAAACTTGCCCTGTGGTGGGATCCTGGGCACAGTGGGGCGCAAGAAAAGTCAAAGCGGATCAGCTTGCTAGGGAGGGATCCCGTGGCATACAAGCGCATGAGACGGTGAGACGAGGAGTCTCGATGCAGGTACTAAGGCAGAATGTGAAAAAATTAAGGCGACGGAAAAATTTAAACACATGTGGCACGTCTGGGCTTATGTGGCCCAAATACGACTCGAAACGCACTCTCAATTTGTTAGCTATGGAAACAATTTCAACGAGAAATATTGTGGGGTCACTTACGGGACATGTAGCTTTCGGTGAACACGCAATGAGAATCGGGTTCCCAGCTAGCGACCTATGTCGGATATGTAATTCGTATTAAATTCCGTTGTTGTGGGGGAAAATTTATTGGCCTATTAATTTTTTTCTTTATTGGTTACTAGCAAATTTTGCTGATTACAATACTGTGCATTATTTTTTAGGTGAAAAAAATATTTAAAAAAAAAATTGCAAATATGGTTAATCTGCTCCGTTCCATGATATGATTTGCAACTGGTTTTCTCTTTTTAAAACTGGGCGTATAAGTACGAAAGATGCTGAACGTTCGGGGCCGTCATTTACCTCGCAACTTCTAAATTGATAAAAAAAAGTCCGTGCACTTGTAAATAGCGAACAGTGATTGAGAGTGAGAGGTATTCAATATTTTACATGTATATTTCAATATGAAAAGTTATCGGCCATTTGCGTTTGCTTACTGTTGATCAAAAGCGGTCCAATATAACAATTTCAAATGATTATTTGACAATTGTCTAAGGTAATCCAAGAAATTTTTTCGCCGTTTTCTCACTGTGGATGAAACTTGTATACATCATTGTGCTCCAGAAATAAAGACAATCGAAACAATAGACTTTTTCCGATGAGCGTGCTCGCAAAAACCATTAAACCAATAAAGTTATGGTAACAGTTTTTAAGATTCCAACGGCTGAACCTTCATTGACTAATTAGAAAATGGAGAATCGCTAACTGCTAAATATTGTAGTAATTTGCTAACACGTTTTGATCCACGCTGGAATCCAGGATTATTCAAGGAGAAACTCAGGATTGTTCTGCCTTTGAAAGCCCTAAACCACTGACAGTACGAGTATATCGTGTAGGTAAACGATGTCCATTGAAAATTATATACGCGTTCCGCACTTCACACAAGTCACTAGGCAGGTTCTTGAATTATGTGGGATTATTATATGTATTTATTTATTTATTTATTATCAGCTCATCTTACAGAATAAACTCCAATTACAGAATGAGTAAATAAAAATAAAAGTATAATGAAAATAAGAGTACTTAAGTGAATAATTGATTCCTTAAACTACGCTTCAAACTAATATAGGAAGATGGTAAAGGTCCAAGCTGAAGATTGTTATGTGTTCTAGGTAAACGTAGTAAAGTCGAATTAAAGTAAACTACCGTTCTAGCAAACGGTAAACTAAAAATATCGGCTGATCGAGAGGGTCGATAATGGTATCTTAATAAGACAGGATTATCGATGTTCACCTGAATGCAGTTATTATAAAGCTTAAAAAGTAAGCAGAGGTCAAGATATATCCTACGTGATTTCAAGTAAGGTAAACAAAGTAAGGCAAGACGTTCATCATACGGAATATAGGAAATTTTGAACTTAAGGAGGAGAAAGCGTGTAAATTTACGCTGAACAGATTCTAGGAGATTTATTGAAACTCAAGATAAGGTGACCAAATCTGGGATGCATATTCAAGGATAGAACGAACAACACTCACAAACAATTGAACAGCCGAAGCAGGGTTGGAGAAAATACGGCAATGTCTCAATACAAACCCTGAAAGCTTAGAAGCTCTGGATACTATGTTGAGGACATGAGCATCAAATTTTAGTTTGGCATGAAAAATAACACCAAGGTCTTTCACTTTGTCGACAGTAATTAAGCGAACAGAATCAATAAGGTACACAAACTGTAAGGGAGAAGATTTAAGGGAGAAAGTCATTGAATGACATTTAGCAATATTCAGGGAAAGGGAGTTAAGTTGATACCAAGAACTTAGCGACTGCAAATCAATTTGGAGAGTTTCACAGTCATCATGAGATCGAATCAGCCTAAAAAGCTTAAGGTCATCAGCATAGAGAAGGCAAGATGAATCAACTATAGAGGGAAGGTCGTTAATGAAGATAATGAATAGGAGAGGACCAAGAATAGATCCTTGAGGAACACCAGAACGAGGAAAGAAAGGAGCAGAAAACTTACCAGAAACAGATTGGAACGATAATGCATTATATAAATAGCAAGTCAATTCATCTAGGTTAAAAAGATAGAGCTATATAAATATGGATTGGCTTGATTTAAGTTAGGGCGATTGAATTAGATAAATAAGTAGGAAGTAATGTTATGGAGGGGCTTGAACTGTGCCTTGCTGTCGTATCTAGTTACGACTCGATTTTAATTCCATTCAAATAATAATTTCAAATAGCGTCCTATTTGTGTTTAGTATCTCAGTTGGATATAAATTCTGTAGAAGTAATGCCGCCTTGTAACTCGCAAAATGAATACTTAAGGTCCCACTGTAATCATTTTAGCATTGACGAGTCTTTTCTAATTGTCCACGTATGCTAAAACATGCCGAACTCCCTGACAGCGTTCAACCATTTATTAATTTAACGCACCGACGAGAAGACACCGCTGCGGATACCAATCTTCACAGCAGCCCTCCATTTCCAGCGTCAGAATGTATGTATGTATGTATGTGGCCCGCCCCTCACACAAAACAGCTGCAGTATCCGCTGAGGTACAACATTGTGCCCAATCAGGGAGATCGAACGCGGAGAATAAAAATCACCTAGTCGGCAATCGGCATAATATCGGTGAGGCAATGTGAAGCGGAACGAGTCCGGTAAACTCGTCAAACCGTTCACCGCCAATAGCAGCGAACGGGATTGGAAGCCGGTGGAAGGCTCTCTTTTGTTGGATTGTTTGTATGTCGTCTTTGACTGATCACTCTTGGGTCAGAATTGAGTCATCGTGGACGAAGGACTCGTTTTATTGGATTGGAGCCAGTTTAGACGGATCGTTTTTGCTTAAAATTTGGCACAAATAACCTTTCTTGAATCTTTGAGTTCTTTTGGAGTTCAGACGGTGCTACTATTCCAGCAGCGATCTGGAGGAACTTTCTACCAAACTTACAGGTAGACAAAAAAATTGTGAGTAGAATAAAGTGTATCTTAGGGCCAGTTATACATTTTTAAAAAGCCTTTTCTGGAATTAAAGTAGTAAATTTAAAATTAAATTGCCTTCAATCGTCTTGCTTATCGAATTTATGAATTGACTTGTGTGAAGTGTGCGGAGAAAAACGGTCGGTAGTCCGCGGATGGCGTTTCGGCTCCTTTTTTTATTCTGCTCGGTTGTTTCGGGTCGGCACGGATCCAGTTCCTGTTTCGGGATTCCGTGAGCAAGACAATTCCGGTGCAGAAACGGATGGCGCCCTTTTTCTCAGAACTCTTTTCCAACGCCCGTCTTGAGGTAGGATTGCCCGCATCGCGGCCAGGATCGCCTACGGCAAAAAGTGGCCGTAACTTAAAAAAATGCATTTTTACTATAAAAGATTTTTGGAAATTTAGCTTCCTTTACGAAGGTTCTATCGAAAAGTGAGCGAGATGAATGAGCCCAGAAAAGCGCACCGAACGAAAAAGCGAACGGAAGTGTGTTTTAAAATTCAAAGTGAGCACAATACATAACAATAATGTGCAAATATGAGAGTAGAGCGACTAGTTCAGTGAGCAGAGTGCCCGACTCTTGCTCTCGAGGTAGAGGGCTCAAATCCTCGCTCCCTCCATTTTTTTTACTTTAAGTTGCTTTGTGTGAATTAAAGGAATAAAAAAATTTCATATTTTATCATATTTTGTCCATCCTAGACTTTTGAATTTGTCACATTAATTCCTGAATTTTTCCTGCATTTATATATATACAACTTTTTAACCTTTACATAATCACTAGCTAAACTTCCCACCGGGCGGATCCAGCATTTGACTCAGGGGGGGGGGGGGTGGTCACCGCCACGAATTTGTTTATCGTGGCATATATGGTCATATTAATCTATTAGAAAATCGTAAAAATCACTAGTTTACCTAGGCTCAGGGGGGGAATTCCCCCCCCCCTTGTATCCGCCCTTGAGGGTGCCTCACTGTTTTTTCATTGAAAAGTCACACCGTCGTCGTAGGGGAGAGCGGAGCTGAAAGTGCCGATTTTAACAAATCGTTAAATAAATCGGATAAGGCGAATGCTACAGTTAATAGTTCTATTTTATCTTAGGTAGAATTTAATCTGTATTTTAAATTTATACCCAGTTTTTGTGCTTTTTGAATTGTTTTGTTTTGAGAATTATTTTTTTAAGCATTGGTCGTAAGGCACTACTGTCCCCACGCTGGGGCAAGTTGTGCCGGAGCCGAGGTCGGTTGTGCCGTTCATAATTTTTGGCCTTTTGCGCTGGACTGTATTGGCGTGACTCTTATTGCTTATAACCTGATGGACCTGGCTCATTTCCACAGTCCACATTGATTGATTGCTGAACATCTGAAGAACACGTTTCATTTATACAGTAAACACTGCATCGGCGTAGTTGAGGATCAGGCTGAATTATTGACCGACAAGACTCAACACAGTGAACCGTATAATTTGACTCATGTAGATCTTCGGATGTCCTTGTTTGAAGGACCAGCGAATTATTGATATTGTAAGGGTTGATTATCCGGCATGGGACGATTGGTGACGAAAGACGATGCAAAGTCTTCCTCTGTAAAAACAGCCGCATCATAGGGCCAAATATTAATCTTTTTAAACACGTTGGAAATATTGATGGGTGTTGCTGCCAAGGGGAAAGCGTATTTTACTACGCCTGGTATTTCGTAAATTGAAATAGTCCAATAAGTCAACTCTTTATTTTCTTCACATACCGTTGTGTAGCAAATTTCTAATTCACGTGCAACGGTTTTTAATTAGCACCCGCCCTTAATGACCGCATCAGCAGCCATTTGTAGAAGTTCCTGGGAAGTAGTTCCCCTTTGTGTTTTCCTGTTGTTTGTTCTCATTCTATCAAACAAAACAATATAGAGTCTAAAAGGCAAGGGCGGATCCAGCATTTGACACAGGGGGGTCACTGCTTCGAAAATCACAATAAAAGAAGACAATATTCCAAAAAAATCGTAAAAATCACTAGTTTACCTAGGCTCATGTCATGACCCCCCCTGCATCCGCCCTTGCTAAAAGGTCGGTTGGGGGTTAGTTTTGCCGCGGCACAATTAACCCCAATTGAAAGGCACTTTTTACCCCGTTTCAAATACATTTACATTTTATCATATGCTTAATAAACATTCTGTCCAAAGTGTTAAAATTGCATAGATTAATATTTCGGGATAAATTACAAACAGATTAGTAAAACTCCCATATCCGTAATACCAAAAATGGTTACTTGAGACCAAAAAGTATGCACGAAAAAATATTTACTCACGTAATGCTGAAGGAACACTGCACACACTGCCACTTGGTCCGCGACTCTGGCGCAACTCAAATAGCCGCCGCACATGTGCTACAGTACCAGAGTGCCGGACATAATACGAACATAATGTTATCTCTCTTTGTTTTTTCGATATTTGCATCGGAACAACTTACCCCCGGCACTTTCAGCCCCGCTCTTCCCTATATCGTTTTCGTCCAAAAACATTTTAAGAAATACTAGGTGCTAATTAGTGTACCTGACCCGAATCGTGCCTCAATATCGCCAGTGTTCTGATCTAAATGTATTGTACGATATAATTTTCCATGTATCCCCCTTCATGCTTTATTATTATCTTGTTTTAAATCAATTTCGGTTCTAACTCAAATGATTATTTATACATATTCTTATAGATCTTGTTCCTGTGCGGACTTGCCTGCGTAATAGGAGTGGAACGAACGTTTCGTTTCTTCTTTCAACGTCACAAGGTGAAAGCTACCATATGCTTCTTTGGTGGAATCATAGTTGTATTACTTGGCTGGCCATTAATTGGAATGGTTATTGAATCTTATGGTTTTGTCCTTTTGTTTAGGTATATTTGACATATTATATGATTGAATTACGAACTTTTTATAATGAAATAATTTCTTTCCAGTGGCTTTTTCCCAGTAGCAATAAACTTTTTACGACGAGTCCCGCTCTTAGGTTCATTTTTAAATTTACCAATTATTAACAAGGCATGTAAACATTTATAGTAAAAAACAACTCAATTTTGTAATTCATTCACTTGTTTTACAGTTTGTCGATAGGATAAGCGGAGATGCTGGCAGAACTAGAGTGTAAATATTTAAAGCCAAATAAATGTATTTCATAAGACCGAAAAGACAATTTGTATAATATTAACATTCTGGACTTGGGTTAAGAAAGTCCTGCTTCGACGAGAACAAAATTTTACATTGAATGTTTTTGACACGTTTTGTTTACAACTGTGTGCAATATAGATTTTGTACCCTAAATCACTAAACTCCTACGTTGACCGATAGATTATAAAAAAGCAAACTGAACAAGAACAGTGAAGATTCGGCAGCTCACAAAAACACTTGATTGTACATTTTACTTTCCACACTTATAGTTTATTGAATGTTGCAATAAATGATCAATTTTTTATTAAGTTATTAAATAAAACTCATCAATGTTATAAACATCTGTGATTAATATGCATTCAAATTCGCAACACTCTGCAAATAAGTGCTTTATTTTAAATCCGCTTTATTATATTCGCTTTATTCAAATCTTTGGGATGTTGAGCTTAACGTTAAATACTGGGGCAGTTATGTTCAAGTTACTTACTTTAGATGTTGTTTAATGGCCAGATTCTTTTTCTCTTTCAGGGATTATTCTGCTTAAATCGGTACGAAACGTATGAAAAGACTTAACACACTCCAATATGATCGCGCTCGACTGAAACCTTATAAAAATACGTAATTTGCATATGAATTGAGTTGTGTACAACATCAATAAATATAGTAAAACGTTAAATACTGATTGGATATTTGGTGATGGGTTGACTTAAATTTGCACATACACAATCAATGGCTACCTACAACAAAAGTGAAAAACAAACGTTCATTTGATTACACGTTAGAGATTAAGTTTTCTGATACAAATGATGGCGAAATATTGCGATCTCAGTTCGTGTGATTTATTGTGATCAATTTCAGAAATGCGCAAGTATATAGAAATGGCTGGTCTCCTCTTTTCACCAACATTTTATTTTATTTGATCTTTCGAAACTTATATTTACAAAAATTGCTATTTTCCTGTCAAAAGTTGACGAGTGAATCGTCGGATAAGTTCACGGCTGTGTTTATTTTGCATATTTCGTATACTTATTTCAGTAATTAGTTGATCGATTCTTCACTGCTAGATTCTGTCTCTTATCATTTTATATTTTTTATAAGGTTGTTACTAACTATTTTTAGTATTTTAACGAATTAAATTGAGAAATTGTACGCTGTATGATTTGAGGAAAAAATAATAGCTATTCAAGTAATGAACTAAATAACAATTTTTAAGCGAGAATTCAATCAGAGCCGACTTTCCTAATGCGTAAATTTGAGGGTTTCGCCAGGAAAAAGTCTCACCAAAAATCCTTTTATAACTCCAAAAAATTCTCCTTCCAAGAGTTCAATTGTAATAGTCTGTGATTTAAAATGATGCTTAACATCAAAACAAAGTTTGTCTTGCTAAAAGTACGATTTAAATAAATCTCTGGATATAATTACTTTCAATATAATGTCATATAGCCTGCATACATGGACCGGCGTTAGAGCTTGAACGCTCGAAATGGGATCGAATTCCGAGTATTCGAGCGCGTATATAGTTGGCCACATTCAAGACATACCCGCTCGAAATTAGTTTGGCCATAGGTGTGAATTTTTCACGAGTGCCAATTCATGTCCTTAAACATTTAAATTAATAACATTTTTCACGGAACTTCATATATTTCTCCTCTTCATTGGTTATTTGGGTTCTAGAGCAACACAGAAAACAAAAACAATTCGTTTTCACCAACTTTACCACTATCCCACACACAAGTCGATCTTTCGACCTTCCAAGCTGAAACGACATGGCATATATTTCAAGTCGATCCAATAAAATTTCCTCATCGGCTCGACTCGAGCGGGTTCGGTTTACATGCGATTGAAGTATAATTGAAGTATGCTTCAAGCCTCCATGTATAAAGGCTAAAGGCAAACATTCTGAATGTAATTTTGTAATGTATATAAAAAAATACATTTATTCGTTCACTCATGTTTAATATTAATTTTATGAGTGATTGAATTTGGAGGTGTAGTTGATGTTATGTGAGACCTATTACTCTAACGATTTATCTGAAAATGCGAAATGTGTATTATTTGTTCAAATTGTCTCTGTAGTGCTGGTTATTCATTGCTTAAACGGTTTCGTTTAAAATTCGTTAACCCGTAATGGTCATTTGGGGTCAATTTGACCCCATGGTAAGTTTACGGTTATATGTTTCTAATATAGACTATGTTACGACTTGATTCCGTCTAACGTCCGCACTTCCACCGTAGCCGATCCTAGCAACGGTTCGGGCAATCCCACCCGGCTTCACCCGCGAAGAAAGGTGTGGGAAAATGTATTTTATAAAGAGCGCCATCCGTTTCTGCGCCGGGACTGCCCTGTCCACGAATCCTGAAACGGGAATAGGATTTACGGTGACCCAAAAAAACACCGATCGAATAGGGGAGCACAAGGAACACAAAGCCGGACACGCGATTTCCGCCTCGCCACTTCACAAAATCACCAATTTAAATTAAATTCAAGGCACAATTTTATTTTCCTTCAAAACCTGGCTAAATTTCCTATCTCTACTTATCGTCTACTCACAATTCGTTCCTTCTTATCCTAATTCTGCGGCTCCGGTTTCATCTGCTACTACCCGAACGTGCGCCGCTTGCTGACCGTCGTCTTCTCTCCTCCTTCCACAACGCGTAAGTTTATCTTCCAGCTTCAACGATTTACTCCCAAAGATCCAGAAACGCACCGTCCACTCCTCCTTCCACAACGCGTTAGTTTATCTTCCAGCTTCAGTGATTTACTCCCAAAAGATCCAGCAACGCGTCGGCCACCAGTTCGCACAACCAAAAAAGAAAGACCCCCGCCAGCTGTTCCACCGGCCCTATATATGGGATTTCCCAATACCGTTGTCCTGTGTAGGCGGTCAACGGCCCAGCTTAGTGTGAAGACCTCCTCGCAGCTTCCGAGCTTTTCGGGCCGGTTCTTGTCGATGCACGTCAGCTGCTGCTTGGGTGATGTGATTGGGATGTTGGGGAAATAATATTGGCGGTCGCTAATCATGGTGAATTTCAATTGCCAATGGTTGTAGGTATCACAGGTGCATAGTGGACTCCAATGGCGTGTCGTAAACCGGGCGGAGCCTTGATTTTGGATCTGTTGCGGCGATTGGTTGAGCGTTGTTTGTTGTTGTGATTGTTGGCAGCTTATCTGCAGGGTCTGTGACGTTGACGGAAATGCATTTAGCTGTTGGTGATTACGCAGCTTTCGCGCGCACGGTCAGGAACACTCCCCATAAACAAAACTTATTACCTACTTAGCTATCTAATCCAATTTCCTAACCATACATACATCTTCTTATATTTCATCAATTCCAATAATCCTTATCTAAAGCGACCTATGCCCTAATTTTTATGTCTATATACATATATTCAAACATCTATCCTAAATTGCTCTACTCCCTATAATTCATTAATAACAAATTAATAACAATTCAATACATTCATTGGCTTGATTGTGCGAAGTGGCGATCTGCGTATTCCATTTCCCGAAAAAAACAGCGTTTACCCGCACGGTGGTTTGGAGTCTCAAGGACAGGGAAGTCCCATATTTCGCCCTTGTGGGTTTGGGATCGACTAAGTTGCGTGGCGAACGTAACAACTACTCAAAATCGATCTAGTGACTCAAAGTGTCTTCGTTTTGAATTACTTTAATATGTTTAAGACTTGCCGCAACTCAGCGCATCGTCAGTTAGTTGGCATACTTCGTTTTGTGTATATTCTTTTTTTGGGGTCAATTTGAGCCCATATGACCATTGAGTTGCAAAATGGAAAAGGTTTGCGGGAATAGATGAAAGATCTAATTGTGTAGAGTTACTGAATCTCACTGAACTCCCACGTTCCAGAGTGTCTGGGCGAATAATTGTTAAAGTGGGTGACTTGTGGTTGACGCTAGTTCAAGGCTCCTTGTCGACAAATAGTTTTCGGGAATGAGATTTGATCCCGCTCTATCATTTCACTCAGCTGTGAATGAGAACCTGAATCAAATCAGGGTAATAATCACGGGTGAGCGTGTTCCTGACCACTTTAAAGGGGGGGGGGGTTGAACCCCTAACCCCCCCGGGTACGCCATTGATTGCTGCCTATATTCGTTCATTTCTATTGGTGAGTCTGCTCTACATATAGGCGCGTTCGGAAAATGCAGCTCAACTATTTTTCGAGCTGCAAGTCACGTGGCTGTAGTCATCGTCGAGAAAAACCAAAAATATGTTCCCCTTTCTAGAATATTTCTAACGAGAAAATCGAGTTTCAGTTTTGAATATTCATTCAGTACGATGTGCAATACAAAATGGAAGGAAATGAAAAATATTAAATTTGTATGCCTGGCAGCTTGATTGAACCCTGTCCTCAATATTTGACAATATTAGAAGAAAAACCATTTTAGCGGTTGTACGAAGTGTTGATTCATAATTTAAAAACTCACATAACTTTAAAATTATTATTATTCTTAAAGCAAAATGTACACAATACGATTAATCCCTCATTTCGCCTTCTTCGTCCTCCTCATCGATACCCTTGATATAAAGTACATTATTACACCTTATCAGCACTTCACCCAGATTTCCTAATGGTTGAATTGAAGATTAGAAAACTGTATATTACGGAACATCAGAACTTTACCTGTAACTTGCCCTTCTATGACTTCTTCCGTGTTCGCGAGCTGCATGTTCATGTAGCCATCAACAGATACCAGATATCCTTTGTATTCATGTCCCCATTTCAATTTTACAAGAACAGGCTTGCCAGTTAATCCGTTCAGATACGGTTTAGGATTTATGGGCATAGCAGCTGCCATGATTAATTATTCAATTTCCTGCTTGTACTGAAAGTAAACTATTCCACCGGAACAACAAATGCTAACCTAACAATTCTCGGCGTTTAGGAGGTTTAGTCATGAAAGTGACGTTTTGATTGTGAGAGTGTTTTGAAATACAAATCTTTCGGAATGATTGAAACGATTAGTTTTAGGAATCAGGACGGTTATTTTAAATGTAGCCGTTAAACAGTTGCTGCTCATTGTGGGGTAAAATAAATAAATCAATGGTGCATTACATGACCAATGATGGAAATAATAGGACTTTTGAATTATTTCCACTAAATTAAGACTAGGAAAGCGATGTTAAACAGAATTATCGTGGCCAAAAAAATGCTTAGGTGTAGTTGTGCCCACCACCAACAGAACAAGTCAAATGCGTGGAACAAATTTTCTTTCGAATGGAACTATATTTGAATATTCTTTTGGATCACCAAACAGAATTCCCCAATCTCTTCTTTCCATTTAAGAACAACCAATAAAAATAAGAAATAATCGAAGTTGTTGATTCTCTTACAAAACGAAATCTTGGATAGAAACCAGTATGGATTCCAGGCGGGCAAAGGCACAACAGATGCCATTCCTGATGTAATTAGATTTGTGAATGAGTACTTGGATAAAGGCTATTACGTTGCAGCAGTTTTCGTGGACCTAAAGAAAGCCTTCGACACAGTGACACAAGAAACTTTAATCGCCAGGCTCAAAGAATATGGAATTGTTGGAAAAGCAAATTAATTAATACGCAGTTACTTGACGGATAGATCTCAAAACACAGTAATAGAAGTTTCAAAAGCAAAACTGATGAAATTACCATAGGTGTTCCGCAGGGCTCGATCCTAGGACCAACGTTATTCCTACTCTATATCAACGTCATAAAAAAAGCAGACCTTGTTGCGAAAGTGGTTATGTACGCAGATGACACTGTGCTTGTATACTCAGGTAAAAGTAATTCTGAAATTGAGCAAAAAGTGAATACTGACCTGGACAAGTATTGGTATTGGCTTCTGCAAAGTAGATTGGTAATAAACGCGGGGAAAACAAAATATATCATTTTCAAGCAAAAGAGCAAAACCGACATACATACAACCACACGTAAAAATCAATGACACGACCCTCCAGAGTGTGGAACAAATGAAATATTTAGGACTTCTAATAGACTCCCCACATAAATGAGCTAAGGAAAAAATTGGCTGTCTTCATTGGACTTCTACGTCGATTCTACTTCTTTCATCTGTACTATCGTAAAACGTGCTGTTTACCTTAGTAAACCTGAATATTGGAAGGTAATGCATGTTTGAGATGTTGAAATTAACTTTCATTGATGCTTGTTTGTTTGTACTTAATAATTTTATGTCCAAGTTGAATTTTGCATAGCATGGTTTACGAAATTTTTTATTATGGTGTTATCCATAAACAAAAGCTAATTTACAGAAATAGAAGCAAAGGCATTGGGTTCATTGTTTTTACATTGTAAATGGTGCATTATATTATTATTATTTGTTGGTAAAGGCATGTAAAGAGTAAATGAAAGCTGTAAAGCTATCCGATTTTCTTTACAATTATTAAGAAATTTCGATGCATGAAAATTAAGCCCTGCATATATCGAATAGTTACCATCAATGAGGGTTACTTATAACAAGTTCCTACAAATTCCTATTGTATATTAATTGTAATCAGTCTTTGCCGAAAAATTTGGCATTGGTTTTGTATTATAATTAATCCGATTGAAATTAGACAATCCAAAAAAAGAAACAAACAAAAATGAATTCTTCTCTTAAACATGTATTAGTTCTTCACATACTTCAATCTTTTTTTATTTTGAACTCAAAACAATATTCTTATATAAAACAAAAAACATTGATTATCAAAAAAATTATATTCTCGATTTAACTTCTTATAGAACAACAAAAAATGTATGACATAAAAATTCTTAGATTTAAAACAAAAAATAATCATCTCATTTTATAAACTGAAAATAATACACAAAATTAAGTAACATTTTAAAATAACATCTATGACCTTTTATGTTTAATTTTAACAATCAATCAATCAGCTTTAGTAGAGGAAGGTTTTAATTTCTAAAAAAAAGCATAGAACCTTTTCTCTTTGAAACCTGTCCATACTTCTGCTTATTCACCTTCCACCAAGTGAGAGGGTCGATGACATTTGTTACACGTTTTTCCGCCAAATATTCCGGGATAGACTTTCGAATCAAAAGATGATCAGGATTTTGAAAACTAAGTAGAGGAATATCGTCTTCTCCTTCACTGTCATTATCACTCGTGCCCATTGGTGAAGTAATCGTCTCCCTTAAAGACACACCTTTATTGTTTGCGGAATCTTCAGCTTCATCTAATCTAGCACGCTTCGAAGTAGTAGTAGAACTTAAAGATGCGTCTGTTTGACTTTCTTCAAGTGAATCCAAAATGCCATCCATTTTTGAAAAATTTAACTTTATATCTAGGGTCAATGAAGGTGTTACCGTGCTAAACAATATTTCATTCTCTAAAACTGAGAATTTGCTAATAAGCTCTTGTTTCAGAAAGACTGTCGTATCACCAATTAATTCATCAGATGTATCAAAATCATTCAAAACTCTTTCCAATGGATTAATGGAATCAATGATGATACAGAAACATTGGCTGCACTTACTTCTTTAGTCACTTCTTCAAATGGTCGCAATAAACTGATAAGTTCGCGAATATTGGCAGCAGATATTCGGATCCGCATTCGCGAATGCTTAAAAGTTGATATTCGTTACATCACTACTCGGATTAATTTCTCATGTTTATTATACGCAGACGATTTCAAGTTGTTTCGTGTTTTAAAGTCTTCGAATGATTATAACATGTTTCAAAATGATCTTGACGAGCTTATAAGATGGTGCAAGTCTAACTTTCTTAATCTAAATGTCTCGAAATGTCATCTTATGATTTTTTCTCTTAAAACCGTGCCTTTTATTCCTCTTTTTAAGCTTAACGACTATCTTCTACATCCGAGTGAGAAGGTGAAAGATCTGGGTGTTATATTTGACTCGAAACTGAAGTTCAATGCCCACATCGTTCGAATTACGACCAAAGCATCACGTATGGCCGGGTTTATTCTCCGAATGTCCCAATCCTTCAAAAATTTGTCATCCTTAGTCCAATTATTTATGTCACTTGTTCGTCCGATCCTGGAATACTGTTCCCAAGTTTGGTAACCGTATTTGGATTACCTGATACATGCCATTGAATCTGTTCAACGGAAGTTCACCCGTCTTGTATTTTACAAATATGGTCTCACTCCTGTGTCCTATGTTGACAGACTTCCATTTCTCAACCTCCCGCTCCTTACGTCTCGTCAAGTTTATCTAGACCAGTGTTTTCTGTTCAAATTGTGCCTTCGTGAAAGTTCAAGCAACTTGTTCGCGATTTTAAAATTTCGTGATCCTGCGAAGTCCTCTCGTTCTAAAAACATTTTTGAAATTCAGTTTGCGCGTACTAATATATATTTTCATTCGCCGATACTTCGGTTACAACGTATGCACAATATCCTTGAGCTTGGTACTTACCCCCATTCTTTCTTTATTTTTAAGACAAAGTTACTTGCTGCGATAAATCGCTAAAACCTTTCAACTTTTTTCTTTTTCTTTTTTAATCCCCTTATTTTCCGTATTAAAACTTTGAATTTTTCTTTATGATTTGTCCTTTCATTTTTCATAGGTTTGCCTTTTGTAATTGTAAATTTACTCCAATTCTTGCCGTTGTTATACTTTTATTTTTTTATAATTTGTTTCATTTTGTTATTGGCTTAGGCTGTTAAATGAATAAATAAATAAATAAATAAATACTCTACGACTTGTTCGGTATGTGATACAAGTCGACTGTAGTCGCTGTTGAGGTTCCCGTGGACCATGATGCATGAAATCTGTTCCCGCTTCCTTTCTAGTGACTTCCATCGCAAGTGTGATTGTATTGCTCTAAAGTATATTTCTTTAAAATCGAAACCTATCTACAAAAATCTCTTGAAGAACTTACCTAGAAGCAACAACGTCATCAACGAAGAGTTTACCACTAAAACTGCCAATATTTTTGTCCCGCCGTTAACTTCAAACACTTCTCACTGCGTCTATTTTCAACCTAGAGCCTTAAAAGTGTTTTACTATTATTAAATAAGTGCATTTTGCAAATAAAAACAAATGAAAGTGTCTAACGACAATATATTTCAAAATAAATTCATATTTACCTAGAACCGCCATCCGGGCTATTTGCGTCTGGCAATAATTACACGTAAATAATGTTTATTAGATCTTGAAGCCTTATGACCACACATGACACTTATTCATTTCAAATATATGCAAATCAACCGAGAAGGAGTTCCCGGACGTAATGGCAACCAAATACAATTTCAGTAAGAAATTATTCGCCTCAATTGGCAATCGAGAAAAATGGGCTACTGATGGTTTATTCTTCTCCGTAGCAGGTTGGTATTTTATACAGATGTGTCCAAATCGAGATGATCTGCCAGCTGAAAAGGGTTCGAATTTCAATCGCGAACTCGTACGCAAACAACACCCATTCACTACAAATTAACCAACACTGACTCCAAAAAACAGAATTCATCCAAGATGAATTTAACTTTCTTGAATTTTGTGAAACTTCGAGGGTTTTCACACTTACCAATCACAAATTTATGGGATCTTGAAACTTCTTTGCAACACAAAAAATTTAATAGAGATGAAGTCTCTCTATTTTTGTTGCAGGTGTATATTTTTTCAATGGCAATCAACATGGTTTTTGTGGTAAAAGCATCCAGAGTAATCCGAACTTATTAGCGTTGTAAAGTTAATCCTTGCAGAAGCCAAGATCTTTTATTTTAGTTTTAACTTCCGTTTAAAGGTAAGCCGTTCACTGTTCGTCATCGTATGGATTTTATTTTTCTTAGGTCTATGTCTATTACATCGGAACATCGGCGTCTCCGAATATTTTACGGAACACGCTTCGTATTGAATATGTTGGTTTGTGGTTTACAGCTCGTCATTCTCTTGCACGATTTATATTGCTTTATAGTTGGGCACAGTGGCGGTTGCTTCATAGGAGCACATGAGCGCGTGAGCTTTCTTGTTGTTTTTCAGCATCAAATAAAAATTGTAAGTGTAAGTGAATACCATGGTAAGGTTTTATTTATTTAGCCTAATTTAAATTCTAGCAATTTTATCACCATGGTAACAGTTTCCAAACTTAAAAAAATGCAATTTTCGAGCCTTTCATTAGAAGAAAAAATAGAAATCAAACTTGAAGGAAGACAAATGCCTGATTTAGTGCTAATACAAATCACGAAATCAAAAGCGAGGGAATTTAAACGAGAATTTAAGAGGGAAACATATTGCAAAAATGATTGGATTTGTGGATGCGACGAATCGAATCGTTTATTTTGCTTTCCTTGCCTATTATTTGCAGGAAAAAAAGGAAAGCTGAGCTGGATTGATTATGGTGTATCTGATCTTTCACACTTAATTAAAAAATTAAAAAAAACATGAAGGATCGCAGCTTCATTTAAATTCTGTTTTAAAGTTTAACCTCTTGGGGAAGGTTGATATTCGACAACAGCTGGACAATTCATATCGTTTAAATATCAAAAAGCACATCGAGCAAGTAACAAAAAATCGATATATATTGTCAAAAATTATTGTGTCGCATTTTGCGGTGCTTTTGAGTTAGCACTTCGAGGCCACGATGAGACTTCTGAGTCTGAGAGCGAGAAAAATTGATATCTCAGAGCTACGACGGCGCTAGTGTATGAGTGGGCAGCTCAAAGGAGTGCAGAAAATTATACAGGAGCACTATAAATATGCCTATTACATTCACTGCTATACTCATCAGCTAAATTTGGTTATTGCACAGTATTCCTCTATAAATCAGCAAGCTGGAATTTTTTTCGCAAACTTAGCGGTAATTGCTAACTTCTTTAGCAACTCTCCACAGAGGGTTGCTATTCTAGATGAAGTTGTTGGAAAGAGAATTCCTCATTCATCAGCCACACGATGGAATTTCAGAAGCCGCGCTGTAAACACTGTGTTTGAAAATAGAGAGAAATTGATAGAATGTATGGAAAAAATTGAGTCGTCAGCGAAGCAGTCGACATCTATCAATCAGGCAGGAGCTGCACAAAAAATGCTGATCGATCCAGTTTTCATTTTTTGGCTTTCTGTTTTCCATAAAATTATGCCGCATGTTGATATTTTCTATGTGCAGTTGCAACAACGGAAAACTGATGCAAGCAAGGTGAAAACCCAAATAGATTTATTTTTGAGGTCGATTCAGAAGGAAAGGGATGCCATAGAAAAAACACAATTAGAGGCCCAAGTTGAGCCACAGCAGTTACAGTATACAAAAAAGAACAAAGACAATATTTACTTGAATCGCACAATTGCTGCAAAGGAAGTATGTGATGTCATCATACATCATATTAAGTCGAGATTCTCATTTACTTCGCATTATGCGTTTGTCGCTTTGTTTGATGCTGATCGGTTTCACGAATTCGAAGTAATATTTCCAGCTCAGCTGCTGCGTCAAACAGTCGAGTCCTATTCGTTTTTGGAAAAGGAGCGTTTGAAAACGGAATTGGAGGTGATTTATAAGCGACACGATTTTCGAAACATTAGTGGAACAACTAGCTTTTTGCAATTTATTACTGATAATAGTTTGACTTCCACTTTTGTTGAAACTTGTAAATTATTAAAAATAATTTCGACCATACCACTGATAACGGCGGAAGCTGAGCGTTGTTTCTCTTCCTTGAAACGAATTAAAACGTTTTTGAGGAGCACAATGAGCGGAAACAGATTGAGCGCGCTGGCCATGCTTTCAATTGAGAAAGATATGGTCTCTAAAATTTCTGATTTTAATGGCAAAGTTATTGAGCTTTTCGAAAAAATAGGGGAATGGAATTTTTTTACAAGTCTTGTATCTAAGCGAACAAGTTTTTATATTTTTTTGCTAAAATATGTTTGTAAAACAATTATCTAATATATGTTTAAGCTTAAGTATGTTATCGCAGAAGACTGTATTTTATTTCTCTCATATATACACATATGCGTATGGTTTTTTCACCATTATGAAAATTGCGCTTATTTCAAATAAATATAGAATAGTTTTAGGAATGTTTTGTTTTACTGACGTAGTTCTGTTTCTTTATTTTGATGTGAACCCCTAGTCGCCCAGCTCACGAGCCGTCACTGGTTGGCCATAATCACCTTTCCGGTCAAAAAACAGTTCGTTCAATGCAGGCACTTCTCGAAAGAACTTGAAAAAATTTAGTAAATGGTAAAATCCGATCAGCACGATGACGACCAATGAACTTCTACCTTGAATGGGTTTGTTAAATGTGGTTGTTTAGAGAATCGATTGTCGATTGCCGCAATTCACAACTGAAATATACCTCTATGCTGTTTCTTTAATGTTTTAGCACGTTTAGGAACTTATTTCGCTTATCGTATTTTCTCGCAAAATGAAGTACTCTTGATACTTATAAAAATTGATGTTTATTATAAAACATTCCTGTGTGGAAATATATATGTTCGTAGATTATCATAGATCATTTACATCTAAAATTACATCCAAGCCTAAAAATATTGTCGTCAGGGTAATATTTTACATAAATAAAGACTGTTGTACTTAACCTAAAAATAATCCTATATATATATTAATCGAATTTTCAACTGCAAAGTCTTTGCTAGCTAGACTCGTAGTTTTCGAAAAAGTTTTGAAAATAATTTTCAACACTTTAATGTAGGGTTGTACTTCATTGAAAGCAGGTGCGCTCATGTTGTTGATCGTCAAATTTACACGCACGGTTTAAGTTTTTATCAAGCTTCCATAATATGCTGTGATTGCGGTCAATCGATCGAATAAATAGTTTTGTTCAATTTCAACTTGATTTCCTGCACCAGCAAGGACTAACAACTGGAATAACATAAAATAAATACAAGTTCTTTTATAGTCATTCGGTGTTTACTTACTTGTTTCGTATTTGAAGTTTTTGGTAAGTACATCGCGATGTTGTTTGTTATTTCTTTGGTCAATTTAAACAGAGAAGACACAGGTATAGGCTGCAAACATTTCTCTAAATCATATACAGTGTTAGCCTTATAGTTAGGTCCACCCCATGGCGGGCTTAAGAACACTACATTTGCTTTGATGACGCCGGACAATTGGATGAAATCGCCCACTATAAAGTCTATTTTGTCCAAAACGCCATATATGCTTGCATTATGTTTAGCCATCTCTATTTTGACTGGATCTATGTCAATTGCAATCACTACAAATACAAAGAAATCCCTTAATATAGAAGCTATGTATAGAATATTAAACTATAAAATCAAAATCGAAATGATCAATCTTG
Source organism: Oxycera nigricornis (assembly GCA_963942545.1). Classification (NCBI taxonomy): domain Eukaryota; kingdom Metazoa; phylum Arthropoda; class Insecta; order Diptera; family Stratiomyidae; genus Oxycera; species Oxycera nigricornis. The sequence continues at coordinate 87,978,666 of OZ012659.1, forward strand.
CCTACCCTTCTGGCATGTTTTTGCAAATTGTATAGCGTTTCCTCCTGTTCCGCAAAATGCATCCACAATTACATCACAACTAAGTCGCATCGCTGTATGTTTCGCAATAGATTCCGGAGTCGCAGAAAACCACGCTTCTAGAAATTCATATGCACATTCATACTGTTGCTTAGAAGTTTACATAGGAAGTATACAATTACCTCTATCCATCTTAATACCGCTATCGTACAATGAAAACAAAGTATATCTTTTCAAATAGTATTTGAAAAGACCCAAATCTTCTGAAATTTCTTTCGGCAATGGCTTTTTGAATCGTTTTTTGTTCTTTTTCTTATTATTCGTACTGTCCACGCTTTCGCCTTCTTCGTCTAACTGACTTTTTGCTGATGTGTATTCTGAGCTGCAGCTTTCTTCGACATTTTCAGAACGAGCATATTCATCTTGAATGTCCTCTTCCTTGTTATTTTCTGTTTGCATACAATCGTTTTCAACGAGTTTATGACTTTCAATATTTTCAACGGAAGATAAACGATCATACGTTTGTTTATTCGTAATTATTATGTGTTCATTATCTTCTTCGAAACACATTTGAATGTTTGCTTTCTCGAGTTCTGTGGAACTAATGATTTTGATCTTTTCATCCTGCTTTTCATCTTCCCATTGATTTTCTCTTTCAATTGACTCTCCATTTTCACAAATGTTTGTTGTCTCGGTCGTTGTATTATTATAGAAGTAACCCATTTTTTGCATCGCAGAAGCAGCCGATTCCAGGCTCTGAACACACTTGCATTCTTTCAAAGAAGGCAATACGTATTTGGCGAAATCCTCTCTTCCGATTCGAGTTTTTCTCTTGTTCCTTTTATTTTTTCGCTTATCACCAAACGCTGTAGGGAGACCCATTGCTGCCATTGCTTCTCTTTCGTCTACAATAATATATTCTGTTTCAACACTTTCACTAGCATTTGCCGGATCAGTTTGCAGTTCACTAATTCGAAAATTGCCGAAGTCTTCGGTTATCTGTAATTATTATTGGTATGTATTTTTTAAATTAAAATATTTTCGAAGCACATTACTAGTTTAGCCCTCCGAAAAAAATTTCTGATAAATGTGAAACACATTTTTATTGATCTAAATGCTACCAATGTTTTTCGAACCACTTTATTCTGCTGGGTATTGATCTCAACTGGCATGAAAAGTGCTGTTGTGCATTCAACAGAAGTATTGATCTGACTTTCAAGAGTGGTTGCAAATGTAAATAATTTTTTCTTCATATCAAACATCCTCCCATAACGCAACTTGAATATGAGCCTCGTCTTGTTTATTTGGGTTACGTGCTTTCCAAGCCCTTGATTTCATAAACACAATTTCAGCAACACAATCAAATTGTTTGGATATTGTTTGAAGTGAAGTAAATTGAATGTGGAGTTAGCTCTAATCCGTACGAGGAACTAACTGTTGTTTAAATTATATTTTCTGATTATCAAAACTGACTGAAAAACATTATGCCTTAAATTGCTTCAACTCATTATATCACGATATTCGATTGGTAGTAGTAAATGAATGTTGATAAATTTAAATTTAATCATATTTCCATAATCTATAATTTGTTTACATTATTTGTTTGGGATAAGAATGAGCATATGTTTATGTGGACATTATAAAATTTAAATGAAATTTAATGGGTTTGGTCCATTCAACTCAATAGCTTGAAGCTTCTTGGTCGTAGAGGCACGCAAAATATCAAGCTTACAATGCGAAATTGCAATAGTAATCAGTTTTCGAAAAACACTCAAAAAGAAGGAACCCAACGAGTGTACTTGTGCCTTGAAACGCTAAATTCTCTTGAAGTTGAGTATAAATATTAACTTAAAAAATGAATAACAGTGTCTAGGTGGAATACATCCCATCGAAAAAAATCAATCAAAAGACGTTATATAAAATACATACAGTCAGCGACAAAAGTCATGGCACCTGAGTGCACTTATCGTTTTGCAGATACATATCTTCTAAAATATTAAAGCCATTCCGTTGTATTTTAGAAATAATAAATATTTATTAATATAGATTATGAATATATAAAAACAAATCAAATTTCACAAAATTAATAAAACAAAACAACTTCGTTTATACAAAAATTTTACTTTTGCCGCGACAAAAGTTATGGCACTTGATTAGAAAATTGTATCTTTTAATAGTAGTATATTGAATTTAACATTAAGTTGGATATCTTTTGGATTGTATTACCGCTTTCAAGTGCCTTTGCATTGATTGGACTAATTTTAGCCTATATGAATTGTTGATATTAGCCCATTCTTGCCGTATGATGTCCTTCAATTGTGCTTTCGATGTTATGTCATGTTTCCTTAAGTTTTTTTCCAATTCACTCCAAAGGTTCTCAATCGGATTGAGGTCTGGTGACTGAGGAGGTGTAGCCAGCATATGAGGAGTGTTATAGATTATCCATTGTTTCACAATGGAGGCTGTATGCTTGGGATCATTATCTTGATGAAAATAATAATCCCCACTCAAACTCAATTTTTCCGCACTATTTTGAAAATGTTTCTTCAAAATGTCTGGATATCCGAAACGATCCATTGTGCTTTCTATAAACTCCATATTTCCCACACCGTTTGCAGACATGCATCTCCATATCCTAATGCCACGACCACCATGTTTCACTGTAGAATGTTGTTGTTCTTATGCGACCACCACTTCCAAAAATATTGAATTTTGATTCATCGGAAAAAATTACCTTGTTCCAGAAGTCAGCATTTAAGTATTTTCTGGCGAATTCTAGACGCTTTTTTTATTTGCCTTACTTACCCATTACGTCCATTACTTCGTATGACTTTGAATACTCCTTGGATAAATTTTCTTTCCCAATTCAACTGAAGCTGCCTGGCTTAGTTTACTTGCAAATATTTTTGGATTAACCTTGACTTTGCGCATTATAATCCGTTTATCGTTGTCGGTTAAAACTTGGGGCCGGCCCGTTCTTGTCTTGTTTTTAATTCTGTTTTCTATTTCCTATCGTTTTATTATATTTCTTACTGTTGACTTACTCCTTTGTATATATTCTCCAATTTCCTCATAATTTTTCCCATCTTTCCTCATATTTAACACAATTTTCCTTTCTTCACAGGTTGTTTCTTTGCTTGACATCTTTTTTAATCACGAAACACTTTAAAAATTGACTGAATTAACGTAAATCTTTCTCAAACTAAAATAGATAGACCACCGAATTGATATTTACTTTCAACTGGCTACACAGTCCCTGGAAATTACTGTTATTGAATAAGCAACCCGCTGAGTGCCATGATTTTTGTCGCGGCATTTGTGTACTACGCAACAAATTTTAGGCTTAATGGACAAATGCAATGCAATATTGAAATCCCTTAAATGGGAAAATATAGCTGCTGTTATAAAGATAATATTTCGAGTAATTTACTTTTAAAAAATAAAAACCATACTGAATGGTACTTATTGTTTTTCTGCACAATTAAAGGTGCCATGACTTTTGTCGCTGACTGTATGTATGTACTAATAAAAATGAAACCTAGCAAACATTAACAAAAAGAAAATATGACTTTTCAAGAAAAATTGCAGGCAAAACATACAGAAGAAGAAACGATTTGAAACACTGACCCACCCGCTTGAATGATAATTTAGAGACATAAATGAAACTCCCTTTAAAATATGACAAGCGCTGTTAAAGCAATATACACTTGCTAGAAAAAGACTGCGTTCACCTGGTGTCAATCAGTTTATAACTATAAAAAATCAAAAACAAACAAACATTTTCCAGATTTTGTTTCCGTATTTATTAAGTATTTTTTACGTATTCGACACAAGTAAGTTCATTTATTTCGCTGATACAGTTTTTGAAATAACGGCCCTTTTCTAAGACAACATGCAAAAGCGAGGCAGAAAAAGTCTGCTTTCATTTGATGAATTATGGGATTCTCCGGAATCAGTCGTTTCAAATAAACTGTTCTATTGTTTTATTGCATTTATTATTCATTAGTAGCTATTCTGGCAACTGGTTAAATAGTTTCCTGCAGAGTTTGTGTTGTGAATAATTTTTCAGTGCGAGTGAAAGAAAAATCATCATAGAAGAAATGAAAAGAAGGCAACATCTACAGAGATGGTCCTTTGATGTGATGTTCTTTTCCATCGTAACTACGGATTTCCATAGTAAAGAAATCCGGAAAAGCAAAGTAAAAAAAGGGAAATTATAAGTGAGGAAAGGCCGGCACAATTTTGATGCCACTGGCCAAGGTAAAATTTATATGCCGATTGTAGGCATTACCTGCAGTGCCGAATGATAGGCACAATTCAGAGAAAGTCTAAAGAGGATGTGCCGAGTAGGAAAGGCACAAGTAAAACTAGCTCGCTAGTTCTCCAAAGACTATATTTTTTTCAATGCTTACTTGCTATTTATACAAATTCTTAACACTAAATCAAACACTTATGGCCTAATAAAGTATCCTAAATTATGTATTTCAATAACTTATCACTACTCGTTCCACATGGCACTCACAACCAAAAGGCGATGTCCATGCACGCAAGGATCACGAGGTGATAAGCGCTATCGGTACAATCATGAAGCGATACATCACTTTGATGTTGGAAGGATAGCCTTTCATGGAATTGAAGTGATGTATTTATTGGTGATAAATAAATCACTTCGATGTTTAAAAGATGTTTTAAAGGACACCACAGTAGATGCATTTGCTGTCGGCGGTTATTTGATTGGTCCTGATTTTATACTACAACAGGGCAATGGACCAATCCATACTTGAAAACGGATTCAACAGTTTTTATCGGACGTTGGGCAAAAAAGTCATGAAATGGCCTCCACAAAGCCCTGATTTGAATGTCATTGAGCATGTCTGGTATTTGATGAAATCAACAATTTCTCAAAAGATTAGAAAATCGGCAGCTGAAGTCTAGGAAGACATTTTAAATGCATGGTAAGTCCTATCCATCGAAACTATACATAATTTAGTTGATTCAATGCCAGCAAGACTCGAAGCGGTTAGGTTATTCGTGCCAAGGTGGGCAACATCGAGTATTAGGTAATGGTCACAAAAATATCCTTTCTTATTAAGGGGTTATTCTACCTATAGCCGGGAAAAAGTGACCTTTTTTCAAACTGCTATATAAACAAAACTACAACAGATATCGTTTTGTAATTTCGTATGCTTATTTATTGAAGTCTGAACATTATATTTATATATATATAAAAAAATATGAAAATAAAATGGTGGCTGCCAAGCCCCACGTTGAAGTGCAGGTAAATCAAAAAAAGTTTTGCGCCTGGTAGGTTGGTTGGTTGGTTGTAGTGGCAGCCCCCTTTTATCCAAAGGTAGCTCACTTAGGCCACGAGAGGCCCATTGTGATACCACAGAATATATGGGCGGCACTAGAACCTGCGGGTTGACGAGAACCATCCAGATTCTCGAATAAAGCCGGCTATGCAGCCAATGTCCAAATCGGCTGCTTCCGTGAGGTTGTCTAGGAAGGGTGTGCCCAAGGTTTGCATGCGCTTCCTGGACAGCGCCGGACATTCACACAGAAAGTGTTTAATGGTTTCTTCCTCTTCCTCTGATCTGCAACTTCGGCAGAAATCATTGAAAGGGACACCCAGTCTTTCTGCGTGTCTGCCGATCAAACAGTGTCCCGTTAGTACGGAAACGACGGAACTCAGGGTGTCGCGGCTTATGTTGAGGAGCCGCTTGGTGCGTTTGGAGCACAGTGCGTGCCAAGTTTGCCTGGTTGTGCTACAGGTTTCTTCGAGCAGCCAGGCCCTATTCGCAGCCTCCACGTAGTGCTGCTTAAATCCTAGCTTTATGGAAGCTAGAGGTTGGCCGACTTCGGGGTTAAGTGTATATTCCTGAAGCTCGGTGCCAGCTCTCGCTAAGGCATCTGCTTTGCAGTTTCCAGGTATATCACTATGCCCCGGTACCCAACAAAGAATCACTTCACAGTGAAGCGACAACACGTTCAGTTGTGAGCGGCATTCCATCGCAATTTTAGATGAAGTATACACGCTGGATAATGATTGGATGGCAGCTTGACTGTCAGAAAAGATGTTTAAATTTCTTGTGGAAATTTTCTGACTTCTCAGCCAGTCAACTGCCTTATAAATCGCAATGACCTCTGCCTGAAACACGCTGCAGTGGTCTGGTAATCGGAAGGATAGTTTCAGGCCTAGCTGTTCTGAGAACACGCCACAGCCAACTCTTCCCTCCATTTTTGATCCATCGGTGTAGATGTCGACCGATTCCTGTATCCCATCTCTTTCTGTGGTCCAGTCCTCCCTATTCGGGATGACTGTCCTGAAACCATGGTGAAAACAGGGAATCGGAGATGCAAGGTCCACTTTCCCTGACTTTGGCCCATCCCTCCGTAGTATTGTGGAGTGACCAAAGTTATCCTCATGCCATAGTCGCAGAGCTTTTAATCGAACAGCAGTGCACTTGGCCTGCTGTCTCGTAAGTAGCTCTGTCGGAAGCCAATTTAATAGCATAAATAATGCCTTTGTCGGGGTAGTCCGTAGAGCCCCGGTGATTGCAATAGCCGCACTCCTTCTGACCTTGTTCAGCAGGTTTACATTTGATGCTTTCGCCATAGCAGGCCACCAAATAACTGCGCCATACAGAAGGATTGGTTCCACTATCGCCGTATAGAGCCATGATACAATTTTGGGTTTTAATCCCCACCTTTTCCCAATAGCTCGTTTGCAGCAGTAGATTGCACATGCAGCCTTGCGTGCTCTTTCTGCTGTGTTCGCTTTCCATGCGAGTTTAGAGTCCAGAATTAGACCTAAATATTTGACCTGATGAGATAGGTTGAGACTTATCTCCTCAAGCTTAGGTGGGACAAATCGTGGAATTTTATACCTTCTTGTGAAGAGCATAAATTCCGTCTTTTGCGGGTTGATCTTTAGACCACACTCTTTGCTCCATTTGGTAAGAATACCTAGGGCAAAGTTTAGTCTTTCCGATAGGGTGTTAACAAATTTTCCCGATATTGCTATTGCAACATCGTCGGCATAAGCTACGACTTTGCAGCCAGTCGCTTCTATTTTTGACAGGAGTTCATCCACCACTAGGTTCCATAGAAGGGGTGATAGCACCCCACCTTGTGGTGTGCCTCTGCAAACCCTCCTTCGTAAGGTACTGTTTCCTAGCGTGGAGTTGATGTTCCTGCTGCTAAGCAGTTGACCGATGAACCCTATAAGGTTGTCATCGGCATTGCTTTCCCCGAGTGCTTTGCCAATAGCCTTATGGCTGATATTGTTGAAAGCCCCTTCGATGTCTATAAAAACTGCTTGCGTGTATTCCTTAACGCTTAGCGATTTTTCGATATAGCTGGTGAGCGAGTGAAGAGCTGTTTCAACCGATCTCCCTTTTGTGTATGCGTGCTGCGCATTAGAGAGTGGTTTCAGAATAGCTCTCAGATGGATCTCTATCAGTCGCTCCAGAGTTTTTAGCAGAAAGGAGGTGAGACTGATAGGTCTGTAATCCTTAGGTGAGGAGTGGGATGTTTTACCCGCTTTAGGTATGAAAACTATTTTTGCTTCTCTCCACTGCTGTGGAATGTAAGCCATCCGTACACATGCTTTGAAAATGGCGTTCAGCCATGGCAGTGCTATATTGATACCCTGCTGGATCTCAATAGGTGAGATGTTATCCATGCCAGGGGATTTAAAGGGTTGAAATGAACTGATTGCCCAGCGTAGGAGCCTGTCATTTACAGGCACAGTAGTTGGCATGCAATCCGAGAGCGTGTGTGGATCCGCTTTATCAGCCACATCATCACTGCCCGGGAAGTGCGTATCCACGAGAACAGACAGAGTCTCGGAGCTGGATTTCGTCCAGACTCCATTTGCGTCCTTAACGGACCCTAGAAATGAGGGGGAGCTCGTCATGACTTTACGCAGGCGACTGACATCTTTGGAGTGTTCTATTTCTGCACAGAAGCTTCTCCAAGAGGTGCGTTTAGCCTTTCTGATAGAGGATTTGAACTCCTTCAGTTTTGTTTTATAAGAAGACCAGTCGTTAGTTTCTTTAGCTCGGTTGAAGGACTTCCTACATTCCTTCCGCAGCTCCGCAATGTCACTATTCCACCATGGGGGCTTGTACTTCCCTCTAGGTTTCGTTGGACTACATGCAGACCTTGCTGCGTCATTGAAGGCCAATGTAAGGGTCCCAACGGCTTTCTCAAGACCGGGTGTGTCTGCAATCTCTGGAGGTCCGCCTTCTAGCGCGGACTCAAATACCGATTGGTATTTGACCCAATCCATCCTCCTTTTGTTAATGAAGGTTGGATTTGTCGGAGGGTCAGATGCCAGATCGAACTTTATGTATAGGTGATCGGAGAACGAGCACTCTTGTGATACGTGCCATCCCTTGATAGCTTGGTTCAAGTGCTCGTTCGTCAGAGTGATATCCAGAACCTCTCTACGGCTTGCCGTAATGAAGGTAGGATCCTCACCTTTATTAGCTAGGGCTAAGTCATGCAATAAAATGAATTCAAATAGTGACTCACCCCGTTTATTCGTGTCGGTGCTACCCCAGATGCGATGATGAGCATTGGCGTCCGCTCCGACTATTAAAGGGATGCCTCTTGCAGTGGCTTCCCTTGTAAGCCTCTGCAGGCTAGTTGGAGGTGGCAGAACATCATGCGCCATGTAGCAGGAGACAGCCCAAAGGGGTTTGGACTGTCTTTCCACTGCTATCGCAACGGTGTCCTGGTCACTGAAATTATACAAGGTTAAAAACTTCAAGCCTTCCTTTACAATTATGCAAGCTCTCGGTTTACCTGCTGTGTTGAAGGATACTATGTTATATCCTTTCAAGTTGAGCCCGCAAACCCGGTTTCCAACAACCCAAGGTTCCTGGGCTAGTATTAGCTCCTCTCCTTTTTGGGCCAGGTGGAGGAGCAGTGCGGCGGATGCTGCCTTGGAGTGCTGGAGGTTAATCTGCAGAAACCTCAGCATCGCGACACAATGTTTTATCCGCCTCCTCGTCAGATAAGGACATCTCCTCCTCCTCGACCAGGTCGAGGGATCTGAGAAGGTCCCCAGCCAACCCCGCAGTGGAGGTGGTGCTTCTTCCGTCATCGGAGAGAAGATCTGATCTTTGCGCCTGGTAAAATTCTGGCAAAAATATTCATTTACAATCATACAAAAGAAAACAAGTTATTAGTTTAGAGTATAAACTACTGCACTAACCTCACTTTATGTCAAAAAAAATTTTTTGCGCCATTTGGCACAAGTTTGGAAAAAAGTGTCGATTTTCAACATTTTTTCAATTAAATAATGTTATGCCATATTGCCAAAAAAAATATTTTTGCTTTAAACTGTGGTCAGTGCAGTAGATAAATAGTAGGAAAGTATGTGCTCAAAGTTTGAAGTAAATCGGTCGAATAGTTTTTTCGCATTTTTACCACGCGCATAAAAAAGTACGTTTAGAGAAAATCATGTTTAAAGTTTTTGCAACCGAATTTTTGCTGTATATCGAGAAAATTCTAACTTACGCTTAATCTGCGTATATATAAAAATATATAAAATATAAGCATAACCTATATATATATATATATAATATATATAATCTGCTAACCTGTCTTCAAATAAATTCTGGTTCCAAAGAAAGTGTTCACCTTCTGCGTCTTTCATACTCTCCAGGTTTTGATGAAAAAAATTATGTGCCAATGAAGAAAATGTAATTTCAGAGAAAAAGTTACTCCAATTTTATAAGCAAATGTATTTGTGGTAAATTTTTTGGACTCCAATGCACACTTCGTTATACCTATGCAGAAGTTTGCAAAATAAAAGTTCGTTAAAAGGAGGTTTGACTGTACATCGTCAGTCATCGAACTCTATCAATATGAATCTCGACAAATTAAATAAGTTATTGTCCAAAACATAATGTTTGCAATCATCAATTGAAGAGCAATCAAAAAGTATCAGTCTAACAAGCTTCGAAACTAACTAGGTACATACTTTCTTATTGAATAAATGCTAAACCATGAAAAAAATATTTCAACTTTACTATGCGGATTCAATAAATTGCTCAAACTTTGGATTTTCTCCCCATATTCTTTGAATTGAGATGAAGCAAAATCGATCAATTATAAAATATTCTGAAAAGTCCGTAATATTCAATAAATTAGAGAAAAATAATGAAAAATGTAAATGAGCGCGCACGTGGCTCAAAAAACACGAAACTTGTTAGAAAAGTAAAATATTAATCACATGCACATGGCAAACAAAATTTTTTCATCTGTTCCATAATCAAAAATTGTGGCGGATAGCTTGAGTTTCTTCAAACTACGAAACGTGTTTTTCCGTTAAAACATATTATATTACTATGATTGGTAACAAATGACGCACTACAGTCAATATACTTCTGATATAAAATGCATAGTGAATTCGATTTAGCAATGATTGCATGGCTATAATGTGCACATTAATAACTTTGATGAAAAGTATTGCAAATTCCATTAAAACCCAAATAGATAGAATGCTGTAAATTTTCAAATGTATAAACACACCAGAAAATTCACCAAACAAATTCGTTTCTAGGTTCCTCACCAGTCCATCCTGTTCTCTGGTGCGTTCATCGGAAAGACCACCATCGTGAGTGTCTGCAATTCTTATTAACATTATGAATTTTTAACTACAAAACTCGTCATTAACGCATAGAATCTATGAACTTTGGCATATTGAAAGCATACAAATGAATATTATATACAATAGTTTATCGAATATTTTGGCATTAAGTTTTTGAAATTATTGACGATCAAAAGTTTATTGGATTTTTAATTCCCCGGAGATACGTAAAGAAAGCCGCGATCGAATGTATTGTTTGCAAGAGATTAGTGTCTGAATGTGAAATTTAGTGTTTAGGTCTCTACATTTTCGAAATACCGAGAGGAGCCAAAAGTGTTACAGAATCAAAACAAAGAAAGACATCGATGTGAAATTTTAAACAGTTATTCTCGAGATATTTTTCATTCAAAATATGCAAAATGAAAAAAAAAAATTATAAGTAGAATAACCCCTTAAGGCTAACAATTAGTTTTCACTTTCTCGCAGATTCTTTGGAAAACGAGGCGGAAACCATCCATTGCAAATAATTTTGGCCATAATGATGGGTGTGCAAATAATTTTGGCCACTTAGTTTTTTGTTTTTATTTTTGTTCTGCAATATTTTATTTCAATTTTGCTTTTGTCAAGCAATTGAATTGCCAAAGAATGCCAAAATAAAACTTCATTTTGTTGTAATAAAAATTGAAGGAGTTATTTTGATTTCATTCAAATTTTCCGTGATGATTTGCATTATGTAAATAATTGTGGCCACGAATGTATGTGAAACAAGGTTTTTATTATATTGAAGAGTTGCAATAGAATAGGCTAGAGAATGAATCTCGATTTAATACCTAGTAAGAACTTTATATATTGAATAAAAAATCATTAAATACACTTTGACTTATATCCTAGATCAGGAAAAATATTTTTTAAAGTAATGATTTTTTGCAAACGACTTCCACTGAATTAAAATTTTAATATAAATTGTGTTGCTTACCTCACAGGAGCCGGGAAACGAGCTTGCATCGAACTCGGAATCACTGTCATCCACAGCATAGTCTACATATTTCCTAAATTATAAATCACTATGATTAAAATCGACTTAAAAGGAATGACAGGAGCATACCTTATGATTTCGACTTTTGTTAGAATACATTTAACAGTGCAATCATCATCTGAACTTATGAGTATTTCGATTTCACCTAAAATACTTTCGACCGACTCCACTTCCATTAGAGCAGACTCAGTTCATTTGACCAACACAAACTAACCTCACTTTTGTACACTCTTCTTCTTTGTTCTTTATTTAAGAAATATTTCTTAGACCGCTAGCATCTTAAGATTGTAGGATCAATCAATTGTTAAATTGTGTTTAAAAAGTAAGGAGTGACCGTTACCGCTTGCAATGAAATTTGTGTTTTTCATCGTTCAAAGTATGAAAGACTATTGATAAAATCACTTTGAATGTAAGTAGTCGCGATAAAAGCTGATATTTCCATTCATCGACTTTCAATTATTCAGTTTCGGATCAAACTTCAATAACTAAAATAAAACAATATATTGTGGCCATAGAAGGAAAACCTGCTAGCTTGTCTAAACCAAGTTTCGAGATAAATGGATTTCAATTTTGCAAAGTTTAATGAAAAACTATGCTTTCTGGATTTGGGATATATGAGCTACTCTTTCATTATGTTATAGGCTATTTTTAGGGTTGAGACCCTACTGTGGAACTCCATAAACATCATCATATATCCCGTGGTTCAAATTTATGGGGTCATAAATATCCGTATGCGATTAAATCGATGACTTGTAATTACAATTACACTTTTGAGAGTACACATTCCGATCCAAGACCACACTTATCAAAAAACGATAAATTGAGGCCGTAATATCAAGAAGATACATACTATGACCACGGAGACCCCGTGACTTCACGAGCGTCGTGCCTATTCAGTCGAATCATAATTTAATACTGTGGTGCAGTATCCAGCGCTCTAGATAATTAATTTGATAAGTTTGGTCTTGGATCGGAATGTGTACTCTCAAAAGTGGAGTCACCGGGTTTTGCTTCTACGACCACGATAACCCTCATTCAGGATGGAAAATAACACGGCGATTTTCAAGCAGCGTTCCCACTCCAAAAATTTGTTCCGTATCAATATTCAATCAAAAGTGTATTGAAGTTAGTGTATAAAAATCTTGATAGGCAAAATTAATGTGACAAAATATACAGATATGTGCATGCAGTTGTAAGAAAAAAGCCTGTTTGTCACTAATATTTTTTTTTTAATTTGCATATACAATAAACTATGAATATTGTGGTAGCACCTATACAAAGCGATTCAGATGCGTAATTAATTAGTCGTTACAATGAAAGTGTCGCAACCCACCCTTCTGGAAAGAGTTGTCAGACTGGTCGGAATTCTGTAAATTGGGCCTTTAGGCAATTTTAAATCTTACAAAGAAAAAATTAAGTTTTAAATTAGGTTGATTTATGATTTCAATATGTTATATGAGCATGTATTCAATAACACATAAAAAAATCAGAAAAAAAACGATAGTGAAACAAATAATATATCCAAGATAGATAAGAAATGTGAGTATTCCTCTACAAATAGACCAGGGCGGATCTGTTTTCAGATGGACGTTGCGGAGGGGCACGCTGATTTTTGCAGGAAAAGCTGGGGAATAACTCGTATAACAATAATTGATTTATGCTCCTTCTCAAAAAAGTCGGGAACATTGAACAAAAAATCGAAATGTTTAAAAATTTGAAAAAAATCGTGTTTTTTCTGCTTGTCTCACTCCTAACTTTAAAACGGTTCATTTTAGGTCAAAGTTGTGTGACAATAAAAGTTGTGTAATAAAATTTTCTATAAGATTAGTTAAAAATCCTCAAACATTCAACCCTTGTCGCATATTGCAATAAATATAAAAAAAACAGGGGGAAAAGCCTTATTTTTTTTTTTGCCACTTAAAATGCATTTAGGACCTTCATATTTTGCTTGAAAAATCTTTACAACATCATAAAACAGCCAACAAATTTTCATCAAAATCGATTCAGTAGATTGCCCATAATAATTGTGCAATCTAAATTTATTTAAAAAAAAATCAAAAATTTTGAAAGCTTGCAAGTCAGAAACTTAAACTTATAAAAGTTTGAATTTTTTTTTTCACATGTAAACGAGCATTTTACTTATCACATGCACTTTACAAAATTTAAATCGGATAAATATGGCGGTCTCAGTAATTTTTGCTAAAACTGCAAAATTATGCTGGGCGGCTGCGGATTTTGTTGATGGGAGCATGGCTCCTACGACTGAATGCGCATGCGCTCAGCACAATTTTAGAGTTTATTACCAAGTTTATAAGCTATTGACGAAGATCATTCCGAAAAGATTCAAACCATACACTGAAAACATCATCGGTGACTACCAGTGTGGATTTAGGAGTGGTCGATCTACGATTGAACAAATATTCTCAGTGAAGCAGGTGCTAGAAAAGCGGTAGGAATATATGTGTAACATTGATGTGCACCAGCCCTCCGTAGAATTTAAGCAAGCATGCGATAGGATTGACCGTGAAATACTATATAAAATTATGCTTGACTTTGGCCTATCACCAAAACGACCAAAGTGATAACGATGAACACGGAATCCCAGGTCAGAATTGACGGCGAGCTGACTCTGAGCTTCCAAACAAATTCAAACCTAAAACAAAGCGATGTACTCGCTAGACATGTGAAACTCACTGAATTTTACGATACCTAACTCCGCTCCCCTTCTGAGAACTGTCCCAAGCCAGTGTAAAGGAGGACGGATTCTGACCGATCCTCAGGACAACATCCTTACAACAGGATGCTGAGGTAAAGGTGTGACGAATAATAGGGTGGCATACTGAGAAATGATGATAAGCCCTGAAATACGGCGATCAATCCGGAGCTTTGCAATGGGGCCCAATTGAAGAGATTGTGTCTGTGCTTCCTCGAAACCTCACCGGGGGTATACTGGTACCAAGGGATACGGGGCTCCAGGGACTTGTCTCTGCCGGTGTCGGCAAGGAACCTGTCGAGGTTGAAACTTGGGGGTTGTGGTTGATACCCAAAAGTGGGTACAGTCATCTCTAATACAGTTTAGGACCGAAGTTATTCGGCAATCCTTCTGTATTGTGGTGCATTGACGTGATGTTGCGTTTACGACAGGGGTGCCGTTACCCAAAAAGCGACAAGGATGCTAATAGGTCCAAATCCAAACCAAGGATTATGCACGAGTCCAGGTAAGCTCTGGATAAGATCTGATACCCATACTCGAAAAAGCAGGACTCATAACATAAGTTATGGGCTAGTGACTAGTACGTTTACCCCGGGGCTTAAGAGGCTCGTGTTTTAAAGAATTAATTTAATCGAAAGCGTGGTTTCGGGGTGTCGGATGGCTCGGATGCTCTTCAGGTGCTGTCATTTACCATCCGCCACCAGACAGCACGACCACGGTTAGGCTTATTGATGGATTAAGCTCGTTGTACTTCAACTGGTTTGTATAATTATTTCTATCCGCGAAGAATAACGACTGTCAGTTTCAATTGTCAATTTGGAGGACGTTAATAAGTTCACCTACTTAGACGTTCTTGTGAGCAGTGGTGTCGGAGAAAAAAATAAAGATAGCTAATAAAGTCTTCGTCTGTGGCCTCTCAATTTTGAAATCTGATAAAGTGTGTAGGAAAAATTAACTGCGGCTCTACAAAACGACTATAAGTCCTGAAATTTAACGCAAGCACCAAATAACACGCTTGAAACCATCGAAAATAAAATCCTTAGAAGGATATTCGGGCCAGTACTGGAAAGAACAGAGTGGAGAATACGATGCAACCTTGAGTTATACAACATATACGACTGCCTGAATATCTGGATTCACTCTGAAGGGTAGAGCCCAGGGAAATCTTCCACCATGCAAACCGAGAAAACGATGACATGACCGCATTGACGCGGAAAGCAGAGCGCTGTTAGAACAAGGTAACTGGAAGACGCATATCGAGATAATTGGAGACATCTACTGTAGGAGACTGCCGCGCCTTTGACGACAACACTTCTGCATTATCTCATAGACAATAAAACATATTGTGTAAAGCTTTTCAAATATTGGAACGTTTATATTATATCTCTTATCATTTATAAATGAGAATGTTTGCTTCATTTTTGATTATTTCATAAATACAATATCAATAATAGTAATTAGGTCATAACAAAGTAACATGTAAAATATTACTTTATCGAAAACATTACCAAACAAACATTTAATGTATCAAAAAATAATCACGTAAACTATTACATTTCTACAGGCGACAAGAAATCGCAATCAATTGTACTAATCTACGAAATGCAGCGATTACATATAATTTTACTTCATTATTACTTTACTCTCTTAAACTGTCTATAAATTATTAATTTTTTTGAAAGAAAAAACATTCTTATATTTCTTAAACAGCACATCGATTGTATATGTAAATATGTTTGTATTGCAGGTAAAATATAGATATTTGCCGGTACCTTTGTGCGATGACAATGTAGCGTTTAAGAACACATTTACTGGAGCAACACTTGGGAAGATTGTAAATTAGACACCGCGGAAGTATCGTGATCGTCTAAGCAAAATACAGCATGACGTAATGCCGGTGCTGACTTTGCCGAGTTCCGAGATAGTCAGGCTCTTTCTTGGTATGTCAATTTTTTCTTTCAGTATCTATAAACAAAAGGTTTTTTTCTTCAGTCGATTGAATTCATAATAATACGTATCAGCAGAACATTTTATGATCAACTTACCTGATCAGATATTGGAATTTCTTCGTCGGAACGGCTTACCAATGAACCGTTTATGTATAAAATGTTGGCAGCGCTCTCTTCGGATAGAGTTAGCGTTTGGTAGACAAAACTTGCTTCGCGTTCAATACGTTTCAGTATTTCTTGGGAATCTCGCGATTTGCTTACACAAAGGACTTCTGGTCCGGCCATTGTCACGTAATATTTAAGATGTTTATCACCATTTACCTGTAAATATTGATTGGAAGTGATGATTGTTGTTCAGTGATAACATGAAATAACGGATTAAAAAGATTACTTTAACTGTTCCTTTAAAACGTTATTTTTATTTTGAGTTTTTCACATATACGTATTTCGGGAGTAATTGTTCACCCTTCTTCAGTGTATAAACTAACTTTTGTACAAAGAAAACCCTAACTTATATATTGAAATGTATAAGCTAATATCAAACACACGAATAAATATATACCCTAACAATTTCACAAAAGGATAACCTAATTGCTTTCAGGTAATTAGCCGTAAGAGGGTAGACTGGCAATTACCCGTGTCCTCGTTCAACCTCAGCTTTTCCGGCTGCCTCAATATCCACATCGACTCATATGCGTCTAATCTACTTGTCCCTGCTACCTCCTTCAACACTGCGAGGTCATCCCATATTATGTTGTGACCTTCACTTTTGATGTGTCTAGCTACTGTGGATTTTAACGTTTCCGTTTTCTTATATCTGCCTAATTGTGCTTCTCGTATGTGTTCGTTGAATCTCGTCCTCACCGATCGTTTTGTTTGTCCGATGTACGTTTTATTGCACTCCGAACAAGCTATCCTATAAATGCCACTCATCTCGTGTTTCTCCTTCCTGTCTGTAACCGAGGCCAACATCGATCTTATTTGCGAACTTCTGCTACTTGGAGCCCCGATTATGTTTTCGCATTTGAGGATCTTACTTACTTTCATCCATATTTTGGAGTATGTCATTGGAGCTCTCCACACTGCTTCTAGTTCCGCTTCCTGTTTGAAGAGTGTTGTTAGTTTATTTCTCTTGAACTTACCTATTTTCCTTTAAATGATGGATAAAATCTCGGATTCTCGGTATCCATTTATTTTGGCTGTGTCCAAAATATATTTCTTCTCCCTTTCAAACCTCTCATTCGTTAACGGAACAGAAATCATTATGTGTATGTACGAGTTGTAAGCTGCTATCTTCTGTTGAAATGAGTGGTGTGACGAAGAAGGGATGGTCCTATGTGTGTTCGTGGGTTTTCTGTATATATCAAACTCCAATGTCCTGCCCTTTCTAATCACCTTCAAATCCAGGAAAGCCAGCTCTTGAAAAGACTCCACCTCGTGTGTGAAAGTAATTCTGTTATGGATCGTGTTAATCTCCCTCAGAGTTTCGTCCAGCTTTCCCCTCTCAACTACTGCAAAGATGTCGTCAACATACCGAAGCCAAATTCTCGGGAGTATTCTTTTTTGCTCGATTTTATCCTCAATCCACGTCATAAAAAGTTCACTCAGAATCGGAGAGAGAGGCTTCCCAATGGCCACCCCTGCCTTTTGTTTAAAGAATCTACCCCTGAATGTGAAATAATTTTCAGACATGCAAATCGTTGCTAGTTTCGCGAATTGTCTCGCCCGTTTTCTTCGTTCAGGTGTTGACTCCGCCAAATGTTTTTCAATCCACTCCTCAAAAAAAGCTAATGTTTGTTTAGCTGGTACGCTCGGAAACAGGGATTTAACGTCGAAGGACACTAGGACTTCACCACCATTGATCTCTCCCACCTCTGCTAACCTTTCTAAAAACTCTTTCCTGTTCCTGACCGCTTTTTTGCTGTATATGTTCCCCATATTTCCACACTCCTTAACCAGCCATTTCGCTATCCTTACTGTGGGTGCCTTGCTCGCTGCTAGTATTTCACGCATTTCTTTTCCGGGTTTATGTAACTTAGGTAGGCATTTGAGCCTTGTTCGGATTGAATTCGGTACCTTTAATGTCGCTTTATTAGTTATTATATCCTTACACTCCACTAACGATTTCTCCACTCTTTTTATAGACTCCGGTAATGGATCCTTCCGTAACTCGAAGTATTCGCCTCCTTCCAATTTATCGAAGACCACTTTATCATACTGGTTTCTGTCCATGATGACAATTCTGTTCCCCTTATCTGCTTTTAAGTAGTAGACCGGTTTGGCCTTCAGGTCTTTCATAATCTGCCATTCACTGTTGTTCACATATGATTTGCTCAAATTCATAATTATCTCCCTTGTTTTACCTCTGACCACTATTTTCCTTTCATTAGGAATAAACTTAATAGCGGCCTCTATGTCGATAATCGTGTCCTCCGTAGGTACGGTTCCCATTTTTAATGCATAATTGAGCCCCTTATTAAGAAAATTCATCTCGTCCTCACTGAATGTCACCGATGACCAGTTCACCACAAAAAATTTTATGATTTCCATGTTCGGTACTTCCTTTATGTTATGGATGTTCTCCTCCCTCAACCGTTCTAGCTGTTTATGCAAGATTCTGCTTTTCCTATCCTTCTCGCACTCAAACGCTCTTTGTACTTTACCGAAAATATCCCAGTCGCTACTTTTTCTTCGCGATGTCTGATTTCCCAATTTTAAATGCAAATGGTACGCTTTCAAAGTGAGCTTCGATGACTTTTCGTATAATCGCCTGATGCTATCCTTTATCAGCTGTCTCTCTAGCTCAAATTTCCGTTTTTCGGCTCCTGGAAGTGACGTTTTCAATTTTACTCTATGACTTTTAGGTATAACTTTCAATCTCAAGCAATTCTTTAAAAACTTTATATCTTCACTGATCCCTCCCATGGTTTTCTTGTACTTAGCCAGTTGAAAAAAATCCGAGTTTGGCACGGCAGCCTCATCAATATTTTCTATATCTCGGTTGTTTAACGTTCGCATAATTGATTAAAAAGATTACTTTAACTGTTCATTTAAAACGTTATTTTTATTTTGAGTTTTTTCACATATACACTGGCGGCCAAAAGTTTAAGACCGCACTTAAACAACATAATTATCTATCAATTGTAACAAAATCTCATAAGATAAATAAAAGAAATGCATATCTGCATATTCTATTGTTAATGTCGAATATTTAAAGAAGTCATTCTTTTGTTTACTTTCAAGTTATTGGATAATAAACATCAATTGTTTTCAAACACCGACAAACGCTGCCCTGGAGCCAGGTGGTGGAGTCGTAGTAATATTTTTATGATGTGCTCAATCAATCAAATCCGAACGTGAGATTGCTTCACAGCTGAAGCTATCGAAGACTTGTGTTCATGGCACAGTAACTCGATACAGGGAGACAGGCAGTTTTCAAGATCGTCCACGCTCGGAAAGGCCGAGAGCTACCACGTCTAGTCAAGATAATTTCATTGTTGTTACCAGCAAGCGAAATAGACGCTTAACAGCACCAGAAATCCGTGTTGAAGTAAAAAAAACCCGAGTTAAACCTTTATCTTTGACTACAGTAAAACGGCGACTGAGAGATGCGCAGTTGTATGGCCGCGTCGCCGTTCGAAAACCTCTGCTTAGGCCTCAAAACAAGAAAAAACGGATGCAGTGGGCTCTTTCCCATCGAGATTGGACTGAAGAAGATTTTAAAAAAGTTCTTTGGACCGATGAATCCAAGTTTGAACTATTCGGTTCAAAACGAATAATTTACGTTCGACGCAGTGCCGAAGAAAAGATGATGCCAGCCTGTGTAGTCCCAACAATCAAGCATGGTGGTGGTTCAATTATGGTCTGGGGTTGCTTCTCTAGCCAAAGAACTGGCGATTTGATCAAAATTGAAGGAATGTTGAAAAAGGAACAGTACAAAAAAATTTTTAGAACAAAATGCCATTTCTTCCGGGTTGCGATTAATTGGAGATGGGTTCATTTTTCAACAAGATAATGATCCAAAGTATACCTCAAAATTATGTAGAGGATATTTAGAAGAGAAAGAGGCAGAAGGTGTGTTAAAAACCATGGTTTGTCCCCCTCAGAGCCCGGATCACAATCCCATCGAACTTTTGTGGGAAGAGCTTGATAGGAACGTCCGTAATCGTGGCCCATCGTCGCAAGAAGGAATGTGGAATGCTTTATGCGAAAGTTGGAGCAATATATCACAAGACACCATCAACAAATTGATTGCCCGTATGCCGAGACTTGTGGAAAAAGTCATAAAATGTAAAGGATGATTTTTTGATGAAAAATCAGTTTAGCTAACTATGGCCTTTTTTAGCATGGACTGTTAATATTTCTTTACGTTTTTAATGTAAATTGTTTGTCAATCAGTGTTTTATTAGATGATTAAACAAATCAATTGAACATTTAATATTTTATTGAAGTTTTACTTTATTTTCCTATTTAATTAAGGTGGTCTTAAACTTTTGGCCGGCAGTGTACGTATTTCGGGAGTAATTGTTCACCCTTCTTCAGTGTAAAAACTAATTTTTGTACAAAGAAAACCCTAACTTATATATTGAAAAGTATAAGCGAGATGAGTGGCATTTATAGGATAGCTTGTTCGGAGTGCAATAAAACATACATCGGACAAACAAAACGATCGGTGAGGACGAGATTCAACGAACACATACGAGAAGCACAATTAGGCAGATATAAGAAAACGGAAACGTTAAAATCCACAGTAGCTAGACACATCGAAAGTGAAGGTCACAACATAATATGGGATGACCTCGCAGTGTTGAAGGAGGTAGCAGGGACAAGTAGATTAGACGCATATGAGTCGATGTGGATATTGAGGCAGCCGGAAAAGCTGAGGTTGAACGAGGACACGGGTAATTGCCAGTCTACCCTCTTACGGCTAATTACCTGAAAGCAATTAGGTTATCCTTTTGTGAAATTGTTAGGGTATATATTTATTCGTGTGTTTGATATTAGCTTATACTTTTCAATATATAAGTTAGGGTTTTCTTTGTACAAAAGTTAGTTTATACACTGAAGAAGGGTGAACAATTACTCCCGAAATACGTATATGTGAAAAAACTCAAAATAAAAATAACGTTTTAAAGGAACAGTTAAAGTAATCTTTTTAATCAATTATGCGAACGTTAAACAACCGAGATATAGAAAATAATGAAATAACGGTTTACAATTGCACAATGATATCACGCCCAAATCCCACAGAGTGTGCTTCATATTCTAGAATACGCATTGATAAAAATATCTCTGGCCACACAATGACGAAAAAGGCAGTTATTTCAATGCCATCATTGACTAATTCTTTTTCACAGAACCCATTAGGGGGTTTGATCATCTCCCCTGACCTTTGCGTGCCAACTTTCGCATAAATTAACTTCGATCGTGACATAATCGCACAATTAGTGTTATTGCTCAATTACCTTAATTGGAACACATGGATACTCTGGAAACGTGGAAGCGACGGCTTGAGCCCCCGATTCGTTGGTCCATTTAGACAATCCGACGAAGAATTCTCTGCCTGTAGGGTAAGCGGAAACTTATGTTATTCGAATGTAGTTCACACATTCTTTCTGGCGAACATCACCCGTAAATAGCACATCGCCGCCTTCTAGTTTGGCGTTCGCATCGTCCGCCTCAATGATTGGAATGTCGAGTTCCTTCTTTATTACAGCCTTCACCATTTCCACTTCCTTCTGGCGCAAACTATCGCTGGGTTTGCCCATCAGTGCGATTCCATTGCAAATCACGGCGGTGTCCTCCACGAACGCGCAATCCGGCAGAGATTCGTCGGCCGGCATCTCGATTACATCCAGCTCCAATTCGCGCAACGTGCTGTAGCGAAAACAAATCATGTATTGCCGTGGTTCGCGTTAGGAGTTGTTATAGCAACACAGCTCGTATAAGGAAATGCAACAAAAACAAGTGCAGCGCCAAATTACCTCACAAACTTTTCATGTTGCCGCTTGGCTTCCTCCACATCAATTTGGTCGTATTTCGATTGAATCGACGCCGGAATTCTAAATAAGGAGTGCAGATTGAATAATTTACAATGTTAATTGAGGAAATTAAAAAAACACAACGACCGAAAATCACCTGCAAACTATTGCGTGTGTTAATCGGGGAGTTGACATTTTCGGCAATAGTTTCTTCACTTCACTTCACTTCAGTATCAGAGAAACATATGAAATAGCGGAACGAATTTCGGGGAATTTAGATGTGCGAACGCCGATTGTTAGAAACGCTTTGGTTGAAAAACAGACACCCGTGGCTTCGATTTGTTTACGTCAAACTGATCCAAGTAAAGAATTGTCAAATTGCTTTACCATAAAATATTTTAGTGACATCTATGTGTGAGGCAATGCAAACAAAAATCTATCTTCAACATGAAGTAGAAGAAGAAGTATTCCATGAAAATACGTTAACTGATTTTTTGTTGAAAGTGTAACTCAAATAAACTCAAACCAACTTTGGATGACTTGAATGAGCAACTCAAAATATTTTTTCAAACGCAAGAATGAAAACAATGTTTGATATGCATCCTGCAACGTAGAGTCAAATTGGATCTGCAATGACATCGGCAATGGAAATGGAACTGCTCCACGATATCAAAAAATAAGTGCTCTTGAAAGTTTTCTTTTGTGTGGCCAAGGAAGTCTCTTCCGAAGCTGCGGTGACGTCATGTGATTCAGACAATCATGACATTTTGCCCAGTAGAAATTTCAGCAACACTTTGCGGCATACAAGATGTGATTTTCCTGCTGGGTGGAGTGACACGTTATGGAAGGAAAAGATAAATAATGTGGCATTTGAATATTCTTTAGAGAATATTTGTTTGTTTCCTAAGCTATAATATAGATTACAGTAAACATTCGTTTTTGTTACCTGACAATTTGCTAAAATTTAATATGTGGCGTTTTTGCAACGCCAGATTCAAATGTGAAATGTCGTTATATTTTGGGCTGCCATACGCGCCGTCTCCGATTTTTCGCTTTGGTAGCCCTAATTTCAGTGAATACGTGACGCAATGTGAGTCAGATGTGCGAGCGAAATAGGATGACGATTTTTTATCGGGTTTACCTCCTGTGGCAGTCTTATGTCAAATGTTGTTCAAGGAGTGCTTCAAATTTTATGAGAACTTGGAAATTAGACGAGAAAAGAAAGATACCGAATCGCTTCTGCTTCTCGGCATGTTGTGCTTTACCAACTAAAACCGTATTCGTCTCCTTAAAATCACGCTTTTCAGGAATTTCATTAATTTTTCAATTTTGTTTTTAGTACATAGTACTTCCCAGGCAACAGCAATTTATAATTCAGGATATACGAGGTGTGTTCAAAAGTAAGGTGATTTTTCAAATTACGCGGGCAATGTACAATCGATTATCAATTTTTCTATATATTTTTTTATGTTTATTTATTTATTTATTAGGAATTTATCTTACAGACTAATATAGCCAAATTACACGACAAATTAAACAAAAAAGAAAGAAAAATATAGTAAAGTAAAACTAATTACATAAAATACGTTTTACATTTTGTTTGTAGATGTAGAGTGAGTACGGAAACGGACCAAGTTGCAGACTATTGTGGTTACGAGGAAGCCGCAACATCGGGGAATGGAACAAAGTCTCAGTTCTAGCATATGGAACTGTAAATATAAAGATCTGTAAAGATCTGGCAGGGCGTTCTGTAAAACGATACTCTAACCAATCAGAGAGGTTAGAGTTTAATTGATGGTGGTGAAGCCGAAATAGAAAATATTTATCTAAAAGGAGTCTGTGGGATTGCAAAGTAGGAAGTTGTAGCAAGGAAAGTCGCTCTTCATATGGCATATATGGGATTTTAAATTTAAAGATAAGGAAACGAGTGAATTTTTGCTGTACTGATTCAATCAAAGAATCCAAATATTGATAGTGTGGTGGCCATACTTGCGAGCAATATTCAAGTATGGGTCTAACTAGGCTAGTGTATAGGTTGACGGCGGAGGAAATGTCAGTAAACATCTGAGAGTGTCTTAACACGAACCCGGAAACCCGAGAGGCACGTGCGGCTATAGCCACAATGTGAGGCTCAAATTTAAGTTTCGGGTCGAAAATCACTCCCAGATCTTTTATTTGAAAAACAGCCGTAAGAGGAATATCGTGTAACATATAGATATGATCAATTGGACTGGGCTTTAGGGAGAAAGACATTTTGTGACATTTCTGGACATTAAGGGAGAGAAAATTATTTTGACTCCAAGAATCGATCGTGTCCAGATCCCTTTGGAGAGCAATACAATCCTCTTCCGAGCGAATAACTCTGTAAATTTTTAAGTCATCAGCATATAGAAGACACTACGACGCTATGACAGAGGGAAGGTCATTTATGTAGAGTAAGAAAAGAAGAGGACCTAGAATAGATCCTTGAGGAACACCGGAGGTAGGGTGGAGGAGAGAGAGGAATAAGCACCACATAGACTAACACGACATGAAAGCGAGCTGATATAGGATTCAAGCCAGGAGAGTAATGGCCCAAACAGGCCAAAGGTAGCTAGCTTCAGAAGGGGAACATTTAGGTTGACAGTGTCAAATGCCTTACTGAAGTCAGTATACACTACATCAACTTGGGCACGACTGTCGAGAGCCTGCGCAACAGTTTGGGTAAATTCAAGGAGATTGACCGGTTTGGAACGAATCCGTGTTGGAATGGTGACAGCCTACAATTAAGAGCTTCGTATATTTTATTGTAGACAATGCGTTCAAGCAGTTTGGGAAAACATGAAAGTAACGAAATCGGACGATAATTGGAAGCATTGAAAGAGGATCCAGATTTGAGTACAGGAAAAATGTTAGCCAACTTCCACATATTGGGGAAGATACCGGAGGATAAACTGGCATTAAAAATATAAGAAAGTGGAACGCATAATGACGAGGATAAGGATTTAATAAATACATTTGGAAGCCCGTCTGGCCCGGGGCCTACGCTGGAATCTAAAGAATTAATTAATATTTGGATTTCAGCTGGGTCAGTGGAAATACAATCAATAATAGGTGGAAAACAAAAAGGAGTATTAAAAGAAATTGGTAGAGTGGAAGCAGGATATATTGACGAAAAACATTCAGCAAATATCTCGCATATTTTTTCAGGAGTCGAACCTTGTTTACTGTCCCAGAAAACAGTATTAGGAATATTGAACGAAGACTTAAGGGAATTGACATAAGACCAAAACGGCTTCGTTATGTTGGTCGTCACAAACATATATTTACAGTTTCAGCTATATAATATGTTCAGTTTGTTTGTGAAACGCATAACGGTTAGAAGTGTTTTACGGCGATTTTTTGCTATCGAAGAAAATGGATCAAAAAATTTGCATCTAATTTTGTGTAAAAAATGAAATTAAGTGCTCCAAAACACTTGAAATGTTAACAGTGCCATGAGGTGAAACTGTTTTCAGTAAAAAGAAATGTTTACAAGTAGAGCTGCCACCCCTCCGGGTATGACCCGGAGTCTCCGGGTTTTCATGGTGCATATCCGGGCTACTGGTTTAACATTAATACTTCCGGGTCAGACAGGGTGGTGACTTCGTAATAGTTGCACAAAGTGCTTCGTAATATTTCCATAAACACCAGTGTATTTTATGCTTCATTTTTAAATATTTAATTAATAGATTGCTTTCGCAATGTTTTTCTTAATAAAAGTATCTAGTGATTGTGTAATTAGCATAATGGAAGACGAAGAATCACAATCGAAGGAAAAAAAGAAGTACGAATCTAATTTTCAAAATACGTGGCTACATATGAGAAGTACAGAAAATGGTTGAGGAAATTCGATGAAAAACATGTGAAATGTGTAATTTATATTGTGTCATTTACAGCGAAATGGGATGGTGAAAAGACTTTCTCGACTCATCTCAACAGTGAAACACACAAGAGAAGATGGAAAACACGTTAATGACGTCATTTCTGACAAAGAAAAATTCATCTAAAGAGCTAAACGTCGCTATAAACGAAATTGCGTCGATTTATCACGCAATTAGCCACGACCACAGTTATTGGAGCACCGATTGCGGCATTAAATTGAATGCCTCTCTTTATTCCGAATTACCATTATCTGAAAAAGTTTGCTATAGCAGAACCAAAGCTGAATCCTGTCCTAGCGCCGAATTCAATAGAGTCCAGATTCAAGACCTAAAACTATTTCAATCTGGAAAGGGGTTCACTTTTCGATTGCTATCGACGCTTCAAATAAAGGATCCCAGAAAATGTATCCAATAGTCATCAGATACTTCGACCAAGAAAAAGGTGTTCAAGGTAAATTACTGCATTTTTTGAGGATCCCAATGAAATATCTCAACACTTAGACACAACTTTGTTGTCTGCATTCTCTGCAGACCAAAAAATTAACGAGAAATATCTGACACCAAAGTGGTTAATGCAAATTGCAATTGTCACGTTCTTCAAAACGCTGCCAGAAACGCCATGAAAGCTTTAACATACGATGTGGACAACTTGAACATGAATTTTCGAACAGCGCAAAATGCACCAGAGAATTGCAAACATTTTTTGAGGAGTTCGAAATTGAATACAGAAAGTTTTACGACATGGGCCAACCAGATGGTTGAGTTTGGGGAGAGCTGTTGAACGACTAATATTGTTGTGGCCAGCTGTATCAGCATATTTTAAAAGTCGTGGTGAAGCAGTATGCCATAAAATAATATGGGTATTCGTAAAAGAGTGCGGCGAATCCGATGACGCTAAAAGTTTATCTACGAAGATCACACTACAGGAATGTTATTCGTATTTCATTCATCATTACATGAATATGCTAACAGAAGCTATACTATCGCTTGAAAAAAACACCGTAATAGCTGCTGAGTTGCACTCAATCATGAGCCAAAATAATGAGAAAAATGAAGTTTTGAGGCCTTCTGAACAAGATTATTTAAAATAGAAGCCAATGAGGTTTACAGAAAAACACTTGAATATATACAGAAATATTATGATTTTGAGGATTCTACATTTAAAGTTTTTTCCAAATTTGTTCTAGCAAGTAAAGATTCAGTGGAAGCTGTCGAAACAGTTAGTTTAAAAAATGTGAACGAAGATAAACTTTATGACGAGACTTATAAATTAAACTAAGTATTTCCTCAGTTCCTACAATCCAATAATTCAACATTGTCTGTTGATTTAAGATGGGTTGAGCTATTCAAAGTCACCTCAACCATCACCGAACTGCCGAAAATAATGGGAATTTTTTTATTCAATCCCTATAACCAATGCTTTCGTTGAACGCGTTTTTCAAAATTAACACTTACGCTTTTTCAGCGCCTTTTCTTCTCTATGTAACCTTCTCTGATTGCTGGGCGTAAACATTCAAACCGACTCCATCCCATCAAAAGTGTTGCGTTAGCAATGGACAAATAGTTCTTAAGATGATGCGAATAATATTCACTCATTCCCTTTATAGTTATTAGTTCTTATCATTATTAATATTTTGAGTGTTATTTTATTTATTATGCCTAATATTTTCAATATTTATGTAGATATTATTTGCAAGTTGCCTGTATGAACTTCAAAGGTCACCCCTTGTGGCTTGTTGATTTACTTTTCAGTATACAGAGAAACTTTACTTTTTCAATATTAGGAGTTGAAAATCTTCAAAAAGATACTGATAAGCTTCTGCCTATCGGTATACCGGCTATATACACAAGTTCTAGAGACAAGACTTATCTACAGTGCGCGTAAATGATGGAGAAAGTGGTGAAGAAGAGAGTAGAAACGTATGTACAGTGCGCGTAAAAAAGATAGCACACCTAAAAAATTTCTTATTATGTCCTGAATAACGGGATGCAGAACAATTAGATGCTCTACAAATTAGACGCGTAGACTGGAATACACCTTTATACCTGATAATAATTAGGAGTTTCTCAAAATTTGAGATTTTATGGCGAATTTAATGACATTTAGGTGCGTAATCGAAAATTGTTGGGGACAGCTGGCTCGGCTCGTTTACGCCGAAGGAAAACAATACGCAACTGCAGATGAGCTGAAACCTTCAAAAATTAGATGTTGGGGTGGAATTTCAAGAAAATACATAAAAAATTATACAAAAGCCTTCCAAAAAGAATTTTTGAAGTACAGTAAAACCGGTCAATAACAAAACCTGTTAATAGTGGAATTCGTGTCAATAGTGGAATTTTTTTTGGCCGTTGAGCTCTTCCATACAAATCGACCTGTCAATAACGGAAAATTGAAACTCCGAATAGTGGAAAAAAATTCGTGGAAACAAAAAATTTTTCGTCTATTTTTCGTCTTTTTTTTCCATTTGAAACTATATTTTTTCCAATATCACAGCCAATGATTATAAAAAATCGTTTCGAAATCACTGTTTCATTTCGTAAAATGCAAAATTTATCGCTTCTGTTGCGGCAATTTGGCATCGCTAAAAATTGTATCGTTTTCTTTCTCATTTCGAGTCATTGTTTAGACTTCTTTATTGTTTGGACAGCATCGTGTAATCAAAACTTCTAAGAAATCAAAATTCAGTTTTTTGCTGATTCGATAGCTATGAATTATGCACTGTCTTTGTGTTTGCGACCATAGATTGTTCAGTTCGTCAATCGCACTTGAGCGAAAAACACTCTGACCGCACAATAAGAACTTTATTACTCTCACAGTTTTCAGTCGCTATTGAAAATGAATCGTAAGAAGGGGGATAATAAACCAATCCAACGTTCACGTCTCACGTTAAAACAAAAGTACAATTTGATAAAAAATCATGAAGCCAAAATTTGGAATCGAAGTTTTGAAAGAAAAATACAAATGTGGCAAGTCTGCTGTGTACCAGTGGCGAAGCGTTCATATAAGCCGATTCCCATCGGCTTCCCTTTCCAAATATGTTCCAAAAATGTCTAACACTTCAGTTTTACAAGGGAATGAAGTGTTTATTTACTTGCATACATCACTGTAAACATGCACAATCGTTCCACTTGATCTCAGTGTTTATTCCATCATACTCCATTCTCTTCATTCTAGAAATCCTCAAAGTTCCATAATAGCCAGCAAAGCGATCAACATCTATAAGAGTTGCAGCAAAGCTTTCCGAGTCTCGAATTCATCAATAATTTAAGGTGCCGTGAGCATTCAACTCCCGTTTGTTGGAATGGCAGCTCGGTTCTCCTCAATAGGATATGGAAACAATTTAAAAAGCCGGTAGCGTTCCCGGCTTGCGAATCAACTGTGAAAATTGATGCTAGAAAATCATCGAAAACTCCCATTTACTAATACATACTGTTGCAGTCTATATGTATGTATATAATATTTCATAACTGATCGTAATGTAAAATGTATGCAATAGAAACAATGATTACGGTAGTATTTCTCTATATGCTCATAATATACTGCTTTGTCTGTTAAGGGTCCATGTCTTTCAAATAGTAAGCGGCTTACCCACAGTAATTTTTCACCCCTCGCCACTGCTGTGTACATGGTTATTAAAGACAAAAAAGAAATTATCGACGAATACCTTTCATCACAAAATGTTGAAAATACATTTTTACTCGATAAAATAGAAGAATCCATCAATTTAGTACAGGATGATTTGATTGCAAGCAAAACAAAACAGTCTTCGATTACCGATTACTTTCAATAATAATGTTTGTCATTCGCTGCCTTATTAACAAAATAGTTTTATCTCAGTACATATTTCCTTTTCACGTTCATTATATCACTTAATTTGATCATTAAATGGCCACGAAAATATATGCATTGATTTTTATTTAATTTAACTCTCAATAATGGAAAATCATTTTGGTTCGACTCAAATACCTGTCAATAATGGAACCTGTTAATAGTGGAATTCGTGTCAATAGTGGAAAAAAATAATTCCCCATGGGATTCCGTTATTGACAGGTTTTACTGTCATTAAAAATAGTGAAGGTTCAACCAAGTATTAATGTTTACATAAAGATAACATTACATAATCTTTGATTTTTTTATTTCTTCCAGGTGTGCTATCTTTTTTTACGCACCTAAAAGTCATTAAATTCACCATAAAATCTCAAATTTTGAGAAACCCCTGACTATTATCAGGTATAAAGGTGTGTTCCAGTCTACGCATCTAATTTGTAGAACATCTAACTGACCTGCATTCCGTCGTTCAGGAAATAATAAGGCATTTTTCAGGTGTGCTATCTTTTTTACGCGCACTGTACATACGTTTCTACTTTCTTCTTCATCACTTTCTCCATCAATCTTCATAAATTGCCCATTTTAAGGTTTTAGTACGTGATACTTCCCAGACGGTAAGAATTAACATAAAGGATAGTACCTATTCACTATTTGTCCATTCAAAGGGCAAAAATTGCAATATACCACAAACTGTTGAAATTTAGTTGTTGACATTTGAAAATTAACGGCCATGATGATGAATTCGATGCTATAATTTCTTTGCACAGACCGTTTAGCAGTCATTAAAGCAAAGAAGAAGATTGTATAATTCTGTTATTTGTTAACGGGGTGCGTACGGGTGTAACATGTGGCGAGCGAAACAATAATGGTTGTTAAAATATACTTACCCAAACACTTTTACCGTCGTAAAGAACTGTGCGAGCTCTACGGAGACGTGGTCATTGAAGAAAAATCGATATCTTATTTCATTGTCTCGGACAACTCGGCAAATCCCGATCTACGGCTGTTGGGGCATGTTCGACCTGCCAAAACTGCCGGCACGCTTGGCTACTCAGTCGTGTTTTGTTTCAACGCAACTGAACCGCACATTTACCTGCACAGCTTGAACGTAAAACTGCCCGAAGATGTCAGCATCAATTTGTTTCTATATGATGATGAACAATTCTACTATACCGACACCGAGGACCAAATATCTCGGGAATTCATTGAAAATGGCGATGTTTACTTCTTGCGCTCGCTCATCAAATCCGAGATCAAGATCGCTCCCTATCAATTCGAGGAGCTCGGGATGATGTTTTTCCAGTTCTTTGCGGAAATCTTTCAAGCGATTACGCATATGTTCGATAGAGTCGGATTTCTCAACAAAATTGTATCCTCGACGACGCTGTTTGAACACGTCAAGATTTGGCAGAAGTACGTCATGCAGAAAGGATTCCACAGGTAAGTGCTTTATTTTCCGAGGCAAGTCGTTCATTTTGGGAAAACTACATTCTCTCTAGCGGCAATCTGAATTTCAACAAATGGGTCACACACAGGAGAACATAATAATTAACTCAGCAATTTTAGCGACATAATTTATCGTTTTCAGTAGGTTATCCCTAGTTTCGTTTTCAAATGTAAAACAAAAGCAAGAGAAGGAAGTTGACTTTTCAAAAGAAACTTGACTATTTGATAAGAGCAAAAATTTGACTCGTTGGCAATTCGATGAAGTGAAATAAGCAGTATTTGTTGACTTGAGATGCCTTGTGTATGTAATCGAGATCGTGCGTGAAGATTTCAACTTAGTAACTTTGAAGAACTGTTTGTATTCTTCGACAAAACGAGAGTATTTTTCTATTAATCATGCAGCAATTCAGACATAAAAATTGCAATACTCAGTATTCTGATACCATGATTGATATACGGATGAATATACAGTTGTAAAGTTTGGTTTTTAGAAAGGCAAAACATTGTAAATTTTAGGACTTTATTAATGAAATTGAATATTACCAGTAGAGTGACTGCGTAATCGCAATCTTGTCTGTACAGCGCTAGGCGCCTATTTATCCCTCACTCAATTTGACTGCGTATTCGCAATCTTGTTATGATTCAAGAATCTCAGGACGAGTCGCGATAATGCGCAGACTATGGTCAAGAAATTAATGAACGATTTCCTTACTATCTAGATCTCTTTTATGCAAATTTTCTATGTACTAAACTTACCAACTAATTAATAAATTAATTGCATTCTTTACTCATTGTTATGGGCTGTCACTACCGCTTCCAATAATACACCTTTCTTCCAATAAAAAGGAACGATGAATTATGAATGGTAAGTTAGAATTCGTCGTAGCTTAATTTTCTCATGAAAGATCTAAATCTGATTTTTTTTTGCAACTTCTGTGGTCGAAATGGAGTTATATGGTTGATATCTGGATTTGTTCGTCCGGAGAAATTTGGTAGTAATACACTTAATTCGAGGTCTGAATTATATGGATTTATAGTAACTACTTTGCTGCAAACATTAGTGGTTCATCCATCGGAAATTTGGTAATACAGGTTTCAAGTAGTTGTAAATTTTGTAGAATACAAAAGATATAATGTGGAAAAAGTTATACTACAAGAGAAGTGGGTTTTAATTGATTGGTGTGGACTTTTAGCTGTTTGTTTTTATTTAATCTGATAATTATGTTTTTGTTATTATCACAAATTCTCACTATTCTGTATGGACCTTTCCAACTGGATGTTAGTTTTTTCGTAATGCCGGGTTTATTGGCATGATTTTTCATTAAGACGTGGTCGCCTTTTTGATATTTAGGATTATTGATTTTTCTATCGTAATATTTTTTACTTGTTTCCTTGGATTTTTTAATGTTCTCCTTAGCTATTTCGAAGGATTTATTCAGTTTGTATTTAAGCTGATCAACGTAGGAATCATATGTGTATCTGAATTCCGGAGTACGTGTTATCGCACTTGGTAGAGTAGGTTTTGTTCCAAAAATAAGCTCATACGGCGCATATTTCGTGGTTGTGTGAATAGCACTGTTATATGCAAACATGGCAAGAGGAACATATTCATCCTAATCATTTTGTTGACTGTTGATGTAATGCTTGAAGTAATCTTTTAAGGTAGAATGAGACCTTTCAAGTGCACCATTCGATTGTGGGTGATATATGGTTGTATTTAAAAGTTTGATTTGGAAAAGTTTGGCTACTTCTTTAATGAGGGTTGAAGTGAAATCAGAGCCTTGATCCGTAAGGATTTGTTTTGGAATACCAAATCGAGTAATAAACCGTAACAGTTCATTGGCTACAGTTTTTCATGGTTTGGTATAGGATATGCATCGGAGTACTTCGTCAAATCATCTTGAAGTGTTAAGATAAATCGATTACCTTGTTCTGTAATGGGTAAAGGACCTACAATGTCTAAGCTAATTTTTTCGAAAGGAGTACTAGCTGTGGATGTAATTTCCATAGGAGCTTTAGATAATCTCCTGGAGGTTTTATTTAATTGACATGATTGACACATTTTTATGTAAGCTTTAATCTGTTTCTTCATATGTTTCCGTTTATAATATTGTTTAATTTTATTGTATGTTTTGTGGAAACCGTTATGACCTGAACTTGGGGAATCATGAAATTGCTTTAGGATTTCTGGAATTTCGTCTTCCTTTGGAATACGGATTTTGTTATGATATACATTTAATTTTATTTTTTCATTGCGAAGAATGAATTGCATGATATCTCTTAGTTTATTGTATTTGAATTGATTTATCTGATCGACAGGATTTGGGATATTAATTTCGCTTACTTTGTCTTGTTTTAGTTTCGTTTTGAGATTTAGCATACAATAAAAGAAATCTCTGTAAGTAGGTTTTTCAAAAAAGGAATGTTTCATGAAACAATGATATATGTTTTGCTTATGTTTTGTAGTAGATTTTGCAATATCGTATATGGAATAGTTTTTGTTTAATATAATTTCTTTATTTGTGCTTCTGTCAAAGAATAGGGTTGTATGGGGGTTCTGCTCGTCTTTATCAAGAGCAGTGAAATAAGCAACGTGTGATTTGGTTATGTCAATGTTGTCATAAATTTCATTGAAATCATACACGTGTGGGGTCATCGAATTATAATAAAATTTGATATAGTCGTCGTAAGTATCTTCGACTGAGTTTAGTTGGAACATATTCTGGCAGATATTATTTTCAGGTATTATTGTTTGATCCGAATTATCTATTTCCGTCTCGATTCGTGAAAGTGCATCGGCATTTGCATTAACTCGTCCCTGCTTGTAAACGATTTGGTAATCGAATTCCTCGAGTTTTAGTCTCCATCGGATAAGTTTACTACCAGGATCTTTGCAATTTGAAAGCCATATCAGAGGTCTATGGTCGGTGACAATTTTGAACTTCCTACCATATAGGTAAGGACGAAAAGCTGACCAGTCGTATTTTACGTCTTTTCGAAGAAGTTTAGTTAGCGGCTTAGTGATCTTGGAAAAATTCTCAATGAATCGTCGATAGTAACCACATAATGCTAAGAATGATTTAATTGCTTTCTGATTCTTAGGAATGGGAAACTCTTGAACGGCTCGAAGTTTTTCGGGATTTGGTTGAACACCACTTTGGGAAATGACATGACCCAAATACACAACTTCGTGACGCATGAACTCACATTTGAAAGGTTCCAGTTTTAGACCACTATGTCTTAATCTTTTGAATACTTCTCTCAATTTATTCTCATGATCTTGAATAGAACTGGCGTAGATAACAATGTCGTCCAAATAGACGAAACACTGAATTCCGTGAAGACCCGACAAAACTGTATTCATTAAACGCTGAAATGTCGCGGGAGCATTTTTTAATCCAAAGGGCATCCTCACGTATTCGTAGTGACCCAGAGGTGTTGTGAAAGCTGTTTTAGCGCGATCTTCTGGTCTCATATTGATCTGATGGAAACCACTAGCGAGGTCTAGAGTTGTGAAATATTTAGCATGTCCCAGTTGATCTAGGATTTCTGTAATGTTTGGAATGGGGAATACATCTGATTCTGTGACGCTGTTTAATTTCCGATAATCAATAACTACTCTCCATTTAAGATCCCCAGAGGCGCTTTGCTTTTTAGGAACCACCCACAATGGTGCAGACCATGGGGAGTTTGAAGGTTGGATTATATTTTGATCAAGCATTTGATGAATTTGTTTGTTAACTTCATCTTTATGGATCTCAGGATATCTATATGTTTTTGCGGAAATAGGTCTACCGTCCGTTAGGTTTATTTCGTGTTGTGTTATAGGTGTACTTGATAATTCATCACCTTCTAGATAGAAAATATCTGAAAATTCGTTTGTAAGTTCCGAGATTGATTCCCTTTCTTCTACATTTAGGTGGTCCAATCTCAAAGACTGCTGCGATTTACTTGTGCGATTTATTTTAGACTTCTTCGATATTTTCCATTGGTTCAAGACGAACTATTGTTTCATTCAATATCCTATCCTGTTCAGTGGTATTAAGAATTGATGCCACGGCTTGACCTTTGTCATCGATTCTAGTTAGGCATTCACCTAAATAGATTCCAGAGCTTAACTCTTTTCGTCTAATTATACCTTCCTTGATTTCAGGGTTTTGGATTTTGAGTTTAACGTAAGTAATCGATCTTGCTTTTATGGTTTGGTTATTGCGTTTTGCATTGTCAAATTTATGTGAATCGGTTTCTATTGAAGACAACCGTTGTTGGTTTTCTAGGATACGATGTTCTCCGTGGGAACTATCGTTTTGATATAGATTGTATGCCAATTCATTTGGGTTGGTATTTAAAGCATGTAAACGGATTTTGTCTTTATTTGTAGACAGGATTTTATGCGAGAAATTGATGCTACTAGCATGAGTTAGAAGGAAATCGTTCCCTAATACTCCATCGTATGGAATATTTGAGGGTTTTATAAGAACGTGGAAAGTATGTTGCAAGTTTTGATTCGGTAATAATAGATTTATTTGAGTTGTTCCCACTGTTGAGGTGAAAGAACAGATTCCTTGCAAATTGATTTTGTTTGTAGTGTCTACGAGTGTTTTCTCGGTTAATGATTGTCCCTTTATTATAGAAATTGACGCACCCGTATCAATGAGTAAATTTAGAGTTTTGGTTTTGGATTCTGGGCTTTTTACGTGTAGGAATAGGTTATTCTCATCTGATAGGTAAGCGATATGGTATGTCTTTATATCTCCAGGTGTGCGAATTCCGATATTTCCCTCATGCCACCTGGAGGTGCTGAATCGTTTTTTGGATGAGTAAAATTAACTTTAGCCTCATTGGCATGTGCAGAATTTACGGGATTTGGATTGTATTTGGGTTTATTATTGTTGTAGGCTCGTTTTCTACACTCGTGTATTGTGTGCCCCTTGTTTTTGCAATATTTGCAGATCTTCTCGAAAGATACTGTATTTATTTTAAAAGTATTATTAGTTTTAATATTGCGGAAACAATCAGCCGTATTATGGTTTTTCATTTCACAGATTTTGCAAAATTTTGAAGGACCGCTGCTACTAGTAGTAGGAGATGAATTTTTCCTCACTAGGTTTGAAATTTTTTCTTCCTCGATAGCCACTTGCATTGCCTCGGACAAAGATTTTACGTTACGGGCTCGAAGGATGTGGCTTATTGCTGGGTCAATATTAAGGATAAATGTATGCAAAATTAAGTCGTCCATAGCGGCTACACGACTCTTTAGTTCCTGTTCGTCTTCGACGGATTGACGAACGCAAATAATTAAATTTTTCGCGGCGGTTTCTATTCTTACAATAAATTGAGACACTGTTTCTTTATATGACTGCCGACATTGTTGAAGTTCGATAAGGAGATGACTATAATGTTTTTTGTCGCCGTATAGTAATTTTAAAAAGTCACTTAGTTCGCGCCAGGTTTGAAACGTATGATTTGAAACAGCGATTTCAGCTTTTCCTTCTAGTTGTGTAATCACGTAATCTAGAAGGACTGGCTCTTGTTCCGGGTATGCTAATTTAAACGCTCTATTGCAACCGGTCGAATATGAATTTAATTTGTCGCGATCACCGTTGAAAGGTTTTATAAATTTGAGCAAAATTGACAAACTAATTTTTTCTTTTTTTTCTTCGAGTAATACCGGCCAATGTTCAATTTCATCGTCATTTTCTTCATTTAAGGTAGCGCGAGAATTATGTGTGGAATTTAGTTCGGTCGCCATCGTCACCTTATATTAACAATATTTTACAATTTTTATGATTTTTTCTTTACAATATCACTAGCAATGTTTTAAATGTAATAATCTATTTCTTGAAAATGCTCAATAAGAACTGGAACTTAAAACTGATTTACAAACACTTACAAATTGTTTGAGATACTTTTTTTTGTTTCTGTTTATATCTCCTAATTGGTTTGGAGCCTTATCTTCTGGGTGTTGTATCGGATATTTCCCCTCTTGCGTGATTCCAGAAAAGCAGCCCTTACCTGTCCAGTAAGGTGAGAATTGAGTCCGCTGCCCTTGTCCGTCCAACAAGGTGAAGAATTTGGATGCTGCCCTTGTCCGTCCGACAAGGTGGAAATTTCTTTGTGCACTTTGTCTTTGATTAGTTTGGTTTGCAATGTCAAGTCACCTTTTGTGAATGTGACGTGTATTTTTCACTATTGGAAGCACTGGTTGCACTACCGCACTTTAGTTCGTATCGCTGGATGGTTATATATTTACATATATAATTTAACCATCCCACTTCTGACACCAATTTTTGTTTTTAGTCTGTTGTGGGCTGTCACTACCGCTTCCAATAATACACCTTTCTTCCAATATATATTTATTTTAAAGATTTTACACTTCTAATAATAAATCGATTTTAAACTATAAACACTATAATAACATACAAGATAACATTTACTTTAGACATATAATGTGACGATTTAAAGAATCGCGATTTAAGAAGACGAACGTGACGATTTAAAAATAATAGCGTTTCGAAAATGACGATTTAGTTATCCGGACGACAGAATCGACAGTGCCCATTTCATTCTCAGATCTTGGTTTTTATCCCTTCTTACTTTGTTTTGTCCCGTGGGAATTGGTTGAGTTTAATGTGCACTTGAGAATATTTTTCACGAAATTGGACACGATCATGCGAGTGATTTACGATTATGGGTCGGCGACGGACTCTGTTTCGTTGGGCATTTTTTTTGGAAGTGTTATATTACAAATTGGATTTGAGGATCGAGCAATATTCTTAGGAATTCGAATGGGCAAAACGTAACTATTTCGAGGAAAAACAATTAGACGCGTTTATGTGACATGAACTGTTGGTGGCACATAACATCATCCACTTGAGGTTTATTGCTCGCTAAGCAGATGTAATCCCTTTTCTCCTAGTCATAAATTCTCACTAGTTCACATGGATTGTCAACAGACCACCCACAACACAGGGTTCACACTGCGAACGATCATTTGTAGCCATGTCAATACTCATATTGCATCTTGGCGTGTGCCATATGTTATTCAATTTTATGTTGCAGTAAATTATGTAAATTATGACGTTACGTTACTTGATTCAATTTTATGTTGTAGTAATTTATGACGTAGTAAGATACACTACACCCGACTACCGTTTTATTTATTTCCCGAATAAAATTTCTCAGCACTCACTAACTTTCCCAGTAGGCAAGGCGATGTTCCAAAGAGTAATCATGGATTACTCCAAATGGATGTCAGGAGACCTCACATTTCCCTCCAATTGACCTCCTTTTAACATTATCATGTCATTGCAATGGAGCAGTCTCCTTGGCATCCCAAACTATCAATAACAGAGCGCTCATTTTAACCTCCCAAGCTATCAATACCGGATCACTCTTCTGAACTTCCCCAACCATCAGTATCAGAGCATTCTTCTTAACGACCTCAATCATCAATACCGGATCACTCTTCTAAACCTCCCCAAATATCAATATCGGAGTACTCGCAGGAGCGAAACAAAAATATGAGAAATATGGCTGATCGAGAAATGTTAAATGATTCCCAACCGATGATAAGCTACCTGAAACTTTGATTCATTAACATTGACATATCATAACCCTTTTCTAATTTTCAAAAATGAAAATCAGTAACCCAAATAAAACATATGTAATTTTCTTACCGGATTATATATAGTAAATATTTGAGCGAAAATTTCTGTAGAATTGTGTTGATGTGGTGACTTAACCACCGTGACCACTTAACAGCCATTCCTCAAAATCCGGTAAGAAAATTCAAGTTCTAAAGAAAGAAAACAATTAATATACCTAAAATGAATTCATGAAAGGTGTAAATATATTATATATAACAATATAAAATAAAATTTCGTGGCAAATTAATTAATTAATCAAAAAATAGACTAAACAAACTACATAGTAAGAAGATAAATGCATTCATGCATCACAAATTATTTAGATTTTATAGGAACTAACGGAAACTGGATTATTTAAGGTTATTGTTATTGTTGTATGAAAGTAGCATATCGGGCATTTCGTAAAAATAACGATTGTTGCCTGCTATATTCAGTGATGATATTCCTTATAATGAATAATATAAAATAATAATAAAATAAAAATTTAAAATAGCAACTGCTTCAATTTTAAAAACAAAACTTAATCGCAATATTTATTTCTATGCTTAATTTTGTGTAGTTCTTTAGCACTTTACAACTGGTTTCTGGACGAACACGATATGAAACGTTGCTTTCAAAATCGCACAATTATCCGGAAATTCACCGTTCATTGGAATTTGTTATATGCCTCCACAATTACTCCAGGTGGAGTGATATCAGAGGCATTGCCTTTGCTCCATCTTCACTCCAGCGTGGAGTATACTCAATTTGACCTACTGGGTTTTTTTTAATTTTTTACACTTAATCGACCCAGTAGGCAAGGCGATGTTCCAAAGAGTAATCGTGGATTACTCCAAATGGATGTCAGGTGACCTCATATTTCCCTCCAATTGATCTGCTTTTAACATTATCATGTCATTGCAAAGGAGCAGTCTTCTTGACGTCCCAAACTATCAATACCGAAGCACTCGTTTTAATCTCCCAAGCTATCAATACCGGATCACTCTTCTTAACCTCCACAATCGTCAATACCGAAGCACTCTTCTAAACCTCCCCAAATATCAATATTGGAGTACTCGCAGGAGAGAAGCAAGAATAGGAGAAATATGGCTCGTCAAGAAATGTTAGATGATTCCCAACCGATGATAAGCCACCAGATTTTGATTCGATATATCATTACCCTTTTTTAATTTTCAAAAATGAAAATAAGCAACCCAAATAGAACGTATGTAATTTTCTTACCGGATTTTTATATATAACTAGCAGATCCCGATGCACTTCGATGCAATCCACCAAAAAAAAAAGAA
Source organism: Oxycera nigricornis (assembly GCA_963942545.1). NCBI lineage: Eukaryota > Metazoa > Arthropoda > Insecta > Diptera > Stratiomyidae > Oxycera > Oxycera nigricornis. Next base: position 88,019,078 of record OZ012659.1, read on the forward strand.
ATGAAATATTCTAGTTTTTTTTAATGAAATGAATGCATTGTATTTCAAAATTATTAATGTCAATACAAAACATTTGGATATACAATATTTTTCGTTTGCCCATTTGAAGCGAGCACAAACAATTTGGATTTCCAACTCTTGAGCGGGCCATGTATAGCTGTCCATGTGAAAAGCACGGCTCCAAATTTAATCCGCATATTTGAAGCGTTTGTCCTTGCGCCTTATTGATGGACATGGCAAATGATAGACGCACTGGGAATTGCAAACGCTTAAGTTCAAATGGCATGTCTGTTGGAATCAGTGGAATACGTGGTATGAGCACAAATTCACTTTTCGCTGTTCCGGTCAATATTGTGGCTTCAATTAAATTTGGCATCAATTTTTTTACTGCCAATCTTGTGCCATTGCACAGTTTTGGTGCATTTAAATTCCGCAGTAAAATAATTGATGAGCCAACCTTCAAATAAAAACAATGCGGTGGCATACCAGGTGGTTCCAATGAATTCAAAAATTCAATTGGATAATTCACGGCATCATCTGCATTCATTGCGCTATCAACAGATTTATATGATGTCACTGATCTGACAATTTTTCTTGAATCTGGTAATTGATCGCATTGACGTGTACATTTTTTGGTGCCAGTATTGCGCGTTCTCTCAACCAATTGTGATTCCTGAAATTTTGAACAATATTTGGAAACACATTTTCAATCAGCTCTTCTGTTGATTGGAGACTGGTACAAAAATTGGTCGGCATTGTAATCAATCTATTTGTATTATCCACTCGAACTTTGCCATCTCCAATATCTAACAATTGCTTCGAGAACCGATCTGCAGATTGGTCGTTGTGCAATTGAACGCGCATATTTCTGTTCAATGTCAATTTTTGCACATGTCGCCACAGAAGAGAAGACTTTAAACATGCGTTGATCTCATCCGCCGGTGTTGATCGTGGAACCACAGGCAATATTTGACGAAAATCGCATGACAATAATATCAATGCACCGCCAAAAATTTCTTGATTCTGACGTAGATCTTGCATTGTACGGTGTAATGCTTCCAGCGATTTTTTATGCATCATTGTACATTCATCCAATAGAATAATTGCTGCTTGTTGCAAAACTTTTGCCATCGCAGAATTTCTTGAAATATTGCACGTGGGATGTTCAATCACCTGTTAATTTGAGAATAATTACATGTTAATTAATATCTATTAAATTTTAAAGTGATCAATCAATAAATATAAGCACACCTGCACATTCAACGGCAATTTTAATGCAGAGTCCGCTGTTCGTCCACCATCCAATAGAGTAGCAGTGATTCCCGACCAAGCAAGAGCCTATGCAATTTTTCGTTGCGATCGAATGACTGCCAAAATCAGTGATATCACAAATGTTTTTCCCGTACCACCAGGCGCATCCAAAAAATATAATCCACCGACTTCATTTTGTACAGCTTGCATGATGGTATCATAGACATGTTTTTGATTTCCATTTAATTTGGGAACATTCAAATTCACAAATGTTTGCAATTCATTGGGATCATACTGTTGTTCACGTTGCAATTCTCGATCAAATAAATCATGCATTGGACGATTGGGTGGTGATAAACCTAATTGCCCTAATGCTTTATTTGCAATCGTAAGGCACATGTCTTCAATCGCTATCAATGCCTCATTATGCATTTCTAATGAAATCAGCAAATCAGCGTTTCTTGTGTGATGACGCATTCGAATCAAATAGTCTTCTGCCATAAAATCTTTGTATTTATTCCACAATTCAAGTGGATTTGATGGAAAACATGTTGATATGATTATGGCATATAACATACGTATTTGATGTGGAGAAGAAGCAATCGATGCATCGTTAAGCGTTAAATCCCAATGCGCATCATTTTCAAGCAAACCTAATTGCTCGCATGCTTCACGATACGTTACACATAAATGACCATTTACTCTTCGCAAATGTTGAAATGAACATGGTCCAACAACATTTACTAACAACAACCGCAAATAATAACATTCTGCATTGTTTGGATGAACTGTGTATAATCTTCCCATGGTATCTGCAAAAAAACACCCGGATGGCCATCAACAGGTGTTCCTTGTTTACGTCGTTGCCATTTCTTTGCAGTCAAAGTGAAATAATGCGTTACATCTGAATACAGCAACATTCTGGCAAATTTATCGCTTTCGCACAATTGAAAGAATGCAGTTAATGTTGTTGCTAGTGGCTGTGCTGGTGGCTGTGCTGCTCTCTGCTGTACATTTGCATCGGTAAAATACACACGCTGGCCATTTTCAAGATGTACAGCCAAATGAACAACAGCAGGATATCGCTCATGCATTGGAAATGAATAAATTCTCCAAAGAGCTTCGTTAGTGCTAATGTAGCGCCCCATTTGATATTCAGCGATTTCATCATTGCTATTGTCGCCAGCTACTCCGAAAACCGCCATATCACTGCCTTTATTGACATATTTGCATATGTATTTAATCGATTTCACTGAATTACAGTACTCAACATTTATGTGAGCCTGAAATACTTTTGACAATAGTGGAGAATAAGGCACAATCCAACGATTATCAACTTCAATGTCTCGATTGGATATTTCAATTGTTGTTGTATGGCCATTATCCTCCGGTGACCAACGTCGGTACAACGGGTATCCGTCGTCACCTGTAATTGTATCCGAAGTTAATGCTCTTGGAAACCGCTTCGAACATTTTCCATCGATCATGCATGGTGAATTCATATTTATTTGACCGCAAGGGCCATGGATCATATTTTTCGTGATAACTTCAAATAATTCTGGATCGCTGGTTTCATCTGGAATTTCAGCTGATATAATGTTATCAATTTGATCGGGCGTTATTTTCCGAACCAGCCATATCAAGACGTGCGCGTGTGGCAGCCCTCTCTTTTGCCATTCAATGGAATACATCCAGCAACGCACCTCGCCAAAAATTCGCAATTTGATAATCAAATCCATCAGTGCTTTTACTTTCTGCCGAAATACACGTGCTGTTATATCGTGTCGATCTGTAGGATTCTGACCATCAAATGAATTGTTTTTTATGTCAGCCCACTGTGGATTGCATGTGAATGTTATGAATAGGTCGGGACGACCATATTTGCGAACGTATGACATTGCATCTTGCGTATATTCGTGCATGTGGCGCGGACTGCCAACATATGTGGATGGTAGTATTGTTAAACGTCCGATATCATTAACATTGCCATCATTCACTATTGTATCTCGCAAGTGTATATATTCTTCGGATCGCAATTTGGCTTGATTGAATCGAAGGTAATTAAGGCGCTCTGCTTCAATTTTCGCATACATGTCAACAGCGTATTGGTGGAAAAGTTTGCCACATCACATAATAAAGTTGTCTTCTTGTGGGCGAATCATGAATCTATACGAATAATAATTCATCCCACTAACTTTTTTTTTTACGTCACGACCTATGATGAATACATTATCAGAAAATTAAAACGATGTCTTCTTGTTTTGAAATAAATACATATTAAATTGAATTCATATATATTTTACCGGTTCGTGGATCTATCATTCGTATATTGATATGATAGCCGTCGTCACCTTTCCAGTGCAATAATGGATATTGTAATGCATCATAGCTGCGGTGAAGCTCTGAAACACGCCGTAATTCTTCATTTCTTCGATGTAGCACAATATCGCGAGATTGAAACTGGTCTCCAACAATTACAATGGCCACTTTATCAATTGTTGGTGCATTAAATCGTCTCGCATGATCATCGAAGGGCGTTTTGTCCGCCCTTATAACGATTCTGTGATCATCAGATGGCATACGATCGAGAGCGGTTTTAAACAATCGAATTAATTCATTGTGCTGATGTAAGAATGTTTGAAGTTCAGAAACAATTTGTCGCCTCGCACGCGCAGCAATTGTACAACGCCGATCCAATTCACGATTTGCATCTCCGATAAAATAGATTTGCAAAAATTGATGATCAGCATCAGGATACGGCAATAAGGAACCAGCTCGATGACAAATCTGACCTTGAACCTGTAATATTTGTGAAATGTTATTCGATGCTGCTCAGTTCGCATTCATATGATATTCCGCATGAAGTAATCACCTTAAACGTCGGCATGAAATTGTCTCTTATAATTTTGGTCGCACCAAAAGAAGTCATTTGAAATGCCGCATTGTATGCTTGAATGTGAGACAAAAAATGCTTAGATGTTTGCGACGTCCCAAAAATGAATGAATGAAGTGGATCGGGGGGAGATTCAAATGCTGGCAGTCTCACTTTGCCATTAGCACAACACATGCCAGGCGTTTCACCTTGAAATTTGGCTGCATCACAATGTGGACATCTCACCGTCATTCCACCAATATTGGCATGTTCACTATAATCATTTTCGCTATTGTAAGCGAAAGCAGCATATTCCATCTCTTGCACAGCACGACGTGACAGTCGTGTCGTTCGTCTCGATGCTGGATTTAATGGATTTGGATCTGCCGGTCTATGACGACGTGCGTTTCGTAATTGTTGTGTTTGATTTTGTTGTGAGTGTTCCTCTACACTTTGCGCTCTCCTTTGATTCAATCTATAGGTAGAATTACGCGTACGTCTTTTAGAAAAGAGTCGTTAATAAACGACTCGTTCACGAACGACACATTAAATCATAACTCGAGAATGGCTGAACCGATTTTGGGTTTCAAAATCAACTAACCATTATCACTCCTCCTTGCACCTTTCCTAAAAAATTTATGGCAATCGGTTGAGCCGTTCTCGAGTTATGGAGTGACAATCAAAATGTACACTTCTTTTTATATATTAGAAGATGAGTACGCGATGGTCACGTCGCTGATTGACTGGGGGCGAATGCTGGCATCCGTCTGGCTTTATGTGCCACACTTGCTGACGCAGCATCCGGTCGGCGGGCACTTCTGCCGCCATGGATGCAGCGCGTTATCAGCGATTGGCGACGGCGCGTATGCAACGTTGCACGTCGTCAAGTGGAGACAACGAATGTCATCAGCAGATTCCGCCGCGAACGATGGTCAGCAGTTTTGGGCACTCTAGTTCGTCGGAGGTGCTATGGATACCGCCGCCACGGGATGCCGCGAATGATGGGACCGTGGACGGGCCCAGGCACAATCGGTTGTCGGCGACAATGTTGTTGCCGCCGCCATGAACTGCTGCTGACGGCTGATCGAGGCGTCGGCGGTGGATCGATATGTTGGTGGCGGATCAATATGTTGGTGTCGGGTCGGTCCGCAGATGGTGGTGGATAGGTCCGCCACATATATATAATCTGACGGAAATAACTAATTCTCTCAACGAAAAGCGCGTTACCAATTCAGACATGTAAAATCGTTAAAAAATTCGGGAGGATTTCTGTTTATTACTGTTTATAATATATATGGGGCAAACAGAGAGTCTCTTTCAATTCGAAACATGAAACCATCCACCGTTTTTTGTGAATATATTTTTCTAAAAAGTGCCAAACATGAATGCAATGTGGTGGATATTCCAGATTTAAAACGTGAAATACTTTAAAGCATGTATCCAAACTAGAAAGAAATGAAGGAAATTTAAATTTCACCTGATCAAAATATATATAAAATACATTTAAAGTTGTAATAGAAGATCCCACGACCACAATTAGCGGCTGAATTTTTTCTCTTGATGTATAAAAACGGGATTTTAAATCGTCTAAGACTCTTTGAAACTCGGAGATATGCCTCAAGTATATGATGAAAGAATCTTTAGCTTCCTTAATTGTCACTTTCGTCTTCTTCTTTTTGGATCTCTCTTCATTCATCAAGTGAGCTGACGGCGGCAGTTCAGCATTTAGCGAAATTGCTATCGCACAATCTCAAGAATCTATAAAGTTAACATACTATGTTTATATTACTTTTAACCAATTAATTTTCTTACTCGCTTCAGTATTTTCTCCTTCGATTTGATCAAAATAAACTTTTGACTCAACATCTTTAATGTTTTCTTTTAGGTAAGGACAAATCTTAAAGACGAATTCGCTCCATTTAGAAAGTAAGAGCCCTGATTTATTCGGGTGAATCAACTTGAAATCAATATCGATCTGTAGTGAAAATAAATTAGGAATATTCCTGATTAATGTCTTAAAGTATGAAACTTGCAAGAAAAGCCCCAAGCTCTCCATTTTTAAACAGCGGCCACTCGTTTAACCCGCGTCCGCTGTTTCAAAAAACTCACGTATCTACCGCTAGTGTAAATTTTACACTGCATATAAAATACCTTCAAAACACTATACATAATGATGAAATACCAAATGTTTTTGCTCAAAACGATTTAACAGTTTATTATATATTGAAAAAGAAACATAAATTTATATTTTTATAGAAAACCATACTTGGCTGGCTTGTTGGAAATGTACTGGGTAAATGGACATCTCCCACGAAATGGTAGCAATTGCTCGTCAACGGTGATGCATTTTCCGGGTACATACAAAAAAAAACGAACTCGTTGAACCCATTTTTCAAATATATTTCGTATTGGATCCAATTTGTGACGATCTCTTGTTTGCATGCGTTCCTCTTTGTCGTCGAATCGAATGCATTGATTCATCAGTTTGAATGTATCCAATGACATTGTTGCACGAAAGATCGGTCGACCCTTATGATCGTCCCAAAGTTCGGTGATGTCCTCGCCTCGCGATCGATAAACTCCAGCTAGCAAAAGGATCGCAAAATATGCTCGCATCGTAGTAATGTCAACATTCTTTCATTTATCATTATATCGACGAGATCCATACAAATTGGCCATGTCAACCACAATCTTTTCGATCGGCTCCGTGAACATCAGAAAGGATGCCAATGGATCGGTGCCACGTGCACTGGCATATGGTGCTGGACCTTCGGAATAACCAAACCAATGAATATCGAGAGAAAAACAACACACATTGAAAAAATTACCCTCATTGGCAATGGCGCCAATTCGACTGGCTGGTGGTCGTGCGATTGGTGGTGGCTCCAAAGAATATTGATGTTTTTTGTCTTTCGATATCAACGCAGCATTGGCATTCACTTGCATTTCTGTTCTCTCTTCGTCATCCAAAAATTCAGCATCACTGTCTTCACTGCCGTATGCATCACTATCTTCTCGTTCGATTTATTCGTTCGGGTCATAATCCGAGTGATCATCTCCTTCGTCCAACAGCATCAGCTACTGACTTACTTAGCGTCTGAACAGCAAGATGCACTTTCATTTTTTGGGTATCGAAGTAGATGTGTGCTTTACGCAACTTATTACCCAGATGTAGCCATTCTCTATCTTGAAGTTGTTTGGATAAATCGCCATTTTATGGAGCATCCATCTCCATCAATAAATTCACCCATTTCTGCCAATGCGTTCCGCACTAGTTTCAGCATCTGGCAAGGATCTGGATGCAGCACATGCTTGCCTAAAATATTTGCCATAGTTACATTAGAAGCGGCCCCATCAAAGGGGTTATTATTGCTATTATTGCTATTTCCACCGCATTTTCATGCAAATATCTAATGCATAGCTTTTTGCTCGCCTGTTACACTGCCTACAGGGAATAATGCCAGCGGGATCTTTCACGGCCTATTTATGCATACAGCAATCAAAACAAGAATTTGAGTAGCTTGCTCGTCACTGATTCCTCCATCGCCAACATCTATGTAGCCATATGAATTCTCACCATCCCTCTCCGTTTGTTGCCGGATATGAATTTCATCAATTACTAAGTTGACGGCAATTCTTTCATCCGTGCATGTAGCGTCCACAACTTTCTTGACAGCAGAAAAGGATGCTTTGGTGAATCCGGGGGCACAATCAACTATTTCGTTAATCTTCCGCAATGTTCTAGCGTTTGGCAAGCATTTGTTGAAATTACTGCGAACATAATCATAGGCTCTTGGAGAAAGAAAGTTTAGGTTTAACGCAAAGGATTTCAACTGTGGGCTATATGTTTTAGGCTTCACTTTCATGGTGGACTGAAATAATTGTCTTTCGAAAATCAACCGGTTCGGTCCACTAACTTTTTCAAGTATCTCCCATAAGCTTTCGTTTAAAATTGTGCCTTTTTAATTTGTTGAAGAGCTCATCAATGCTACTGATTTTCATTTTTTTCTCGTTTTCTGCCTTTTCAAATCTTAATAAATTTGTTTTTTCTGTCTCAACTTATTTTCCAAAAATTTAATTCTAGTTAAGAGCTTGGTTACTTGCGCTTGCTTCTTCTTTTTTGAGAGCTATAGGAAATGATATTCACCATTAACAATTCTCAACATTCAACAACAAAGCCAATATTACAACTTACAAGTTCCGATGCTACACTAGATGCCGGTACAGCTCGGGTTGTATCATCCCTCTGGGTTGGTCCTGTCATTTTCCTGAATCTTTTTCTAGAAGGCGACTGAAAGTGCGGAAGTATATATTTCATTATATGTTTAATAAAAGCATCATTGAATATTCTTACCATTTTATCACAGCCATTATGGAATGGTTGTACGACACATCCTAATATTGGGACAGCATCAGGATTCAGATAAGCTTTCATCCCAAACCTTAATATATCTGCTTCGAGAAAGTGATCTGAACAGACACACACACTCCTTGAAATCGTGCGGTCCACTTTCCCAATTGCACTTTGCCATTGTGCGCGTCTCACAGCATCCCTCGGAAATCTAAATATATTATTTATTTTAATTATTTAAAAAATTGTGATTCAATTAGTTGTGATTTCCACTCTGCAACGTCATTGGCCAATGCGTTACGTTTAATTTAGTTAAAGTAAAATTTTTAGCCATTAAAATTATTTTCAATTTGTAGAATCTCATTAAAATTTGACTTAAGTGTGAAACGAAACTCCATTCACTCAGCAACTGTAGTTGTTTGTGCAGTTTTGCACCACACACCGCATTATCTCTGCCATTTAAAAAATGCACACAATCGGAAAAAATACAAAAAAGCACCGATATTCACGAACATTTTCAAATTGCACAACCGCAATCGAAATCAATTCGAAAACTGAAAATAAAACCGTGTTTTGTTTTGGCGAAACAAATACTTTCTCAATTTAAACATGGCGTGCTACGAAAAATACGAGGAGCAAGTTGTAACGAGATTATCGTTGTGTCGTCGTGTAATATGTTTATTGTGCGTGGAGCGCGTGGTAGGCCAAGTGATGGGCGTCTTCTCCGATAATCTCTTAAAGATATAATCTTCTCACTAGAAAGAAGTTATACTCAGAAAAGTTAACAATATAGATGAGGGGGACCTATCGGCATTCCGAAGATTGCCACATGTTTGGCGCAGTCCAAAAGAACAGGCAGCCGATATTTCTAAATATTGTAGTTGCCGAATAAAAGGCAACTTCTAGTCTGCCGAACTTCCTAAGGCCAGACTTTGCTCGAATGTTCCTATCAATGTTTTGCCGATATGAAGGCAAAGGTTGCCGATTAAAACTAGCAACTTTGTTTAACTATGGAACAATTCTGATCGAGTGCCAGCCTCGTTCCTTCCTTTTGTTCACAAATTTCTATGTAGAATAAATTTGCTTATTCTATAAAAATTCCTACTCTAGTTTTAAATCTACTTACCATAACCAATCGAACGCAATTCAAATTAGTTTCCCACAGAGTTCGTCGCATTCAATTTAGCTTACTTTGCATTGACCCAATTAACGTCGCATAAGTTGTATTTTTGCTTACTCTGGGTTCAATGCTCTACTAAGAGTTTCGCACGGTAAATTTAGATTAACAAGTCAATGTAGGTTTGAGGATGAGCTTAATACAGAGCTTACTGAAATTTGTGTGGGATATCACAAAAGCTTGTGTGGGAGATTAGTTGTGTATTGACTTGTTCCAGGTTTGGAACTAGGAATACACTACAAAGTGTTGAGTGCCAAAAAAAATTTCGATTTAAATATTTTCCGATAAATATATGCAACAGAACTTAATACTATAAAATGCAATAACCCCCTCTTCCTTTTTCAACCGGGCTTGAGACTGGCTTCGGCGGAATTGTGGCATAAGCAACCCAAATACATTTAAAACCAAAAAAAAAAATCCACACTGATTTTGTTACCTTTCCATATAAAAAATAGTAAAATTATTACCATAACGTCTTTATCTGCAGCGCCACTGAAATTTTTTCTTAGCAGATTTTGACATTGGCTTTCAATTTGTGCCAGTCTGTTTTCAATCCGTTTTATTTGCTCGATTTGAGCATTAACCGCCCGGTTAATTGTCTGACGGACGTTTCAATAGCTTCCATCATTTGTGAGGGGTTTTAGGGATAGGTAAAGGCTCAAATCTAACAAGCAGGCTTTTTCCACACTTTACTAAGAGTTTCCTTTCACGAAACTTTATTTGTACGAAAAATGACAAGTTGAGTCTGGTTTACAATATATTGTACAGTTCCCTAATTTTCAAATCGTCACGTTTTATTCTTAGATCTGAATGATTTCTGATTCGCAATTAAGTTTCAACTATAACTTGCACTAATTTTTAAAAACAAGATCTACAGCATTTGTTAGAATAATTTGCAGTATGTAAAATTTAAATAGCAATACGAATTTTAGCTTTTGCGAAAAGAAATGTATTACAAAAATTTATACTGAATTCAATAGCTCACAGTAATACGATCGTGTTCATTGGGACTAATTGGATCGTCCGTGGGGTCCTTTTTGGCAGCACTCGTTGACTTGTTTTGATTAAGCACGCCTACTGGAGTACGGGATCGAGTCACAAACCTTCCTTCCTGGTCACAAATCCCTAGCTGCGAGTTTCGCATTATGCTGTTGTTGTAAATATGTATTCCACTGGTAATCCTTTCGCACTTGTTTTGCACTCTTTTAGCGTCGCACAATTTAGTTTCTTTTAATTTTTTCACAAATTCACGGTACGAATATTTTCGACTTTCCACGAACTACAATAAAAGAGTTTGCTAGTTCCTCACTAAGTAGACGCAAGTAAGTGTGTCGTTGATTGTTGTTCTCATAATAAATTATGTATGAAGCAAGAGCACCTACGTCTAAGATATTGAAAAACATAGCTAGAGGCCACCTCTGAGTGCGCCTGTGTGTAGTGTATCGGGTTACCATCTGATCCATTGTATCTACGCCACTTTTATTTCATCATAAAATGTGATCATGTGAGGTTTTTTCTTTTCATCATCATTCACAGTAGAATCAGAGTGCATTGTCGATAGTAAAATGTCATATTTGTTTTTCTTTGGCACATATGAGCAGGACGTAACCTGTTCGTGAAAACCAAAGAGAGTAGAATATTCTTCTCTAGATTTATGGGGAGCCATTTGTTTTGGAATGTAAGGTTTTTACCAACAATTGTTAATTTCCAAGACAATAAGTGCTTTGCTAGAGGTAAAGTTCGTCCTGCTTCTTCTTTCGTCGAGATAACTCACGATGGACGTCGTAGCTGTCAACCGTTTCTTCAAACTCCTTTCGCAACGTTGACTTCAGTGATTTTCTCGTCTTGGTACACCTTTCATATCGGACAAATAGCTTTGTGGATCCTGTTGACGTATGCCAACTTCTAAACATCTAGCCACCCACACATCTTAGCCATTTCCTCGAAATCATTTAGCCAGCGCTTAACGCTAAGTTTGTCGTCTCCGCTAAAACTTTCCAGGGATTCTTCCACATCACGAAAAGTAAGAAGGACGCGTTTATTGTCCGGAACTCCACATCAGAATCGCTATCGCTTTCATCGTTTCCAGCGCTATCAGTTTCGTTGCCATCATAATTCGACACTTTCAGTTCGTCATTATCATCTTCATTTTCTTCTTCTTCTTCGTCATCCTTCATTAGAGCTGCTCGCAAGCGTTCCCTTAACACCGGTTTAGTCCCTGTGATAGAAAGTTCGAGTTCTTCCAGCTTCACCCGAAGTTCATCAATTTTAAGGTTATTGATGTCAATTTCAGCCATGGTAATGTATTACAACTTTCTGGTTATTCTCACTTCACTGATTTTATACTTCACAGTCTTGAAACAATTGGCTTTCAAATCCCGATTGAGCCCCCAAGAGTTATGAGATAAACTTTCACTTCAAAGATAACGCGCGGATACTCAACAAAAATTTATTAACGAAAGTGATATATACACTGTTGCAACCCACAGTGATGGCACTGCACTGGAACATTGACGAATCCCAGGATAGAGGCACTTTGACCCGCGGCAGTTCGAACCTTGCCATTCATGGTGTGCAGGTAGAGATCTAAATCCCTGATGAGTTCAATGGACCCTTTTCCTAGTATGCTGACAGTGGCCCCACTGTCCAACAGACCGATAAGTTTCCGCCCTTTGATTGTGATTTGAGCAAAAGGGCGGTTGTCTCCGTGCTGCGCTACGATAGTTTCCAGGCAGGCACTTCGTAGGTGTTTACGATCTTCAAAATATTTCCAAGCCCGAAAAAAACGTGGTGCTCGAGGAGTTTGAGGTTGTTTACGAGAACTGTTTACTGATAATACAGTCTGGGTGACAGCGTCAACAGTCTCCACAGTCTGGACTCCAACGTCACACATAAAAGGGGTGCCTATTAGATCCTCCGCCTTAGCTCGGGATCCGTATTGGCAGCAGCTTCGGTCGTCTTCGCTGTTGGTCTCCGGCTCTGGGGAGCACTTGAGGTTCCGGCCTTCCTCATTCCCCATTGCCCGTTTCCCGATCGACAATTCGGACAAGTTTTAAAATGCGTTGGATAGATTAAGTTTGTTTGTTTGTTGTTTTTTTTTCAGACTCAGTGCCCCTAACCCTGTAAAAAGGAGAAGAAGGAAGAAGAAAGGATGGAAAGGTTGAAACTTGAATTGCATAATATTGGAAAATAACGAAAAAAAAACAAGAAGTTGCATGTGTATTACAGTGCGAGGAAGCTTCCCTACGTATCTCCCTCTAATGTCTTCATGTAGGCCGACTACGGTCTTATTCTACATTTTATATGATGGAATAAGCCGGACAAGAGTCGCAGGACGACTCCCTCACACAATGAATAGTCCCCAGGTGTATCGAGAGCGTCGTCTAACTCAATCCAAATCAGGAGATGTAGACGCGACACAAAACTCGATGGATCCCACCTGTTAACCACTCCAACATACCCGCTAAAGTCACATTAGCATGACTATCACTACTATATGCGACACTTGTGGGCGCCACCGCGACCGCAGTATCCAATCATTAAATCATTAATTATTTGAAAAGAAAGAAAACTCAAGAACTATAAAAGTTAAGCGTTTACACAATATTTTAACAAATTAAACGAGTAAAAAAAATCACAAGAAAAACATTACTGCTACAGGAAAAATTTAAAATAATACTAACACGAAAATAAAAATCTATTTAATGGAAATGCGAAAATTGCCATATAGATACATATGTTGAAATTACTCTACTCTACATTAGAACCAACGAAGTTAACTAGTCAAAACCTCATTACCACAATAGTTTGGGCGCCATATGTTGCAACCCACAGTGATGGCACTGCACTGGAACATTGACGAATCCCAGGATAGAGGCACTTTGACCCGCGGCAGTTCGAACCTTGCCATTCATGGTGTGCAGGTAGAGATCTAAATCCCTGATGAGTTCAATGGACCCTTTTCCTAGTATGCTGACAGTGGCTCCACTGTCCAATAGACCGATAAGTTTCCGCCCTTTGATTGTGATTTGAGCAAAAGGGCGGTTGTCTCCGTGCTGCGCTACGATAGTTTCCAGTGCAGTGCAATAACCGCATACTCCCTTTCGTATTTTTGGTAGTGCCCACGCTAGCCAATCCCATTTATCTTGGCATGGATTTTTGGAATGCCTTTAAAATTACCCCTGTACCCTTAGCTGTCGTTGATGCTCTTACGACACCGACATCCAGTGGCTTCCATCACTTGTCCCCGGAAGAGCAGAAGCGTCTCGATTTCGTCAAACAGCAGTTTCCATCATTTAATAAGTTGGGTTTGGGAAAAACTGATTTATTGTCACACTCTATTGATACCGGCACAGCAGTGCCTATCAAACAAAGACACTATGCAGTTTCCCCAGTGGTGCAGAAACTGATGTATGACGAACTCGATCGAATGTTGTCTCTGGGGGTAATTGAAGAAAGCCACAGCGCTTGGAGTTCCCCCGTCACGCTGGTAAGAAAACCTGAAAAAGTGCGCCTATGCTTAGATGCCAGACGCCTGAATGCAGTGACTCTCAAAGACGCATACCCGCTTCCTCTCATTGAGGGCCTGCTGGCCAGGCTGCAAGACACCAGATACATCACCAGTCTGGATTTGAAGGATGCTTTCTGGCAGATTCCGCTGGACGCGAGCGCTAAGGAAAAAACCGCCTTTACCATCCCTGGGAGACCCCTGTACCATTTCACAGTCATGCCGTTCGGCTTGTGTAATGCACCGCAGACAATGTGCCGGTTGATGCACAAAGTGATACCGCACGAACTGCATGATCAGGTTTTTGTATACTTGGATGACTTGCTGGTAACAAGCTCAACCTTGGACGAGCACCTTAAGCTGTTGTCCACAGTTGCCCACTTACTCCAAAAAGCAAACCTCACGATAAACGTTGAGAAGAGCAAGTTCATTCAAAAGGAGATCAAATACTTAGGCTATGTAGTTAGTGATGGGGTACTCAGTACTGACCCCGAGAAAGTATCTGGCATCCTGGCCTATCCCGTACCGCGAACGGCCAAAGATATCCGGAGGTTCATGGGTATGGCAGGCTGGTACAGACGGTTTATTCCGAACTTCGCAGCAGTTACAGCACCACTAACGGACCTTCTTAAAATCAAAAAACCATTCGTGTGGTCCGAATCTGCTAACCTGGCCTTTATCCAGACGAAGGAACTACTCGTGTCCGCTCCAGTCCTGACCAACCCAGATTTCACGCGACATTTTTACATCCAGTGTGATGCCAGCATTACGGGCATCGGAAGTGTCCTCTTCCAAAAAGATGACGATGGTGAGGAGCACCCGATCGCGTATATGTCCACCAAGCTGAACTCTGCCCAACGAAACTATGTTTGGCTGCCGTGTAGAGTGTCAAGCGTTTTAGAGCCTACGTTGAGGGGTTGCCATTCACCATCATCACGGATCATGCCAGTCTTAAGTGGCTTATGTCACAACAGGACTTATCTGGCCGATTGGCCCGTTGGAGCTTGAAGCTGCAGGGGTTCAACTTCAACATCGAGCATCGAAAAGGAACGCAAAACGTGGTACCTGATGCACTATCCAGATCGTACACCTTGAGTGAACTCGTCACGGATGTAGCTGAAGTTATCCCAGATACCGCCTTTTTAGATCCGGAGTACCTGGACTTGATCACACAGATTAAGGCAAGCCCAGAGCGTTACCAAAATCTGTTCACGGAGGAATGGCGAGTCTACATCCAGACCACTTCTAACAGTTCTTTGTTTTTGGACATACCGCAACGCAAATTATGGGTTCCTAAAAGCTATCACAGGGAACTTATTTCCCAGGCCCATGATAAACCTATGGCTTCGCACCGAGGAATAAGAAAGACACTGGAGCTATTACGTAGGAATTATTACTGGCCTAGTATCGCTAATGATGTTCGTAACCACATTGCTTCTTGCCTTACGTGCAAACAATGCAAGCCATCTAACCGCACGATGAGACCTCCAATGGGTTTACTGCGATGTTCCGAACGACCAATGCAGCGAATTTTCATTGATTTTATGGGGCCCTATCCACGTTCTAAGAGTGGTAATGTCTACTTGTTAGTCGTGCTGGACCACTACACCAAATTCATTTGGCTCAAGCCCATGGTGAAAGCCACCGCAGAAAACGTGGTCAAATTTTTAACAAGTGAAATATTTCTAACCTATGGGGTACCGGAAATCCTGCACACGGACAACGGCGTTCAGTTCACCTCCAAAATTTTCACCCAGCTGCTAAACAACTTTGGGGTCGAACATTGCTTCACGCCCTTATATAGCCCCCAGTCAAATGCCGCAGAACGCACCAACCAATCCACGCTAGCCGCTATACGCTCATATGTTGGCGAAGATCATCGCGAGTGGGATGAGCATCTTGCGGAGTCCTGCGCCGCGTTCCGACATGTGATACACGATTCAACAGGATACTCGCCGCACTTCCTGATGTTCGGTTATCAACCAGTAAGGCACGGATCAGAGTATGCTCTGCTGCGTAAATTAAAGGCTTTCGAAGATGGCGAGGTAACGCTCCGACCCTGCGACAGGCAGCGTATCGCATACGACCGAGTCAAAGCGAAACTAAGCGAGGCGTACAGCAAGGGAGCGCAACGTTATAACCTGAGAACGCGTACACAACAGTTTACTCCCGGGCAAAGAGTCTTTGTACGTAATCACGTACTTAGCAGTGCGGCAAACCGCTTTGCAGCCAAGCTAGCGCCTGTGTTTTATAGCGCAGTAGTCCGTCGGAAAATTGGGCAGGTGTCATATGAACTGGCGGATGAGGGTGGAAACCGGATTGGTGTATTCCATGCCCAGGATATTCGCTGCTAAAGCTATTTGCCCGGCGTGATGAGACCCACCTCCTGGGTCAGGTCGTCCCCACGTTTGTTGCAACCAGGGTACGGACCTTTTGGTGCCTAGACTCGCTGAACAGCAACAGAGTTCCGTGGCTGAGTAATAGCACTTTAAACGGTCGCGTGAGAGGCCTGGGTTCAAATCTAGGTGGAACTGCGTTCTATATTTTTTTTTCTTTTCCTTCGTTTTCGTCAGTGCAAGGGTCAGTTTAGGTCGTGGCACGGCCGCTGACCTTTCCGACAAAGAAACAGCTACCAGCAACGGAATAGTGGGTCAACGACAGATGTGACCCGCCGTTGTCGGACAGCTGAAAAACAAAAAATGAATGCGGGGGGGGGGGCAGTCAAGTTTTGGCGACAAAAGGTCGCACATCGGTGAAAGATTTGATAAAAACTTTTCCCGTAGCCGGGATAAAACACAAAGTGACTGATTGTAAGACATTGAAAATTGGAAATTGAAAATTAAAAATTAGGAAAGGAGACAAGTTATCGTGAAAAAAGAAAAAAAAAACTCTGAAAATATTAGTGAAAAGAAAAGGTGAACTCTGAGAAGACTGAATTGTTTTATATGGTGAAGTCATGCAAATTGCTAAATACCAACAACGTTGTGCTGCTGACAAATCAAAGCGGAAAAAAAAGTGTATTACAAAATAACAATTGAATTTAACAACGGAAACAAATGCATAGTGAACACAGTAGAACAAAAAAAAACAAAGACAAGTTTAACTAATAATCGAAGGGCCAAAGGGAAATAGTACATAGTTGATAATATGGAACAGAGCCGGAATTCCTAAAGTAGGAAAAAAAAACAAAAGTGAATTAACAATAGATTTTCTAAGGAGTATTGTCTATAATTGAAGTATTGTACAAGGGAAACAGAGAAAAAAAAATTAATTAATTTTCAATTTAATGCCGAATCAACGGCACCATTGGTTTCAGGCTTGAGCAGACCACGCAGATGGAGAGCGCTCCTCATCGGCAGCTTAAACGTGAGTTTAATTATTCTATTGATTTTGTTTAAGCATTTGAAACATTATTATTTGATTTTATTTTAATTTTTTTTTGTTTCTTTCCATTTTTTTTTATTTTTACATATACCTATTTAAGTTTTTTTTCTTTTTCTTCCTTTTATTTTGAATTTTGTTTATACATCTCTAGTATTAGTTGTATTATTATGATTTTTCTTGCTTTTTATTCGTAATTATATATTTTTTTTGGTCTTTCATAAATTTTGGCGTTTCACTGATGGAGTAAAAAGCGAGTGATTTTTTTTCAGGCTCAGTGAACTCTCCCTCATCCCAATCCCATTCCTTCTTTTTCGTTTTTTTTTTCTCTCAGAGGATGGTTCGGCACGGGCCTAGTTCTTCCTCCCCTAAAACAACCCACACCCCAGGATGGCGCGCTGAAGCTAGCCGGCTCAGTTGCGCCATCCTGGGGTGTGGGAGACTAGGCCAAATAAATTGTCCGCGACCGCAGTGCCATCACTGTGGGTTGCAACAACACATATATTTTATTTGTTAGGAATAATGATATCTCGGCAATGTCACGCAAGAGACTGTCGCGTGCATCCTGAAAAAAGGACTTCGAGGCCTTGTGCACACAGCGTTATACACATATATGATATCATGTGCGAAAACTTGTTGGAGTGAGGTCCTCTTGGATTTCGATGCTACATAAAATTTGATTTTTTTTATGTAAACTCAGTTCCTTGATCTGAAACTAATATTGAGGGCACACCGAAGAATTGTGACACATGCCGTAGCATATGAATCACTGGTCCTGTCTTCGTTGACTTTGCTGACCACAGCACTACAAACTTCGCGAAATTACACACCATACCGATAACATATTGGTTTTTGGTTCTACTCCGCAGATATAGTCCCAGATGATCAATATGCACAGTGTGGAATGAAATAGCATGCCTCTTCGGCGTATATAGCCGCCTACTAGCAAATAAGTTCAAAATAATCACCACTTTCACTTTATTAGTTTCGTTTACATTTTCACTGAACCTAACGTCCTGACTCTCGAAGATTTTCTTTTGGTATGGGCTTGATGTCTTCTCCATTTTATTAACTTCCCAGTTCCCTATGGGAAGTTATTGTAATGGGGTCGATTTTGCGAATCCCAAATTTTGACATATCTCCACGTTTTAAGGTCTCTAGAATCCAAATCCATCGTTTTTAGAGAGATGTCTGTGAGTGTGTATGTACGTATGTGCGTATGTGCGGATGTGCGTATGTGCGTATGTGCGGATGTGCGTATGTACGTATGTGCGTTCGGAGTAATTTTTCGTCTCGATTATCTCAAGAACCAAACATCGGATTGACGTGGGACTGGTTTTAAACGACGCGTAATTACGTAACTTAGAACTGAATGACTTTTCAGCAAAATCGGTTGGGCCGTTTTTTATTTAGGATGAAAAAACTGAAAAAACGACTAAAAATTGCTTATTTTTAAACTGTTGATACGCACTATTAATTCGTGCAGATACCAAATACCTTCATAGTAATGTTGTTATTATTGTGCGTTTTAGCAAAATTGTGATCAAATTTGTAAAAAATGTTATTTAAAAAAAAGATTAATTTATAAAATTGCAAACTTTTATTATCAGGTTTGGGTGAATGGGAGTAGAGACGCTAATGCAGTTAATAATTGGATATTGTTATAAATAATTTAATATTGTTAATAGCAATCAAATAATATTAGTTATAATCTGATATTGTATATATAAATTCAATTATAATTATTCAGTAACGGTCAAACATTCTTAATAACGAATGATTATTTTAAACAATAATTAAATACCCTCAATAATAGTTGTGGATTCCGAGGCCGAGATGGAGGACAAGAAGGGTGATGAGGACGAGGTTGCCAAGGCTTTGGTAGAGGATGACCAGGTGGTGGAGACGTCTTCCTCTACCAAAGCTTTTATGGTTAGATAAAAAATTGATAAAAATAGTAACAGTAATTATATTAATTTAGAATAATAATGTTTAATAATAATTATTATTAATAATAATTATTATTAATAATAGTAATTAATAATAAAAGCAAATTATAGCTTTTTATACAACCACTGGGAAGTTAGTCGTGTGGGCCTCGAGGGTCGCACTTAGACCACATTTTTTTTCTTAAATTTTTCACTAAAGTTAATTGTCTTCTCGTTTTGAGTAAAGTGATATCTGCGTGATCCAACAAATTTGTACCAATGATTATGGGAATATTCAGTTTTTTATCATGGGTTAGAACCTCCTAATCTAGTCAACAACTTCGTCTTCTAGTGTGCTTTTGGTTTAGCTACTTGCTAACACTCTTATTGCACATTAATGGAGGTTCTTGAGGTTCTTCGGGATGGCGTCCTCTTTAGGTGCTGTCATTTACCATCCGCCACCAGACAGCACGACCACGGTTAGGCTTGTTGATGGGTTAAGCTCGTTATATTTCAATCTTTTT
The DNA here is from genome assembly GCA_963942545.1 of Oxycera nigricornis. NCBI lineage: Eukaryota > Metazoa > Arthropoda > Insecta > Diptera > Stratiomyidae > Oxycera > Oxycera nigricornis. Next base: position 88,039,069 of record OZ012659.1, read on the forward strand.
TTAATATTTGTATCTGCGAAGTATAACGACTGTCAATTGGTTCGTATATATGCCTACGTCGCTATATTATAATATTAAAAATAGTTGAAATATAACGAGCTTAACCCATCAACAAGCCTAACCGTGGTCGTGCTGTCTGGTGGCGAATGGTAAATGACAGCACCTGAAGAGGACGCCATCCGTCATCCCGAAACCACACTTCCCATTTGATTATGGGAACTTTTTGCGCGTCGTTTGGCACAATAAGAAGATCTGTTGCGGATCAATTCTCAATTTTAGTAGTTCATTTTTTTCATTTCTTCCAAATTGGAATATATTCAAATTTCCCTCAGTACACGTCCAAATCATCAGCATTGGCAGTACTAAATCCCAATTTAGTAATCCACCACACGCGCTGTCTCTCTTGCGAGGTGAGTTTAAGTGATCGAGCGCGAATCGGTTCACTTTGCATGCTGTCGCCCTCTGATTGGCCGAAAAGACTCTGACATATTACCATATATGGTAATAATTGGAGCAAAAATGCTTCAACGGGTGATCGCGGTGAAAAAGTGTAGGAGGTGAGTTGACGAAAAGGAGTTGGAAAAGTGGTGTTGACCGTGACGGTCCTTTTTTTTTTTTTTTTGAAAAAAAAATATAAAAAAAGAAGTTTCCTTTCATGGAAGAATTGGTTTGTCTGCTGAAAGCTCAACTCTTGAAAAAGAGTGGAAAAATACGAAGGTAACGACTGGAATCGGATGATACATCCTGATGTGGGCTCGGTTCCGGATGTCTTGATAACGCTGGGATTTTGGGACGCGACCTGCTTTCCGAAGAGAGGTAAGGTTTCTCGTCGGAGTTCTCGGATAAACAAGTAGAAGCACCGTGGGTCAACTCGCGCAGTTCGTTGAAGCCGCTCACTGGGCTACAGAGCCCCCAAAAGTGCCTTTCGCGACCAGCCCCATTGTCACCAAAAGCTTTGTATGGGAGAGTTTGTGATGAATCAAGAAGTTCGCGACCGAGTTGATAACGTCGGCTTGAACGAGCCGAAGACGCCCTTCAAGGACGACGTAACTGGTGAAGCACGTGTTCAACAAGGAGATGACTGATCTGCGAAGCAGCACGCAAGTGGTGTTCAAGCCATCGGCCTCATAAAAGTTGTTAAGTGTTCTGAAATTCGGATAGTTCGTGCGGCAGCGTGGAGGAATCGCAAATTTGCGTCGTGATTTAGTCAGTTCTCGCTGGACGCATTTGCAACAGTGAAATACCGATTGTCGATGCAACAACTGTAAATAAGGAACACATTCTGGCTATCATAAGTGTCGTCCGGCCGTTTGGTTGTTTAGCGCAGCGAGAACGGTCGTCCTGCGATAATACTACAATCCACATTGGAAATGCCTTTGACACTCTTATCAAATTAATTGCGAGATCATACATAAAACAAAAAAAAAACGTTTTATAACATCACATAACAATTCAAATGAAAATCAATATGCATCCGCATATTCTACAATTTAATTAAAGTTCATTTATTATTCGAAAATCAATTAAAAAAAAATATATATATATAAATATATATAAAAATATATATAAAAATATATATAAAAATATATATAAACATAAGTGAAATAATATGAAGTGAGTTTTTCTTCATGGTTCTCCTCTCCTCAGCATGTGCGCGATTGGGTTTTTGTCCGGGTATAAAAGTTTCTTTTGTAGATGTGCATTTTATTCGCCCACGACCCGGTGAGCTAGCCGGTTTATAAAACATGTTATCTATGGTCGCCTCTATGCGACCACTGTTGGTGGGTGCTCCGCACGGGGGCCTCCTCTCGGCGGTCATCGTCCATGGTGCGTCCGAAGTGGCGGAGCACATGGATGATGATTGACTGGGAGGGAGGTGAAGGAATGCGGGGCACGCAACAGATCTATCTCCAGCTCGATGTTATGAACAGTCACTTTTTTTTAACTTTGGCTTTTGATATCACAGTCGATCCACCAAAACCATTTATTCGGGGATCGCATTTGATAATGGGCCACCCATGTTCATCCATTATTTTCTGGATTATTGTAGAGCAATTACTTCCCAGATCCAAGAGGCTCTTAACGTTATATCTCCAACTTTCACCTCCGGGTGGTATCCGTCGTTTTTTATATACTAGTCAAATATTCTTCGGTTTGGTCTTACAATTCCTGGTGAAGTGACCAATTTGAGAGCACTTGAAGCACTTTTTTGCTTTGCAGTAGTTGCAAGCTTCTCTATGATCTGGTCTTGTATTAGAATTTGCGTGCCTGGATTTTTTTGCCCGCGGAGCAGCAGAATGAAAATCTTTTGAATGATTTCCATGGGATCATTTCGCTAGAGTTTCTCTGCTAGTCACTTTCTCCAAATTATCAAGCGTTTTGATTTTTTTTCAATAATGCTTGAAGTGACGTAAATGTTACAGCCAGCAAAGCTCTCTTCATATAAAAATTACATAGTCCTTCTACTATATACTCCCCAATTGATTCTTCTCCTAGGCCAGATTTTTTGCGTAGTGCCACCATTTCGTTGAAGTATTTCTCTGCATCCTCGTTTGAGCCTCGTTTTCTTTCCATCAACCTCCCAAGTGTTGAGGTCTCATTTTGACCGGAATGGAAACATTTAACCAGCGCCGCCTTAAGGGCAGACCACGAAGTGACATTCTCTTGATACCTCTGATACCAGAGGTTAGCAGCAACGTCCAATCTTAAGCTACAATACAAAATCTTCACCTGATCTGTCCATTCGTACAGTTTAGCTATCGACTCAAAATCGTGCACCCAGCTTTCTACTCCAAATTTTGAAGTTCTCGGGTCGAAGGGAGAAACGAGGGACTTCACTTCAGAAAAACCTACTTTCACTAAACTTGCCACACAATATGTCGGCGTAGACGAAAAAGCGTCATTGATAGACGAACCGTTTGACTCATTTCGCGGGACCATTTCTTGATTTGTTCGACGTAGTTTCGCCACTTCTTCGCGTAACCGCTGCAACTCACTCAATATTTCATTCATTTCCGACATCTTTTCGGCAGGTTATTTCGACACGCACGATAAATTCGAAGCTAACACCGACGGATAATAGTTTTTAGCTTTCTAATTTCACTTGTTTCTCTTTCACGGCACTAAGGATTTATCTCACTTCTGAATTATTATTACGGACTTTTTATAGAAGGCTCGTTGTGTTCGCGCTGGACACTTACGGTTCAACTCCTTGCCTCGCCTTGCGTATTGACAAGACTAATCTGCCGCGATCATCTTTGATGATCCAGGAACCAGCAATCGTCTCTCATCGTTTTTCGTCACATCCATGCTACTTTTTACTTAACATTCCTATTCCATAATTTCATGCGATTCAAGGTTAGTATCCTACTTTCCTAATAATTGTTTTTTCTACTCGACCCTTTTCTGTTAACACAGATGGTCACCACTCATGCAAGATGTGTTCACAGCGCTGGTCCCTGTTTTTATTACTATTTACCCATGAAGATACCGAGGCAAGGACAAGACCCCGTCTTTTTTTTAAATACGATTAGAGTAGCAAACAAGAATTTCGCTTGGTTCGTAACACTAAAATTAATAAAAATGACAATAGTAAAAATAGCTTTAATAGAAAATAATATTCACTTTGCAAATTCAGATTTTGATAGTTCTTTCTCCATAATGTAACACATCGTTCAATAAGTCCCGAGACTAACAACGAAAACAGCATTTTTTTCAAAAATCATGTTTATTCATCAATATAATCTCCTTTTAGAGTGATACAATCTTTCCAACGCCTTTCCAACATTTCAGTTTCGGCAATGACCTCCTCATTCGAGCCAAATTTTTTTCCCTGCAGCATTTTTTTGAGATCAGCAAAGAGCCAGTAGTCGCTGGGTGCTAAATCTGATGAATACGGGGGGGGGAGGGGGGTAGTAAATCAAAGCCCAATTCGTTCAATTTTGCCATTGTTTTCATGGACTTATGGCATGGTGCATTAACTTGGTGAAAAATCACTTTTTTCTTCTTCATGTGCGGTCGTTTTGCTGCGATCTCCTCCTTCAAACGTACCAGCAAGTCAATATAATATTCACTGTTCTATTTCATTCACTGTTGATCGATTTACCTTTTTCCAGGTAGTCAATGAAAATCACGCCATGTGTATCCCAAAAAACATTCGCCATGACTTTGCCAGCAGACTGCTGCGTTTTTGGACGCTTTGGGCGGCTTTCGCCAGCCATGCGCCACTCAGATGATTGCCGATTCGACTCCGGAGTGAAATGATGTATGCATGTTTCATCCATGCTCACAATAATGATTTCACTAAATTTTGTTTTGTTTTTAACAATACATTTCTTCGTTTTTATTTATTTATTTTATTTATTTATTATTATTATTATTATTTTATTAGCTGCATTTCAATTAAACTTTGTAACAGGAAATCAACTGCACTTAGTAACACAAGATGCACTTCGGAAGTTTCGGGATCGTACAAAGGTCCTAGTTCGTTGAGAACATCCTCCTCCTTCAATTCTGGGAGACTTTCAGCGAGGAATTGGATCTCTTGTTCTCTTCTTCATTTCAATTAAAAAAGGTGTATTTTTATTTTAAAACTTTTTATTTGTTACACTTCTAATATTTCTGTTAGTTACTTTGGATGCAAGTTAACTGAATGAAAACTATATTATAACGCAGAATAGCAACTGGAATGAATACTGTTGAGTTCTTTCTCTTAATATATATAATTCTTTTGTTTATCCTACAAATTCCTTAAAGGTAACTTAATATTATATATGCTATAATTTTGTATTCAGCCCATCTCTAATCTTTATTTATTATTTCCCATTTTTATCCTTATCTTTCAAATAAGGGCAATTGTTTAAGTTATGCCGATCTGATTTGTATATTTCGCAATAGTGCAACTTTCGTATTTTATCTTATCTGTGGAATTTCCGGTAATTGGCATTTTGGATATTTTGAACTTTATTTGACCCGATCAAATTTCAAATGCAATGTTATTACTGTTGTGGTTTTGTGATGTGCAAACTTTAAACAAAAACGGAAATGATTCGGGGTTTAGGTATTTGAGGTAATGTGTTTCGGATATGACTCAGAGTATTGCCTTTTGTTGCGAAATCAGAATATTGCGTTTTGTTGCGAAATCAGAATATTGCGTTTTGTTGCGAAACGGAAGATGTTATAGGTGTTTCCTGGGATATGACTTCACGTATCGACGCAGGAAATCATTTTTATTGCGAGTAAATAGTGATAAACAGCTCTCTGAATCGTCGACTCGTTGCTGTTTTTGTTCCACTGAAAGCAATCGCGGCACCCACTTGGAAAAAACCTCTTTCATGCTCAATTTTTCATGAAGGATTGTAAATACGCCTCCAGATGATATCTGTGTCATTTCTGCAATCTCACGGACCTTCACTTTTTGATTTTTCATTACAATTTTTAACACTTCACTCACATTTTCCTGTGTAACGGCTTCCAATGGCCTACCCGAACGTTCCGCATCGTTTGTGTTCGTACGACCACGTTTAAACTCAGTGTACCAACGACAAATCGTTGGTTTGGATGGAGAGGAGTCCGGGTAATGTTTTTCAAGCCATTGCTGGGCTTCTACGGTGTTTTTACCCATTAAAAAACAATGTTTTATCAACACGCGAAACTCGCTTTTTTCCATTTTTCAAACAAATTACAAAGTGACTTCACTCTAACCTCGATACCTCTGCTGTCTGTGATCCGATCGACGTGAAATTCTTACACGTTTCATGTAACGGTTCGCACTCTATGGGAACGTGTCCAGTTTCTTACTACTAGTACCATCTCTGGGTTAGTCTCGGGACTTATTGGACGATGTGTTAGTTGCTTCTTCACAGATAAACAATTATACACTAGTTACCAGAACACTGCTGCGCCAGTCGCCTTTTCTAAAAATTTAGTCTAAGTTGAACAACTAACGACTGCGCTAAAAATAAATGCGTACAAGCTTAAATACTAATTTCTATTATGTACATACATGAATTCGGTAAAGCATAGATTTTCCTAATTATATGCATCTCTTATCTTTAAGGGATTTTTTATTTCCTTTACAGTTTGGTAAATCCCTATGTCATGGGTCGACGATAATAAACTTGCTTACGTTTTACCTGTGTAGTTTGTAAGGGATATGCAGTGGATGCTAATGTAATTTGCGCTCCATACGTGGTAATATTTTTTCTCTAGACCTTGAACGTCTATCCTCCTCAAAAGGACGATTAAATAACGTCTAATTGTATAGTTTTTTAAACGTGAGCACCCAGGTACCTTGTGTGTGCAACGAATATGTATTTGAAAAAAAGAGGGATATATCTGGCGTTTGTATTCATTCAATTCATTTTATTTATTTTAGATCAAAAACAAAACATAAGGGGAAAAACATTGTAAACCTAATACAGCAGGTAAAATACAGGTAAATCGCGCAGCACACCCGAGTGTACCACTGGAACACCCAGGTGTACACGTATTTTTACGCACTTTTTACCTGTGTAAACAAAGAGCGAATGATAGAAGCGAGAATAAAGGTGAAGCGAAAGGTTCCAAAAGGTATTTTAACATCCAGCGCAGATAGTATCATCAATACTATGCTCGCTGCAAAGCAGTGACGGCTCGTGACACAAATTTTTGGGTCGGCCGAAAAGGAAGCTCTAATTTGTCAAATTAATTTTTTGGTGCTTGTTGTAAAGAAATTAGTGTGCATGTATTTCTGTCCAAAAAACAATTATCTAATCTTCGTGCGAAACCAAAAAATTAAATTGTCCAGCAAGAACCACGAGAAGGTTTAGAGCATTCTCGCCAGGAAGGGAAGGGAATGGCCAGGAGGGTATTGGAAGGATTGATAAAAATGACAACAATAAAAATCATAAGAACATGCCAAGTACGAGCTGTGACTAAAAGGATGGTTGTACGGGTGGAAGAAATTGTAAAAAATAAAGCATTGTAATTCATACTATAACTTAGAATATTCAATTATAAATAAGCTTTTTCTTTAAAATATAAATAAATGAATAAATACGTACACAAATCCTAAGCATTACCGATAGAATATTAACGAGAGAACTGAACTACAAACTAGTTAACATAAAATAAATCTTCAAGATCAAAAAACAAACGTTAAAGCTGGTTACTAAAAGCATATAAAAAGCAATGGACATTTTTATTCAATTTCTATAAAATAATTCAATTCTACGGTTTTTAGTTGCCGCGAAATCATCGATTATTTCATCGTAAAAACTATCACTTTTCATCAATTCTTTGACCAATTTTCGTTCAATTGCTAATAACGACAAACTATTTATACGCGATTGGGTCATAGTATTTCTATTGTAAGTTTTTATTCGTTTCAAAGTTGAAAAACTTCTTTCGGCTGAAGCAGATGTTGGCGGGAGTGATACAATTAAACAAAAAAATCTATAAACTTCCGGAACATCATCGATGATTTCGTTGTCATAAATAAATTTAACCATGTCATCAACTTTATTGCTGTTTCCAAATATTGCTTTATCTGAGTATAAAACTTGCAACTCTCTTTTCAATTTTTCACTGTCAAAAAATTGACCGTAAACGCTATTTAAAATATTAAACTGTTTTTCGGGAAATTTTTGATTGTATGAATCAAATTTAGAGTGGTTAATTAACTCTAAAAAACTAAGGGATGAAATATCTTTGAACCGTAATTCAACTTGATTGATTAGCAGGTCTAATATTTCGTAATATAACCTTTTTTTGGAAAGCTGATGATCTTCGATGTCACCTGTTTTGCGGCGTTTAACAGACGGAGGTAAAACATTAGAAATTAGTTCTATTTCAGAATAAATATTTGTAAAATAAGATTCATCATTCCTGAAACTTTGAAGAGTAGACAAAAGAGCGGCAATTCTGGCATTGCAGTATGCAATATCAGATAACTTATTCTGGAGTATGGAAAAAACCAGATCTGTGTGAGAAAAAAACAGATTGAAAGTATTAATCAAAAATAAAAAATCAAAATCGATAAGTAATCTTTTGAAACCGATGGATTCCCGTATAGATATGTCATCCCATTCATCACAATTTTCCACAGTTTGACTGAAAACGTCAATCAAACTATCTCTATTGCAAAACAAAGTATGCACAATACGGGACTTGAAATTCCAACGAGTTTCTGCATTTGAAGGCAATCTTTTCCTGCAAATCGAATCTAAGAGACTAGTACGCTTAGTGGATTTTGAAAAGAAAGCTGAAAATCCCGATACATTTGAGAAAAATATTCTACACTCCTGAATTTTTTTACATGAATCTTGAAGCACTAAATTCATCTTGTGTGCATAACAATGAATAAACAATGCTTGAGGAGCAATTGCTTTAATTTGAGATTGCAATCCATTAATTTCACCAGCCATAACCGCGGCTCCGTCGTAAGTCTGCCCGATCAATTTTTTTTCAATATTGAATAGCCCGAATTGTTCAACCAGAACATTATAAATGTCATTTGCACGGCGACCTTTACTGATATTAAAGAAACCAAGAAACCGTTCTGTTATTTGACCCTTAAAGACAAATCGAAAAATAACGGACATTTGAGAAAAACAACTAATATCAGTAGTTTCGTCTACTTCCCAAGAAAAGCAACTTGCGCTGTTAATTTGACTGCTGATTTGATTATTTACTACTTTTATTATGGCTTCAATCAATTCATTTTGAATCGTCTTTGACAGTCCTGTAAAAACCGATGATTGAGAAGAATCTATAAATTTATTAAAATCGGAATCTAAGTTCGAAGCGAATTTGGCTAATTCTTTAAAATTTCCTTGATTGTCAGATTCTGCCGTCTCATCATTGCCTCTGAATGCCATTTCCTGCGTTGAGAGAAAAATTATCATGTTTATCAAATGCCTCATCATTTTTCGATTTTCTCGCACGTTTTCATTATATTTACTGATACCGTCTCGACGAGCGGTATCCAAAGCATTCGCGATGTTTAATTTACCGAGTAATTTATATTTCAAAGCCGAGTGGGTATGTTCTTTCGAGTTTTGGTGCTTATTTAGTGCGCGGTGAATATCTTTTAAATTATCATACCCCGTAGTACTGAATGGGTTAGTTGTATCCGAAAATAAAATGCAACACCAGCAAAACACTTTATTACGATCTTCACTACCAGTTAGCCAAGAAAATTTATCGTAAAGTCGAACGGAAAACGTACGGTTATGTCCAGCTTTTTTTGGATCATATTTCCCATTTTCGGTCGTGGAATTTGTAAATTTTTAACAAAATGTTTTTCTTCATAAGACATGTAGTTAAATTTATTTATTAAAAGATGATTTATTAAATCACCTTTTCTACTTGCACATTCTCTAACACTTTCCAAAACCATCTCCATTGCGCACTTCACAATTATAAAAATCTTTAAAGAAATTTTAATTCAAATTTTTCTACTCTAGCAATTAAAAACAACTACCAAAAGCAGCAATAAAAACAACTACGAAAAACACACTCTTCTGAGCAAAACACAGAATTAATTTATTTAATTAAATAAGTCACAATATGGAAGAGAAGACCACCACCGTTCTACTATCAAAACACTATCTACTATAACAAACTCGTACTTGACGTTTTTCTTCATCCCAGTAAAAAAAATCTATTTCCATTGCTATTTCCATTGCTATTTTTTTCATATTCCCCCTAAATGCGGCTGGCCTACACGGGGTGTGAAATTCGATTCGAAACACCCAAATAAATGGTTAGTATGGAAAAGAACATTCGAATGGAGGCTATCTGACAAGTGTTGAGTGACCAAGACTGTGCTCGGATGCGGCAAATTTTCTTTGGCCGCAATTTCATTCGTTGCTTTCTTGATTCTCGCTTGTGCTTGCTATGTATGTATGTTTGCTGGGTGCGATGCGGCCGCCGTTTCGGTGGGTGGATGATGCATTGTACTCATATGTATGTACATATGCTTGTATGAAATATTTTAAATTAGGACTATTGACCGGCCGTCGTATTATGTTGCGTATATCAACTAGGATTGAAATGTGTTATTCGTTTACATTATGCTGCTTCAATTTTATTTCATTTGTAGCCCAGGACTGTATATTCGGCTAATGAAAAACTAAAGATTGGATGACGTAAATATAGGTAGCAGCAGGCAACGTGTAGTAGTTAAGTCCTTAAAATTAAATGTTTATCCTTTTTTTATCATTGATAATAATTTCCTGCTTACGATGATTTTCTTGGTACGGCCGGGCCGACCTTGCCGCCCCTGACGAGCCGCCACTGCTGCAAAGCGATTTCTGGTATGTTTCGCATGCTTCACGCGTCAGTCGTTTTTTCTTTCATAAATGGCACCTTCCCTTTTGTGGAATGCGACATGACGATTTTAGACATTTGGCAATACTAACTGAAGACAAAGATCCTGAATAAATTTTCGACGGGCATCAGTTGAACTATTCTCTTGGAATATCATATAAGCCGCAAGAGCAGAAACATCCAACATATTATAAAAAAATGCGAGAGGCCATCTTAGTGTTCGACGTTTGCAACTGTATTCCCCTAACATCTTATCCATAATATTCACACCTCCTTTCGTGTGATTATAGTCAATAATGATGAGTGGTTTTTTCACATTGCCTACAACTTCCGTCGTGTAATGACTTGTTGATAATAAAACGACGGATTTGTTTTATTTTTCTTTTGGGAAAATAAGAGCACAAAGTAACGTCGTCTCGAAAGCCAAACACACTCGAAAATATTTCTCTTGATCAACCTTTTGGCACTTAAAACTGAGACGGGATAAATGTTCGTTTCTTATTTACAGTGCCAACAATTGAAAGGTTGTACTGCACCATCAATTCCTTAGCCAAATTGAAAGATGTAAAGAAATTATTACATGTGACAGTTCGACCGGATCCTTTGAATATGTTTTTTTTTCTCGTTGATCATCTGGACGCATACCGATACGGATATAGCTGCTCATCTATTGTGATATTGTCACCGGCATTGTATGAATTTCGCAATCTGTCGTTGAGCATACACCAAATGCCTTGTATTGCTGTATCTTTTTCTTCTCTGGCCAAACGTTGTTCTCTTTGAATAGGATTATCGAAACGGATATATTTTGATAACTGCCAAAACGATGTAGTGACATAGTTGCACGAAACATGGAATGAGTTTTGTTTGGATTGTTCGCATTCCAAGCAGCACAACTTTTCTTGGCGCGACGATTCGTTTCTCTTATAAGCTTGAATGTTTGTTGGGCGCCATTTGTAATGAAATGTTTATCGGCGAACGATGTCGCTTCGTAATTTCAAGCCAACAGGACTTGTTCGCCTCAATGGACGTTAAGTCCCCGGGACGAGGCAACGAACCCATGTGTCGTTCAGACGAATTCGGGTTCGGTCTCTACCTAGCTAGAGGAGTGATGGCTGCTGGCAGGCCAGCTCAGCTCGGCGCGTATGGTCGTGGGTGCGTTCTCTAGCATCAGTCCCGAATCTCATTTCCAGAGATTCAGCCATCAAGTTGCTTGCTTACATACCGACAAAAATTTTCATCAAACAAAAACTATTCCTCTTGTGAGGCTATAGCCTCAGGTATACCTCCTGCGTTACTTTATCCAAAGAATGCTCGGGCACATACCGAGATAATACCGCGTTCAAGACCTACCCGAGAGAAAAAAAATTCTTTACGTTACATTGATCTAGTGTAAAAATTCCGAAACTATTCAAAAAAAACGAAAAAAAACGAAAGACTACCGCGTACCGGAACAATCTCTCGGGTGGCCGTGCTACTCTCGACTAGGAAGACGAGCCTCAGCGGAGCTCGCCAGGCGCAGATGTCGCTGCCTGGGCCCGCCCTACCATGGCCTAGCGCTTGCGTGTCCGCATGTGTTGTGCGCACTAGCCCCACCAATACTTACTTCAGCCGTATGAAGTCTGATTTGCTCGACACCACAATAGTCACCTGGCGAGACGACACGCCTTGCAGCCTGTTTTCGATCCTTGCGTGCACACGTACGTTGATTTCCGATTTTGTAACAAAAATTGAATCCACCGCCTGTGAACAATGTGCAGCCTCTTAGTCCCGTTATAAAGTAAGCACCATGTACTCTCGATTTCCTTATCTCTATCTCCTGAATTGCCAACACGGAGCGATTTACGCGCTCAGACGCATTTGCCTGGGGGGAATAAATGGCGGTGTATATGTGACGCACTCCGTACTCTTTTAAGAGCTGATTAAAAAGTTGGCTCCTGAACTGAGACCCAGAGACGATAGTTTCGGGAACTCCAATCAAATGGAACAGGTCCTCTTCTAAATATGATGTGATAGCTTTTGCCGATGCAGCCCGGAGTGGTTTTAATAAAGAAAATTTGGACAAATGGTCCAGGACTACTAGTATGAAAGTGTGGCCGGCCGTAGAACGAGGGTATGGTCCAAGGAGATCGATGTACAAACGCTGAAAGATGCAATCCGGAACAACCGTAGGACGCATGGGACCTCGTAGAGTTTGGTTGGGCGTTTTGGTCATTTTGCAGACGTCGCACGAACTGACATACTCAGTGACTTGTTTGGTCATGGATGGCCAGTAATAGAACTCTCTTTAAGCCGCTTGAGTGTTTTTCCGATACCCCCGTGGGCACTAAGCGGATGGTCGTGTGCTCGCTGTATTACGGAGGCAGTCAGTTCGTCCGGAACCCAAAGTTTCTATGCGTCTCTGTCCTTGGAAACTTTGGGTTCCGGACGAACTGACTGCGTTTTCGTTTCAGGTTTTGGTCCACCGTTTAATTCTTGTTGCCTTGTATTACGACGAATATTGTGATTGCTCCAATCTATGCCGTCACGAGCTATGAAAACCGTTACATTTTCATTGATTTCACTAACATCTTCGCCCAATTCTTCATCACTGCTATCGACATCGTATTCATTTTGATTTTTAATGATGGCATTTTCTTCCAATTCTATATCCGAATCAACATCATCATTTGTTGCAAAGTTATTATGTTTTTCCTCTTGATTTGCTAAATCACCCAGCAAAAAATCAGGCTCATTCAGGTAGTCGCTTGCCTACACAAAATACATAATGACAATTTCAATGTTTAGCAACACAAAAATAAAGTTAAAAAAATACTTACATCGCTTTCACCGTCCGATTCTTTCAATAAACTTCGTACATATTCCTCATATTCTAAATTGCTCAATTTTGCAGCTCGTCGTATATTTTGTCGATTATTTGGCACTGTAATACTATCTTGCACCAAATTGAGCACATTATCTTGCTCGCCATCATTAGTTTGCACGTTATTTTGAAACATTTTGAACACAACACAACTGTAAAAGATGATTCGTCGTCGATGATTTTTAAGGTGCCGTGAAGTCCTCTGTGTTGGATACCGAATTCCGAAACTTATATTCCTCGAGGGAGATCCGTGAATTAGCGCTGTACAGGTAAAGCGCTCTATTAGCGAGGAAACAGGGTTATATTAGGGTACCTACCGGCAAGTGAATTGCCACATATCTGGCGCAGGATTCATGATCCAAGCTAGCCTATATTTCTTATATTTTTAGCGACTGGTTACGCTATAATGGTAGCGCTTCTAAAGCCAAGTTACGGCTCGAGCGTTTTGCCAAACTACGGCAATAATTAATAATTCAAAAGAGTCAAAAGTAAGACTATGACTATCTTTTCTTTATTCTACAATTCCATTTATACAATTTTTACATCTTGATATATTATCCCTACTCTAATATTTTAATTTACTTAATACATAATCCCTACTCTAAAACTGAAAGAATTGAATATAGTCAATTCATTCTACTAACCAAAATATCGATCAGCATTTTTCCATATGACCCAATTTAAAAATGCAACACTCATAAAGTCCATGAGTAATGACTTCTCAAGTTTCTTCCCAAAAGGTACATGCAAGTATGTCGTACATTGCACTTGTCAACGCTAAGCGCCGCTTAGTCTGGCACGGTCGTGATGGGCTAGTACAAACATTCATTCTTGTGTCTATTTTTAGTGACATCATGAATTGGACTTTCGTATGAGAAGATTATGTGTAATGTAAAACGAGTATTGCAAAGTGAGCATTACAAAGCGATCGTAAATTATGCATTTGTATAGTCTACGACTGCTCGTTAATTATTGATTTGTGGGTTGTAGGAAAATGCTGATTGGTTGTGGGAATAATTCTGTAGATCCACTACACAACTATTGGCAATGAAATCCGGCGTCTTACTAAATCCAAAACATCACATTCATGTGGAAAAACACGTACATACCCACAGTTCACCTCGAAATACACACAATGCCATACAAAATTCTTGCAAAATACTGCGTAGTACACCCGCCCACCACGGTGTACCAAGAGTATGTTAGAGGAAATTCAGACTACACTCCCCTCTAACTCAAATCGTATTTGCCCAAAACACACGAATACGTGTGGAATACCGTGGAATGGGGTTACTTCGATCAATTTAGAAATTCAAACTACTATATGTTATCTTTTGCAATAGTGGCTTAAATTTAAAAACAAAAACTGGAGCATCAACTTTTCTCTATCTTTCTATCGTGAAAATTATCACTAAAAATGTTTGAAAGCAAACGAGAAAAAAATAAAAGAGTTGTGATCAAAGTAAAACGGAAAGTGGGGTTACTTTAATACCGATTGTTCTTAGTAGATTTTTATAGGCATTAATTAAAGATTTGTCATCTTTAACTATCACGAACCTTGTTTGACTTCCAGTTGATTAAAAACCTTGAACTGGCATAGGGTCTAGTTCTAGTATTTTACAAACGTATCTGTACGTTTTTCGCCACGTCTGGTGAAAAATTTCCCCAACACAAATTTTTCAACAGTACATGCTAATTCCTGGTCTTCACAATCTACATCTGTGCTGGCTTCATTGTTTTCTTTTCTCTCTTTTCGAGTTCTCGTGCGTAATACTTCCGACATTCTAGTTAATCACTGTCTGTTGACTTTTAGTAGGTCTTAGTTCTTGTGCGTCTAAAACTGAGGGGATATGATTTTCTTCCTGATCGTCATTGTGTTGATCTGCATGTGTAGCAATGCTCTTTCCAGCTGCTACATCTAGCCGTTTCTTTTTCCTAGCAGGTACATTGAGATTGATCAATGATCAATGTCACCACTCGGAGTGATGAAAGAAACCCCATAGCCAAAAATGTGACTAGAAAAATATATGGTTAACGTTTTAGCACGTTCCTTTTAAAGTTATTCAAGAGTATGAAATATTAAAAACCATTACTTACGTTTTTTGTCATGTTACGTCTATATTTTTCGTAACGCTTTTCACTACACCACAGCCGATCCTGGCCACGGTTTGGGCAATCCTACCCGGCTTCACCCGCGAAGAGGGGTGTGGCAAAATATATTTTTAAGAAAAAGGGCGTCACCCGTTTCTGCGCCGGGACTGCCCTGTCCGCGAACCTTGAAACGGGAATAGGGTCCGCGACGACCCGAAACCACCAACAAGGATAACCTGAAACAAGGACCCAAATGCCGGGCGTGATTCCGCGTCGCCACTTCACGCAATACGACAAGCTATAATCCAATGAGTTTATTATTTTTTCTAAAAAAAACCTAACTAAGTCCTAACTATATACACTTAACTCTACTTACAATCTTTTCCTTATCCTATTTCGTCGACTGCTTCTGGCTCCTCGCTCGTCGTCCTCGTCTTCTTCTTAATTTCGCTTGTGGGACCACGTTGGGTCTACCTTGTTTCTCCCCAGATGGTCACCCAAAAGCAACTGCTCCACACTCACTTACGCACCGCACCGTCCAAGTCTTCGTAACAAAAACCAAAAAGATCCCAAGACTCGACCGCCAAAACGTACTCGTCGAGCTTCACAACCAAAAAGCCTTGTCATCTGTTCCACCGGCCCTATATATGGGATTGCCCAAACCGTGGCCAGGATCGGCTGTAGTGTAGTGAAAAGCGTTACGAAAAATATAGACGGAACAGTCATTTCCAAAAGTTTACTCGCGCAGCGACTGGCATATGACAGAAACTAACAATCACGCTTGCCAACCATGAAAACTGGAACTTGCGGCTGCGTTCAGAAACTTTGTAATTTCAATTTAAAAACAAAACGAACTTTTTAACTACCCAGTTCCCTATGGGAAGTTATTGTAATGGGGTCGATTTTGCGAATCCCAAATTTTGACATATCTCCACGTTTTAAGGTCTCTAGAATCCGAATCCATCGTTTTGAGAGAGATGTCTGTGTGAGTGTATGTACGTATGTGCGTTCGGAATTATTTTTCGTCTCGATTATCTCGAGAACCAAAGATCGTATTGACGTGGGACCGGTTTCAAACGACGCGTAATTACGTAACTTAAAACTGAATGAGTTTTCAGAATAAGTTTAGCCGTTTTTTATTGAGGATGAAAAAACTGAAAAAGGCAAAAAATTGCTTCATTTGAAACTGTTGAAACGCGCTATTAATTCGTGCAGATCCCAAATACCTTCATAGTAATATTATTATTATTGTGTGTTTTAGCAAAATTGTGTTGTAAAAAACGTTATTTAGAAAATGTCAAGATGACTCACACCGAGCACTACTATTTTAATGAACACAACTGTACACACATGAATTCGGCAAAGCATAGGTTTTTCTAACTATACGCATCTCTTATTTTCAAACAATTTTCTATTTCCTTCATAGTTTATTATTATGTTATGAGGGTATTCAAATATTATTAATAATAATCATTCGTTATTAAGAATGTTTGATCAATACTCAATAATTATAATTGTTATTTACAATATAAACTTATAACTAATAATATTTGATTATTATTAACAATATTAAATTATTTATAACAATATCCAATTATTAACTGCATTAGCGTCACACATCCCAAACCTGATAATATAAGTTTGGACTGCTATATTTATCTTTTATTTATAACAATATCCAATTAAATATTTATTATATTTACTTCAAAGTGTCTAAACAACAATATGGATAACAGACTACATAGCTGCCACCACAAAATCATTTATTTTCTGCGTAAATTGTTCAATACTGACCAAGGGCTAACCCTTGTGTACACCCCCAACTTTTATCTCGTTGTTACACACCCAGGGTACATGAGCTTCATTAATTCCTTCTATTTATTTTGATATAACAACCCACTATGCAAATGTTTGTTGAAGGTGATAGAATTCTTGAGAATATGATTAATAAATTGGTACTGACCAACAATCAATAAAGAAAACCATTAGGTTTGTAGTGTCAGTATTGAACAATTTACGCAGAAAATAAATGATTTTGTGGTGGCAGCTGTGTATTCTGTTATCCATATTGTTTAGTCACTTTAAAGTAAAGAAATTTTAATTCGGCATTCCCAGTTTATAAGTCAATTAGATATTAGTACATCGATTGTTTCTTGATAGATTGAAGCAGAAATTGCACTTTTCTTCACATATTGTCGTAATTTTTGAAGCAAATATTAGATGGATTTCGTATGCGTAAATATTTTGATTATTTGAAAACTGTTTAAAACCAAAAAAAAAATATAAATATTATTTTATATTTGTTGTCAACTATTGTTTACCATCGATTTCCTATCCTCTTTCGTGGCGGTTCTGGTGCTTCCTCGAAGATAAAGTGAAGTAAAGTCAATTGAGCAGATCCCCAGCAGGAATCAATCTAGTTCCTTAACTAATACAGACCCTGTTCATCGAATTAGGACCACGAAAATTTTCCCAAAACTTTGTCTTTTTTTTATCAAAACCACATAATATAAGAAACATAACATAAAGAAAATTATAAGTTTTAGATTGGTTATTTGTTTATTGATATGTATATAATTATTTTTTTCTTTGTTCATATCAATATTTTGTATGGCCACCCTTACAACTAATAACTGCCCTTATCCTGTCTGGCATACTTTCTATACACCGTCCTATTAAATCTTTAATTTCGCAACTATTGTGCCATACTTTAATAATATTTCCTTTCAGGATCTGTGTCGTAGGATTAGGAGAGGTGTAATGTATGTTGATGATGAATTGTTTGGTCATTGGATGAATTGCCTTCGTGATCTCGTCTTCGGATGTACTCTTCCAGAGTGATGGTCGTCCTTTATTTAAAGACGGGAATTAGTACAATAGAAGGTCGGGACTGATTTCTGTAACACCTACAGGCATCTCTTAGAATGCCGCATATTTGGCGCAGTCCGAGTAGACAAGCAGCCGGTATTTCTAAAGTATTGAATTTGCCAAGATGAGAGGTCACGAGGTCTATGGCCGAAATTTTTCGTGTTATTACCATTTCTGTTTGTATTATTTCTATGTCTATTGTTTGGATACTTATCATATCTGTTTATATGTAAAACACTATTCTGCTGCGTTGCGGTACTCTCAACTTCTGTGGCAAGTGAAATTGCTTCACCTAGATTCTTAGGTCTTGCAGCGAATATTGTTTCCCTTATTTGGTCGTTCAGACCATTTTTGAACACTGTTAATGCGTATGTATCATTTACGCTTTGTATGGCTTGTTTTGCAGCCTGGATTGGGTTTGGACCTAGTTCAGATATTTGAAGCTGATTTAGCTCATTGACTAAATTCAATATTTTGTCTTTGTAGACAGAAATAGGTAGTCGTTTTTGTGTGATTGTAGACAATTGTGTATGCACCTGCGGAATAGTTTTCGGGTTTTTGTATTTTTGTCTCAGTTCTATTTCAAAATTTTCTAATTCTGTAATATCTGAGGTATTCAGTGACGTTCTAACATTTGGACTAAGTTGCACATGTACGACAAAATTTAGTAATTCTGTTTTTCCTTCTGGTGAAAGTCTTTTACCGATGAGTTTAACTACTATTAGAAAAGTCTCTAGCTCAGAAAATTTACCGTCGAAGTTCGGTATTGTTTTGATGGCAGTGTCAATGTTAAACTCTGCCATTGCAGTATAAGTTATTTCTTCTTTTATTTTTACTGTGATATTTTCCGCGTTTAATCGTTCAATTAATGCTGAAGTTAGTGCCTTGCAAGTCTTGGATATCAATGACTTGAGATCAAGTTCGGTGCCTTCTTCTATTTGGCTGAAAAGATTAATACATTCATTTTCAATTTCTATTACTGATTCTAATTTTTCTTTTAGCGTTTTGACCGTGTAGGTTTTAGTTTTTTTCAAATTCGAGAAAATAGTCTGTAATTCGGCTAAAAGCAATTTTATTTTGCTTGCAGGCATCTGTGAATTGTCTATGTATTTGATTAAATATTAATCCTGTTTGCTAAAATGTTTCTATCAACTATCTTCCTAGCATATTTCTTTTGCTTGCTATTGTAAAGATATAAAAATATTAAGATGATAGAAAATATGACTGTGGTACTTATGGTTTGTTTGTATTCTATAAGTACATTAGAGTTTGTGCTACAATTATTGCCCATTTTGTATTGAATTTATATATTTTATTTACTATTTATACCTGATTATAACGTTATTTTTTTTTTTAAACTATTTAACTTATTTGAGAAGTTAATTCTATTTTCTCCTGTCGATATGTGAAGTAGACGATGTAGTATTGCTTTTTCTCTTCGTTGGTTAAATGCTTTTCCTCCTCTTCGTCGTCGCTTTAATTTTTCTATCTTAGGCTGGTCTTCGGCTGGCCTCTTTATAAACTCACGAATGTTTCGTCTTCGTGGTCCAGGTAACGGTGTCGGATCATCTTTAGGCGCTTGCTTTATTGGCATCGATACGTACTCCTCTTGTTGATGTTCTCTTCTAATTTTTCCACTGAGGATCAGGCATCTCTCGAACTTAACATGGAACTCCTCGTCTGACTGTATCTCTGTGATTTCGCCTTCTTCTAGATCGAGGTCGTTGGTCGTAGAATCGTGGGTCGCAGGATCGTGGGTCGCAGGATCGCCATGTAATGTATGTTGATGAATTGTTTGGTCATTGGATGAATTGCCTTCGTGATCTCGTCTTCGGATGTACTCTTCCAGAGTGATGGTCTTCCTTTATTTAAAGACGGGAATTAGTACAGAAATGTCGTGCGTTTCACGTGAAGGCCTGCCGTGTGGGCTTAACTCCACGGTCCGCGGTCGGACAACGGGCAGCTACAATGCGGCTGCCAACGCCCTCCCACCACCACATTGGGAGTACCAGTCTGCCTACTGAGTGCAGGCTCAGTGACCATACTGGTGGAAGCGAGGCCTACCTAATCCTCTGCCGATCTCACGGTCTCGGCACCGGGTTGCCTCGCAACTCCACGCCGAGCCCCCAAAGATGCTGCAGAAGTCCCCATGCTCGGAAGCATGACGACTTCAGGGCGCATCTAAGTAGGCTCTACCCGCATATGGGTCTTAACCACAGCCACCACGTTCGCACCCCCCTATAGGGGGTCCTCACCGCGACCGGAGGGAGTTTTGCTCCCTGGGCCCCGGTCCCCGTGGTACCAGATTGACCCCTGGTAAGGCTTCGTGGGCGAGAGCCCCACGCTCAAGCCCACTTCGGTTGTGTCCGACTGCAGACACTGGACCGATCACCATCCTAGGGTACGCGGGGACGGCACTCCCCGAAGGCTGTGCTGGAATCGTCCGAGGACTTTGGCCAGCACTGATGCAGAAGCATCACCTCCCTGCGTTTCCCCCGCCCTATCAGCCCACGGCTGCTGCCGCCGGCTGGGCACCGTCATTTGGGGCATCGTGCGACTGCAGGAGTCTTTGCCGCAAATCAAACGCCCGGCGAGCAAACTCGTTTAACGAGGACAAACCATCACCAACAAGAAGCATGCTTAAATTATTTCTGTCATGCACATGCAAAACAGCAGGGGCAAATGTACCGCGCGTGTTCGAATAGGCTGGGCAGTCAAACAGGACATGCTGCCAGTCTTCGTCCGCGGAGCGACATGCAGGACAAACGGGACTATCAGCTAGTCCCCTGCTGCACAGAAACACATTTAAGCTGCCGTGCCCGGTAAGGAGGAAGCCCAGCCCTAGACAAAAGTCCAGGTGCAAGCCCCTCTGTGCAAGCCGGACATCCGGCAGCCAACGGAAAGTGATGCGCCCTTTGGAAGAAGCCAACCACCTTTCATTCCACTCAGACATTACACACTCAAACAAAAGACGCTTCATTTGACGTCGGGACAATGTCGTAGCGTCGACATTCTGAAGCCATGCGGAGTCCAAGCAGTATCCCCTGCGGAATCTGAACATAAGCGCCCTGCGCTTTACCTCCAGATCCAGCGGTGGGACACCCAATAGAACTCGCATGGCGTCAGTTGACACGGTACGACAGACGGGTAAACAGGCATACAGGACGACACGTTGACAAGCGTCAAGTGCTTGACAGAAGGACGGGGAGGACAGACAGTCACAGAAGACATTTGCGCCATAGGCAGCGCAAGCTACAAACAGACCATTGTAAATCGCTCTGACTGCTCGTCGACCAAGACCCCACTCAGTTCTGAGGATCCTACGAATACAGCCTACCACAGAGACAAGACGGGATTTGACACTCTTAAGATGAGGCAGGAAGTTGAGGCGTTCACCAACAAGGATCCCCAAGTATTTGACCGAAGTCGAATACCGGAGGGACCTTCCTTCAACACGGATCAATGGCGGCCTCGAGAGGGCCAATTTGCCCTTAAGGAGCATAGAACAGCTCTTTTCCATTGAGATGGAGACGCCAACCTTCGTGCCCCATGCAGCAACACGAGACAACAGCTCGGCGCCCTTGGTCTCCAATGCATTGCGGGAGTTACCCTCAACACACAGGAGGAGGTCGTCGGCGTACGCACACACAAACGAATCTCTTTCGAGATCTAACAATAGACTGTCCATCATCAGGTTCCATATATATGGACCTGCGATGGACCCCTGAGGACAACCACGCGTAACCTCAATGGACACACGATCATAGACACCTTGGACAAAAGCCTTCCTATCGCAGAAGTAACTTTCCCAAAGCGGCAATTTGGGACAGTTAATAGAACGAAGCACAGACAGAATGGCGGGCCAGCTCAGAAAGTCGAATGCGCCGCGGAAATCCACAAATACACCTAACACATACACTGAGCTGCTATTGCGGACGCATTCTTTGACCGTTGACCACGCATCTTCGACGGAGCGCCCCGTACGGAAGCCGTACTGTTTACAAGACGGCCGGTTTAATGGCAGCTCCTCTAGCCGCTGCACCATCATCAATTAGTACAATAGAAGGTCGGGACTGATTTCTGTAACACCTACAGGCATCTCTTAGAATGCCGCATATTTGGCGCAGTCCGAGTAGACAGGCAGCCGGTATTTCTAAGGTATTGAATTTGCCAAGATGAGAGGCAATTCGTTATCTGCCAACTAGTAAAAGGCAGTTTCTGCTCCTTTACTCTAAACTGTGAACTTTGCCGCTGGTAGGCAATGTCGCTTAATTAAAAACAACTTATAGTTCTACGTTGTAGAATAAAACTGAGGCTGAGCATAAACCCAACTCGTTCTTTTATTTACGAATTTTGCTTATGCCAATACAATAAAAATTTGCTTATTGAATAAAAATCCCTACTCTAGTTCTATGTTAGGTTATCTAAACCAATCGATCATGGTTCAATTCCGTTCCCACGGAATTCGTCGCATCCAGTATTGTTTACGTTGCTTTGACCCAATTTGATTATTTGGATCAATGCTCTGTATGAACCGTTTACCATGGGTAGTTTGAGTAAAAAGGGAAATTATCAAAGACTCATTTGGTGTATGTATTGGGATCGATTTGGTTGGTTTGTTAGGTTATGCAATAAAGCTTATAAAAGCTTGTGAGGGAAATTGTTGTGTATGGGATATTTTTGGGTTCGGGACTAGGAATACCCTACAGAGGTATAAACTTGGGATTTTAAGAGACTCCAGACATTCTCTATAGGATTAAGGTCGGGAGAATTGCCTGGCCAAGGAAGAATCGGGATATTATGGGTATATAACAGGTTTTGAATGGATCGAGCGCGATGACAAGCCGCACCATCATGCATGAAGGTATAGGATGTATCAGGGGAATTCAGGGAAGTAAAATGGGGTAGTAAAGTTGTCTGGATCATTTGCTGGTACTGCTCCTGATTCATTGTCCCTTGTACAAAAAACAGCGGTCCAGGTCCCTTGCCGGAGATACACGACCATATCATTGTGGCTGGTGGGTGCTTTACGGTCCTCACAACGCAATCTTCATTATATCGCTCTGTCGGCCTTCTGCGAACATATTGGTGACTCTCCGTTACAGCTTCAAGCCTGCACTCGTCGCTAAATATCACCTAAATGGAACGGAAAAAATGCCATACTTTAGTATTGTAC
Organism: Oxycera nigricornis; assembly: GCA_963942545.1. Lineage (NCBI taxonomy): Eukaryota > Metazoa > Arthropoda > Insecta > Diptera > Stratiomyidae > Oxycera > Oxycera nigricornis. Next base: position 88,062,378 of record OZ012659.1, read on the forward strand.
CTCTGAGCAAAAATGAATATGAAATTCTCTCTTCTTGTTCATAAGAAATGTTAATTACCTTTTTCCAGTCAGCCGCTGAATAATTACGATGAGTTCTTGCCCATTGTAGCCTGGCTCGTCGCATTTTTTCTGTGAGCTTAGGCTTCTTTACTGGCCTCTTCGATTTAAGGTTAACCTCGTATAAGCGTCTCCTTAAGATCATTCTCGATATTTGAATCCCTTCTTGCTGCAGATCTTGGTGCAAGCTTCTTTGCGATGCGAAACGCCTTTCGCAAGCTTTTACGACTATTCTACGGTCTGTTCGTGGTGTTGTTTTTCTTCTACCACGACAATTTTGACGCTTTTTCGTTGCTTGATTTTGATTTTCCTTTGCTGCTTTCGAAATTCTCATTACCGTTTGGTGAGACACCATTTTTTGATGTGTATATAATGACTTGTGGCATACAAATGACAATATTTCTAAGAAAATTTAGTAAACACAAATGTTTGATTCTTGCATTTAAAAGACCTGTAACTAGAAATAATAAAACCTAAAACGAAATCAACTTATCTTTTTTCATTTAAAACAAACACTGACTCTATTCCCGATTATAGCTGCTGTATGTGCAATTTTTTGATACAGTGTATGTCCTTAAACACTTTGAATGATCTCTACTGTCTTGGGACGTCCAGAAGCATTCCACAATGCGTTACATTTTTCAATGGCATCATGATGAATTTGAGATAATGATGTATTATTCGATTAACATCTGTTGTAGCACACAAATTTAGCGTATGTGCAGCGCATCTGAAATGACATGCCAATTGGAAATCACGTGGAGCAATAACTTCTTGCAGTTCATCTTCATCATCATCCAAATCATCTTCTTCGAAATCAATCGAATCTTGGTTCCGAATTGACACACCAAATTCTTTGAATGCTTTGATGAAGTTGGACCCATTATCAGTAACTGTTGCGACTATCTTCGCGGAATTCAGATTGAATTCTGTGTGAATTTCGTCAAGTATCATCGCGCGATTCGTTCATAACTATGAATTCCAGGAAACCTTCTGCAAGCTAGTGTTTTGCATTGTCGGCTGAGATCCGCATCGATCCAATGAGCAGTTACTCCAAGAAAACTTCTTTTACGACTCGACCTAATATCAACAACAGTACATTATGTATTGTGCAGCTTGTAACGCCATTTTGATTTCGGACATTTGCAGCGCATGCTCAGCATTAATTCTTCTGCTCAATGTTCTTCGGCTGATAACATTTATACCGTAGTTTTGTAAACCCAAATTATTCAACATTGCAATAAAAAAAGAATCTTCTACTGCATTCAGAGGAATCATTGAATTGATGAAGAATAGCACCAAATCATGTTCAAAGTTTGTTTGGGAAATTGTGGTTGACTTTGAAGTTGATGAATACTCACTTTCAGTGTCCGCACTATCATATCTCTTTCGTTTCACCTGCTTGGCATACTGCAACGGATTCATCCCCATGTTTTCTTTTTAAATGGCTCAAAGAGTTTGACGAAGAGTTTGAGCAACCTTTAATTTTGACAACTTTAGGCTCACACTTCACGCAGTTCATCACAATGTTTTTTCCGTTAGAAGATGAAGAGACATACTTAAACAAGCCGGCAGGTGCGACCCTTGAGGTCCACACGGTCAACTTCCCAGTAATATCTACATAAATATCAACAACATTAAACACAATAATAATTTTGAAAATAATAGTACTTTAAGTAATAACAAAGAGATGTATTCATAGCAGTAACAGGAATGAGTTAATATGAATCATATCGTCTACGGGAGGGTTCACTGACTACGTAAGGTTTTTGGTCGATGAGGACAGATTGAATATTCGGTGGGGGCCTTTTTGGTCTTGAAAAATTTTGTACATGTAGTCAAAAATAAGTTCACTTGCATGTAAAATGTAAAATGTTTTACAAATGATGATGGTTATTGAAATCTTGCGATTACTAAAGAATGAATCTACTAAAAACGTATTCGTGAATGAATTATTCGTGAATAATTATATTGCGAATAACATTTTATTCGAATAATTATCCAGATAACAATTTATTCGAATAATGCCCAACTCTGCTTTGGAGGCATAACTAAGATCTACTTTAGGCCCAGCTTCATGTCTTAAACTATTAACTTTTGTACAGCTTTGCCATAGGGTGGAGTCATCTGACGCCTGTTGCATGGCTTTAAAACTAGTTCTCGGTGTAGTTCAGTTAGATGTACGCATTAAGTTCTTAATGCACTACTTTGTATATAATAACTTCAAGAATAATATATATTTAGAACCACAGGCCGAACTAGTAACACGGGAGACGAGACCACCTTCAAAGATATAGAAAATTCAAAAGTTATTTCCAATAAGAAAAACACCGTATGCTTCAAGTTTGTATGTATATTAACACATATTATTTTTGTACATAATTAAAAATATTACAGAATAAAGACTTAAATTTAACTTTTTTGACGCTTTCTCTTTTCGATCCATGCATATTTTTTTGAAACATCTTTTTTTTGCAACCTGAAAAGCGTTTCTAATCTGTTTTTCTATGTCGGTTACCAATGGATCTGCATCGATTACATCTGTGTTTGAAAGAAACTTAGCTCATAGTGTCATACTATTGATCCGGTGAAACTACTTAGGGTAGGGCGGGGCTAGTTGAGCAATTTTTCACTTCATCGGATATAGCTCCTCATTGATAAGCCTCAATGAGTTGTTACGCGGCCTGATGGATTAGTAATTTATCCCTTAGCGAAAGTGTCCACAGTAATTTTTTGGTAACAAGTCGAATTTAAGAGCTACAGTTGTTTTAATGCAGAAAGTCAAGTGCGCTCAATGTACCCCATAGGTGAGGTAAGTTGAGCAAGGGTATGGGGCAAGTTGAGCACTAAGAATGTCTAGCCAAACCATGGGTTCAATGTTGACGAGAGATAAAGTAAAATATGTGTTTGACAATCAGATCTTTATTTATAGTCTTTTAGTGACAGAACAACAAAACTTAAAGTAATTTTCTATGAATAACTAACCAAAACTAGACGCAACAAAACATTAACGTATCGTAAGATTAACTTCAGAATTAGATTCAGTCTTTCTGTTTAAAATCAGACTTAAACATCTTAAAAGAAAATATTAATAAGATCTTGGCAACTTAATCGGCGTTTTCACTGTTGCAATTGATACAAACGAAAGCAAGACCAGCACCTGGTACACATTTTGTATGTGCCCATTTCCTGCAAGCTTGACACTGGATCCAACTTTCTCCTGGTTAAACTTTCATAGCCTTTGCAATAAATCAGACAGGAATAATCATCATCACTTTTCTCATTTGACTGGAGTATTTTTTTACAGACACTCTTCTTTCTTTTCTTACCCATGTTCTTCTTTGGCTTCTTACCGTTTTTGTGGTTTTATTTTGCTGCTCTTCTAAAGCGTTCTTTTCGGGAGTGTCTGTTAGTATTGCAGCAGAAGAAAGAGGGCTTCTGTTAGTTTTAGCTGCTTTTCTAGGGCCAGCCTTTAGGTATGGTCACACAATTTCCGGGCAAAATACTTGTATTAGTACGATCGTCTCGTTTTCTTTGTTCTTTGCTCAACCAACCGCAACCCGGAATTTTAAAACAAAAGAGAGGTTATAAAAAAATCGTAAGAACTATACCCAGAATCTCTCTACATATCAAAAGTACAATAATTTTCTGGAAGATTAACACTTACCTGATTGAAAACAGATAACATTTGACTAATACAGACGAAAACTTGCGATAAAGGACGTTTTTACTTTATGGTCACAAAATAAACAAAACGCTCGGGCGCTTTACTCGCTCGTCGAACCGCCACTAGCGATCGCGCGGTGATTACCCCTCCCGCGACCCCTTCTTTCCAACCTACGATGCCTATGCGTACGGTGAATAGTTTGCGAGATATTTCGATTGCCCAACTTGCCCCTATGATCAACTAGCCCCGCCCTACCCTACTTTTGATAACCTTGTAGAAATTATCGAAATCTTTAAACCTTTTTTTTACCATGACCTCCATCTAAATTATAGGTAAGAATAAGTTCATCACTCAAAATTTGGTTGATGTTTTTGGTGAATCCAGATTTTGTCAAGGATTTTAATGTCGATACCTGAATTAATTTTGTTAGCTGTGATAAAAATTCTACACATATTGAAAATATAATGCTTACAAAATGATCCCGATTATCTTCGCAAATGAGATTGTTTACATTGGCCAACGCGGCATCATTTTTCAACGGAAAAGATTTTTTCACTAAAACTGTTTGCGAGCTCAATTCTTTCATGATAGCCAAGTTTTGGGCTTTTATCAATTTCTGCAGAACAATTATTGAGAAAAATGTTGACAATAGTATTGTACTTGTTTATATTACCAGTTAGCTCTTCGAATTTTCTTTCAAATAACTGTTCTATCCTCAAACAGTTCGAGCATGGTTTCTCCATATCTTTGTGTAAAGACTAATATAATATTTAGTTTATGTCTTAGATATTCGATGAAAAACAAATGGTTGAACTTACAAGATGAAACAACTGCTGTGCTGAAATCAGTTTTGCGACGTTGTATATTATTGGAGAGATTTTCGATGTCACAGGCTTCCCTTTTTTGCGCCATTTCGACTTGAAACTTGCGAAAGCTATGAATTGGATTGTTTTGGGACAGGATATTACTATCATCCCTTTTTTTATATTTTTAATCTAATATTATTATAATGTTTTCAAAATTACATACATGAATAAGATTAGTCATCTATTAAATCCTTATATAATAAATGAAGTTTTTACATATTTCTTATGTGAAAAAGATTATTACTAGATTAGAGTAGTGTTGTTTAAAGCATAACTTTTTAAAACCAGGCTGGTTTTCAAATATTACTTCATTCGTTTATAAAATATCCGATTATAAATGACAAGAATGTAAAAGCGGTATTAAAAGTAATGTAATGGTTCATGATCGCCAAGTGATGGTCCTTTGATGAGAAGTTCTTTTCCATCGGAACTACAGATTTCCATAGTGAAGAAATCCGGAAAAGAAAAGTAAAAAAAATGATAGGCACAATTCAGGGAAAGTCTAAGAAGCTGTGCCGAGTAAGTAAGGCACAAGTAAAACTAGTTCGATAGTTCTCCAAAGACTATATTTTCTTCAATGCTTACTTGCTATTTATACAAATTCTAAATCAAACTCTAATGACCTAATAAAATATTCTAATTTATGTATTTCAATAACTTATCTCTAATCGTTCCACATGGCACTCACAACCAAAAGGCGATGTCCATGCGCGCAAGGATCACGAGGTGATAATCATTATCGATACATTCATCAAGCGATGTATTTATTGGTGATAAATACATCACTTTGATGTTGGAAGGATAGCCTTTCATGGAATTGAAGTGATGTATTTATTGGTGATAAATACATCACTTTAATGTTTAAAAGATATTCTTAAAGGACACCACAGTAATTTATTTTCACATGGGAGACACATGAATTTAAACTGAATATCTTTAATTTGAAATGTTTCCTCTACTTAAGAAGGCGTTTCAACTAACATAATTCCTAAGCAAATGGAATCTAACGGCTCCGCGAAAAAACTAACTTGATTCAATAGTCTTTGAGACCAGGGCGGATCTGTAGAAAAACGACTCAATTTGGTCGTTGAGAGGGGGCACGCTGATTTTTGCAGGAAAAGTTGGGGAATAACTCGTATACCAATGCTTGATTTATGCTCCCTCTCAAAAAAGTCGGGAACATTAAAAAAATCGAAATGTTTAAAAATTTGAAAGAAATTCTTGTTTTTTCTGCTTGTCTCACTCCTAAATTTAAAACGGTTCATTTTAGGTCAAGGTTGTGTGAGAATAAAAGTTGCGTAATAAAACTTTCTATAAGATAGGATTGGTTAAAAATCCCTAAACATTTAACCCTTGTGGCAAATTGCAATAAATATTAAAAAAAAAAAAACGGAAAAAAGCCATTTTTTATCTAATTTTTTTTGCCATTTAAAATGCACTTAGGATCTTTATATTCTGCTTGAAAAATCTTAACAACATCATAAAACAGCTAACAAAGTTCATCAAAATCGATTCTGTAGATTGCACAGTTATTATGGGCAAATTTATTTTAAAAAAATCAAAATTTTTGAAAGGTTGCAAGTCAGAAACTTAAACTTATAAAAGCTTGAAATTTTTTTCACATATGAAAGAGCACTTCACCTATCACATGCATAATGCACATAATTAAAATCGGATAATTATGGCGGTCTCAACAATTTTTGCTAAAACTCTAAAATTGTGCTGGGCGGCTGCGGATTTTATTGATGGGAGCATGGCTCCTACGACTGAATGCGCATGCGCTCAGCTCCCCTCATACTGATGAACACTATCCTTTAAGAGAAGTATTCCTGTGTACAATAAAAATTGACGAAATTCTGTGGCCTTCCAATGTAAAAGTTCATCCAAGCTCTGTTGGAATGTGTTTTCTAAGCTCCAATAATTTATTTGAAATTTTTATTTTGTTTTCATTGCTTACTTTAAAATTGGTTTTGCCATGCATAATGCGCAAGAGAATTTTCCTAATTACCCCTAAGTCAACAAGATGCATACTGCTAAACGGCACTTGACTAATCATATTTACACTAATGTGTTCAAATGGTGTTTTAATACTTGTAAACCTCTTTTAATGATGAGTTAGATATTTTCTATTTTGAAAGTCATCTGATGCTTCTATGCTATACGTTAGCACATTGTCAATTTTTTTACCTTCTTGAAGACATTTAGGACAACCGTGCTTGGATGTATGGCCAACTATTCCGCAAATATAGGCTTTTGCAGGTGCATCGCAAATAATAGCTCTCACATTTAATTTTATTGCTTTATTTTCTAAAAAACATACCATCTTCTGTCAAAATTTTTAATTCCTCTATTAAATCGGAAAGAAATTCTTCCACTTTGGTTGGTTTGCTTTTTCCCAAGAAAATTCCAATAGGCATTACATTTGAATTTGGGATATTTGCTATTCTCAGCAAAATAGGCCAGACATGATTTCTTGAGCTCCTATGTATGTATATAAAGGAAGACCATCAATATTTAAGTCAATCAACAACTCATCGTATCCAAGAAGAATGTTAGAATTCTTTAGCAATTGGTTTGCAATGCCGATATGTACATATTCCCCGGGATGAACCGCTTTAATTAAAGGACTCTTGTTTATTGGTACCAGTCCTCTTACACTTTGAGGCACATCTAGATTTTCGCTTTTCAAAATATCTAATAGTGTTCAAAGGATTTTCGAGGAGGATTATGTTTCACGTACCAAACTTTTGACTTTCCTTTTAATGTTTTCACATACTGAAAACCATTCGAGATAGTTTTTAGACTTTCAAAACATTCTACGCTTGATTCATCTTGTTTTGGAATGTTAATGATGTTTAACGAGTATCGCAAATTATTAATGTTTTTATTTAGTTTATTGATGTTAATTTCTCTTTGCCTTTTTAACAAATGTTTTATGTTTCTTTTGCTTGAACCTTTTTGATTCATTTTTATTTATTTTAATTTGTTTTAGCAATAAAAATTTAAGGAGTTATTAAAGTAAAACATTGATACATTGCTTTTCCTGATGTCCAATAAATCACTTTTTAGTTTTTTTTAATGTTTACAACACCACACTGCAAAATAAACCTCTGTTTCACTTGATTGACAAATCTTTTCTGCTGCTTTTCCATTTGAGTATATGCAAACCTATGAATAAGTTCTTCTCCGAATTTCATTAGCACCATATTGGCGCAGTTGAGTCATTCATGCCTACTTGTCGATATAAAGTTTAGTCAAACTGGTTCTTTTCTGCATTAATTTTCCACTAGTTATGAAACTACTTACGAGGTGTGTCTAAAAAGTTCGCAGATTTTTTTTATAAACGTTATGTTTTACAATTAATTTTGTAATGATACAATGTCCCCACAGAATTGTGTGCACAGTGTCCTTATTTAAACCAAGATGATCAGACAACAGTCTGATAGATATTCGTCTGTCTTGCAACACTGCATCTCTTATGCGATCAATGTTTCCTTCAGTTTTTGAAGTGGAAGGACGTCCTTCACACTGTCCCGTCCTTCCTTGAATCGAGTTACCCACTTGTGAATAGCAGTTTTTTAAGGAATATCTCCATAAACTGTATTCAAGTCCATCAAAATTTGAGTAGGAGTTTTACCAAGTTTTGTGAGAAATTTAATGATGATTCGCTGTTCCTCATTAGAAGAAATCTCCATGTTGGCGACGCGATACATAGAAAGGGTTAAGAAAAAAATTCACAAAACCGCACAACACACTTAGAAGCGGATGAAACTTGGACTGAGGTTCAGTTAGAGTACAAAGAGTAGGGCGAGGTCACTGGCTTGCCCCCAGTACTCCACAACAAACCGTGGGGAGGGAATTCCGCGAACTTTTAAGACACACCTTGTGCACATTCACTAGAAGTTTCACTAGTTTCCATTTGTAACCAGGCCCTATTTTCCTAGTGGGTCATTAAAAACTGCTGGTATAGCCTTGATATATCCGTATAAACTGAGATTCGGCTTTTAAATAATGTCAGAGTATGTAACAATTTAAATATTTGCACAAGTGAACGATTTTGTGATAGCCTTCATCATCTTGAAATGCCGCATTGCTAAGCAATCGTTTTTATTCAAGACTCTACTGCATGTATTATGATTTAGAAGGGGAAAAAATAAAAAGAATGTGTTGGAAAGACTTTTATTGATATAACTAAGATATTCTAATAAAAAAATATACATATTCATTCTTAGCTTAAAATAACATTGAAGGCCATATATGGCTTCGTATGCAATAAGCAAAAATAATTAATAAAATTGGTTTGCCATGTATGGCTTCGTATGCGTTACACAAATTACATATATTGAAAATTGAACATTTGTGAATTAATTCTATTTCATATATTTTAAACTTAAACACTATGGAATTGGGTAAAACAATTTCTTTTGTCACTATAGCATATGTACACATTACATTTTGAGCACTTAGTATACGACCTAAAAATGCAATTGCTTAGACATAGCTGACGATTTTTCATCCATACCGGAAAACGTCCTTTATTATCAGAACGCACTGAATCTAAAGGCAACTCTTGGTGTCTATACGGACGTTTTCTGGTCTGTCTTACCTGCGATGATGTCTCAGGATTTGTTGTGTCGCCCGCACTTGATGGAGTACTTTCGCGACTGCCTGGATCTACTGTAGCAGGTAGTCTGCTAGGGCGTCCTCGTTTTCTTGAAGGTGATTTTCCTGCTTTGCATACGTGTTCGGCAATTGCAAGTTTAAAGTCAAACATGGGCATATACAACTCAGTTTTACGACGCCATAGAAGCCATGCATTTACAATACACATATCAATCATGTGGAAAAAAATGCGTTTGTACCAGTTTTTGGATCGTAACTGAATTCTATACAGACCAAGCATAGAATCAAGTAGATCTACACCTCCCATATGTTTGTTGTATAGTTCAACAGCTTTTGGAGCAGGAATTTGTTTATACTGCTTGTCTTTGCGGAAATATTTTTTTTTGGTAATTTTTGGCAAACTACCAACATAAGTTGAGAGCAGGTTAACTGGTTTGTTGTCAAACCACGAAATTACACTCATTTTAATTCCGTCAATGGTGGCCACTTTTTCTACCATGCTTCCACGGCCTAATTTTTTCAAGTCTTTTTCAGTAGGCATTTGACAGTTAGGTACGCGATTCAGTCCCTAAAGGTAATAAACCATTTTTTCGTCAAATATATCTGAAGATAATAAGGACTGTTGAACCAATTGTCGAAGAAAATTTTATGATTCATATTCCGAGGCACTGTTGAAGTAAGTCTCGTTACTGTGTTCGTACTTACACCTAAAGCCCGGGCTCTACGTCCGATTCCAAACCGATTATTATTTGGAATGCGTAAACAATAAGAACGACGGGCGTCAGCGTCCACGTCCGATTCCAAATCTGAAATAAGAACGTGCGTTTCAATAAAACTATTTACGCTGCCCGAATTTAGATCAGCAAGAGATGAATGTGAAGGTTGTGTTTCGAGGAGTAGAAGGTTCTTCGGGTGGAATCTGTTGAGCTTGGTTTTTAGGAGATAGTTTTGCAGCTTGGTGCACGCGACCCGAGATTCGAGGAGCTAAAAAGCTAGGGAATGGAGTAGGAGATGCCGGAATGTGGAGTTGAGGAGGATGCTGCGAATGAGGGTGGTAGGGTATGAGGGCACGAAAAGGATTGGCTTAATTTATGCCGCCATAACCCGCATACGAAATCGGACTCCAATTGCTCGGTGCAGTTGTTGGATTCGAGGATGCAGTATTAGTTGCAGAATTTTTCTTAATGCTAAGCACGAGTTGCATCATCCCCAACTTGAATTGTCCAAACTGGGTGACATTAAATGACTTTAATTCAGTTCGGAAACTTGATAAAAATTTTGTCAAGTCATCCTCGGGCTGAGGCTGCCTCGATTTGTATAGCTCGAGCATTTGCGATGGCACATCCTTACCTAGGCGTGCCTTCTTTCGGGCGTCGGGGCCGCATGCCAACCTACATGGAATCCTCAATAGGGAGTGGTTCGATTTCCTCTACCACCGCATCATTTGGAGATTGTGAGTTTCTGACTCCAGACGTCATGGGGTAGTTTCCCTCGCAACTGAAATGCAAAATAATTAAAAGTGCAATTTTTTTTAAAATTAACACGGAGATGATACCTTCTACTCTCAAAAACCGGGTGCAAAAAATACAAAATATCCGAATATATATACGGCTTTATGGTGCTACCTGCAGATCCTGTCGGGATTGTCTTCTTTTTTTGTAAATAACGACGATAACAGTCTCCTACATTAAACCACTTTCTTTTGATGTTATTACCTGAAATATAATAAATTTAAAATATTTTCCAGATATCTAGCGACCGGCAAAAATTTCAATGCACTAAAATACGATGGTTTCGTAAATATTGCTTATCTCAACCACTACAGAGTTTAAAATATCAACTTCAATGTTTTACTTATTTATTTAACTCGACTTGACTGACACAACCTACTGTCACACACCGGATTTTATTACACTGTGTTTTCATTTCTTAAGTTTGGCTGCGATGATAGTGGCAGTGCTGCCACAAGTAGTAAATCTTGCTTATCTCAACCACTATAGAGTTTAAAATATCAACTTCAAAGTTTTAGTTATTTATTTGACTCGACTTGACTGACACAACCTACTGTCACACACCGGATTTTATTACACTGTGTTTTCATTTCTTAAGATTGGCTGCGATGATGGTGGCAATGCTGCCACAAGTTTAATTACAGGCTCAGTAGAGCAAGACGGGTTGTGGAGTGTGCGTTTGGTATTCTTTCGAACAAATGGAGAGTTTTTCATACCAGCCTGACAATTGCACCTGATTATGCTATTTTGGTAACCAAGACTGCTTGTGCACTACACAACTTTGTACGCGCGAGAGATGGGTTTAAACTAGAGGATACGCTAACACATTATTTCTCTGACGCTCCATTTACGTGTCCGCAGCACCGGTCAACGAATCAAGGGCGTGGTGTTAGGGACATGTTCGCTGAATATTTTCAAACAAGTGCTGGCGAAGTTCCCTGAAGACCTAATAACTCCAACCAATAATTTTAGATCCGTTACTTTACGTATAAGTCGGGCGCATCCTCTGGAAAAGTGTTACTTTGTTCGCCGGCAGAAATATCGAAATCATAACTAAACCCTGAAGCGCCACTAAGCACTAAGTTCTTATATCCCCATTTATGTGGTTTGGAAGGATTATATTGCTTCAATTCATGGCGACATTTAATTGGAATTATTTGCTCATCAGTGGCTAAATATTCTTCATTTGGAATCAATAGCAACTGATTTCTAATGAGTTCCATGAGAGGCCGTTTTTTATGCAATTTATCGTAGCCTGGTGAACCAGCTGGTTTAAACCCTTCGTTTTTATTTAAGTAATTGCGTTTAAAGATCGCCATTCTTCTTTTTCTGGAAGTTATACCTAGCTCTGTATTGTTCCAGAGTGATGCGCGTCTTCTTTCTATTAAATATATGTTAAGTGGAGATTGAGAAAACTCACATCTCTTTGAAGAAGGGAAAACTACCTACCGGTATTCCGAAGATTGCCACATATTTGGCGCAGAGACAATGCTCAAGCAGCCGATATTTCTGTGTACCTTCTTGCCAATGCAAGGCATACTTGTACCCAAGTAGAAGTCTGTTCTTTTGCCGAATTTATCAGGCAAAGTCTGATCAAAGTTTAAATCTGCCAAAAGGAGGCAGTTGCTAAATAAAACAGCAATTGGCTTTGAGTCTACCAGACAGACTTGATTTTCTTTAATCAGTTCTCTTAATTTATACAATATTCTATTTACTTATTTTATCCCTACTCTAAACACAATGTAAATTTTTATTCTAAATACATAACAAAAATGCTTACTCTAAAACTTGAATCAACCAATCCAAATTAAAGGGAGTAGGCTCCCACATTCTTCCATATGTTTCATAATACTCATATGTCAACCCATTTTATCAATATGGGCTATGATGATTGATTTAGTATCAGTGCACAGCACAGGGCAATAACCAGGCGGCGATATTAATAGGTCAGTAACCACTCGACCGCGTCTGGCTATTTGTAAACAAAGAGTTTTTCATTCACAATTGTAATTGGACACTCAATTAGAATTGGATGAGCTGTTTCTATGCATGCCTAAATGGCGTGCTAAATGTATCGTACATGGGTTGAGGTACGAGATGAATGTTGACATGTGCCTGGGCTGAAGCGGTTATTGTTGTGTATATATACTACAAAGTGTAGAAACCTTTTTATTGTTTCCCATCTATTCACTGAACGAAAAACATTTCGAAACTCAAAGAAATATTGCATTATACCAATAAATGATGTAATCAATTTACCACCGATGAATGACTTTTTCAATATTATGAAACGTCTTTCATAAAAACAATGAATTCCAAGTTCATTTGATTAAAGAGCTGATGTGTTGGTTAAATCATCCACATTCATTGCATTTATTACTACGTTCCTTAACATGATTGACACACGTTTGCTATATTAATGAACACGATAATTAAAAGAATGTATGCGGGTTTATTATATCAATGAATGATATAATTAACGAAAACTATAAAGTTCATTGCATTCAGGAATGTGGACTTTAATATTATGTCAACTATTCGTTCTTTTAATGAATGCTTTTCTTGGTCGGATGGAAGTAAAATCATTAACTCAACAATTCATTTTTATTACTATACATGAACGCAATCAAAAACCATTCTGAAGGAAACTATTTTTTCCTTCGGTTCTTTTTCAATAAGAGAATTAATGACTTACAAATTTTGATGTTTTGTATCGTCACATCTATAATAGGAGGTATATTCTCCTATAAAATACCTCATACAACATATTTAGACTGATGTTTATTTTCGAAATATAAAATTATTAACCGGAATTGAACTACAATTTCCATTCTTAAATAAAATATGTAAAAAAAACATGATTAAGATTTGTTAATTATTCCTTTTTCTTTTTCAAACATCTCAGCTGGTTTGCTACTTCCCTTGCTTACGTGAATAGTTGCATCTTCAATTTGCTTTCCGGGGTGATCGCTATTATTGAAAATAGGTTAGCTTTTTCCTTGCGTATCCTATTCCTTCTTCCTCCCCGTTGTCGCTCTCGCTTTTCTGGCTGATGCTTCTTTGTTGGCAAAAGACGTTTCTTTGGCCCTATGTCGATCACCTATTCATCCGTTGCTGTGATGATAGCTTCCTCGTAAGTCGCTCGCTTTCTTTTCACCATTATCGGAGCTCCCGATGGCGTAAAATACTTTCTGATTTCAACGACAGGTGTGGGATTATACGCTGGCACCTGTTGTCCTCGGCTCGCCGTAGGTATATATTCCTCTACTCGACTGCACAGCTCCGCGAGCATCCGATCAACTTCCGATTTGCAGTCCTCTGCTAGGTCCATTTTCAGTTTGTCTTGGAAACTAAATTGGCAGGATCGCCATGTAAAGTTTGGTTTTGAAAAGGCAAAACATAGATTTTAGGACTTTTGTCACCGCTTCGTGGCGACCCGCGACAGCTCTTCTTGTCGCCCTTCGTGACGACTTGATGTTTCGTAACACAAAACGCAGTTTTCTTTTGACCAGTTTATTTCACTTATAAATGCAAGCGGTTCAAATACACACACGTTTCTACCACTGCGCTAACTTCGAACGAATAATTCATTTCGACTTTTTCCTCCTTTTTCAAACAAATTTGATACTGCTAAGCCGTCGCCTGTGAGAATCTGAACGAACGGCAGTGTTGGTACTACAAATTATGAGAACCTGGAAGGGCGGCGTTCGTTCTTTTCTCAATCTCCGACAACTTTATTATTAAAGGAAATGTTACCAGATGAGTGAAAGTGACTGCGTGATTGCAATCTTGTTTGTACAGCGCTAGGCGCCTATTTATCCCTCAAGGTTTGACTGCGTATTCGCAATCTTGTTAGGATTCAAGAATTTCAGGACGAGTCGCGATAATGCGCTGACTATGGTCAAGAAATTAATGAATGATTTCCTTACTATCTAGATCTCTTTTATACAAATGTTCTATGTACTAAACTTACCAACTAATCAATAAATCAATTGCATTCTTGACTCATCCACTTGAGGTTTATTGCTCTTTAAGCATATGCAATTCCTTTTCTCCTAGTCATAAATTTTCACTAGTTCATATAGTCATAAATTTTCATTTCATTTGTCAACAAACAATCCACAACCCAGGGTTCACATTGCGAACGATCATTCGTAGCCGTGTCAATACTCATATTACATCTTGGCGTGTGCTATATTTTATTCATTATGGGAATTAGTTCATCATCAACTTGAACAAATCGCCCATGAAGCAAATGTGAATATTGAGGTTTTTACCGAAATATGATCTTCGTTCTCTTGGGTATGACGTGTGTTTACGTTACTTGATTCAATTTTACGTTGCAGTAAATTATGACGTAGTGAGATACACTACAGCAGTAGCAGAAGAGAAATTAAACAAATTTATTTAATCACGAAAGTAATTACTCTGGTTTTTATTATTTTCAAAAAAAATACATAGGCAAACTTTACAAACGTAACTTATTAAATTTTCGTATACAGTGTTTCATTTTTTAAAAAAATGTAAGTATTAAACAAAAGTATCAAAAAACAAATTCAACAATTTTTCGATAAATATTCAATTAAAATTTGCACTTTAGGTGATTTTTGGTTAGTCATAAATTCGTAGAAAAATAATTCAAAAAATTTATAAAATAAGATCGATTCAGCAGGAAACTCAAAGTCAATTAAATAAATAATTTTAAAACAAATATCAAGAGCCTTTAACACATGTGTGAACTTATATCTAATATCTTCAAATAAAACGAATATTTCGGTGATGGAAAAACGTCTTGTCCTATACAATAAATGGATGGCTGTACATTTTGCTTGGTTTTCTGAACGTGCAGGATATGATCCTCAACTTCCTGCTGGCTTGAGGCAAAAAAGATTACCGATTCTTGTGAATCTTTGATTGTAAACTTCGTGGTGCTTTTTTCCCCGTAGATTTATCTTTTTTCACTATTTTGTTTGTGGGCACCAAGTAGCCATGTAATGTCCATATCAATGCTGCGTTGCGTCCATATAGAAAATTATTAAAAATGTTTACCTAAGCATAAGCCAAAAAGTGTAGCATAATATGAAATAGCTGATAGTACAGTAAAACCTGTATAAAACGGAATACTGTGGTACCCAACTTTTCGATCCGTTTTAGCAGGTTTCCGTTTTACGCAGTTTAGCTTCAGAGAGATTCTCATCAAGAACGCACAGTGCACAATGTTGACATAAAGATATGTACTAGATATTTATTTCAGTATGTTAAAATTAATGAAGAAAAATACAGTTCATGTGCTTATCTATTTTCATGAAAAATTCCTTATTTTACACTTGCATGAATACATATTGAAACCATTTCAGCTCATAGCTCCTTTTCTGTTTCTAAAAAATAAAGAAAACGAGCTTACTTTCTTTGAAATGTCTTGGCGGGAAATTTGGTTACATATACATATGTCGGTATGTACCTAGCTAGTCCGTTAAAAAAAACTCGGTCATAGTTGTCTGATGGCCCGATTTCGCATAATTATGAAAAATAATTTCTTCTGCTTCCTGCATGACTTCCATCAGTTGAGGACAATTTTTGTGTGCTGAAAATTCTTGCAAATCTTTCACCAATCATAATGCTTCACGGAATGTTTTTATTTTCAGGGTTTTTTCATCCTCTTCTATTTCTTCCATCTCGTCTTGCTCATCTCCAAGCTGCTGAAGAATAGATCATCATCAAAATGAATTACGGTGTTGACTTCAAAAGGTAGATTGATTTGTTGGCAAAGTTCCGAGATTTCACGATCTCTTTCAATCCCGAGGTTATCATTTCCTTCTACAATTTCATCGTGACCAAAGCCTGCATGAATGAAACATTTTTTTACTGTTTCGGATTTAATCTGCTTCCTGGCTTTGTGAATCCAATAGACTGCTTCTAGTACATTTATCGATTTGCACAGTTCAGTAACATTATTGAATTCATGCATTGTGCCAATAAATGACTGTAACACTAACTTCCTATAAAAATGTTTGAAGTTGGCAATGACACCTTGATCTGGAGGCTGAGTAATTGAAGTCGTATTTGGAGGAAACCAGACCAATTTTACATTTGACAGCATGATGTGTAGATGGCACGAAGCGTTGTCTAGAAATAACAAAACATTTCTTTGTTGTGTCTTCATTTTCTCATTAAAGGAGTTTAGTCATTCTTCCATTATTGCACTCGTCATCCAAGCTTTCTCGTTAGATTTCCAAAGAATTGGCAAGGTTGTGCGATCGAGGTGTCTAAATGCCCTAGGACAAGCAGATTTTCCAATGACAAGCGGTTTTTCGATTTCCCCGTCAAAATTAGCGCAGAAAAAAACAGTCAATCTTTCTTTCGACATCTTACCTCCAACGCATTTATCGCTTTTCTCAACGAGTGATTTCGTCGGTAACATCCTAAAAAAATGCCAGTCTCATCCCCGTTAAAAATGTTTTTGGCTTCGTAGCCTTCCGTAATTAACGAAATTTTTTCCTTCCATTCAATTACAGTTCGAATGTTAACGTCATTTGCTTCGCCGCAAACTTGATTAAAAACAATGCCGTGGCGTGATCGAAAGCTTTCAAGCCAGCCGTTGAACGCTTTGAAGTCATTTTTTCCTAATTTCTTAGAAACTTCTAGGGCTTTAGATTTTATTAAAGGTCCTGAAACTGGCATACCTTTTGCTCTGACACTAACGAACCATTCCCAAACTACCTTATTTATTTTTTCGTTGGATGAGACTTTACCCATGCGTTTTATTTGTCCGGGTGCTCCATTTAACCAGGTTTCTATTATTTTTTCTTTGTTTTTCAACGTTTCGTACACTTGCGTCTCCTTAACTTTGAATCTATCCATCAATTCTTTGGCCGACCGTTTTCCCGTTTGATGTTCTTCAATAAGTTTCACTTTTTCAGCAAGCGATAACGTTTTGTGTTTTCTAGACATAACTGCACAAATAACAAAGTAAATTTGGAAACGTTAAGGAAAGATCTTACTCGCTCGAAAAGTTGAAAACAAGTGGAATTGTTTACATTCATGCATGCTTACATCGAATGGTACAATCGCTCATGACTCCGTATCTGCTCGGGATAGTTCGCTCTTCTGATTACACACGCGAACGCGTACACAGATGCATGTTAAATAAATATGAATATGTATATAATATGTCTGCCGAAGGAAATTTGACGATTCAACTGTTTTCCGTTTTCTGTGTAAAATTTCGTTCCACGAATCGCGTTCCGTTTCCGCGTTATACAGGTTTCCGGCTTATTCAGGGTGTTTTGCATTAGAAAACGCTCCGTTCCCAGTAAATTTTTCCCATTCAGGCAGGTTTCCGTTATAAACAGGGTCCGTTTTAGACAGGTTTTACTGTACCATCATGTGGAATATTTTCATACTTACTTTTGTTTGAACTTATGCACAGGGGACTAACGATAAACACGTCCGATCTGTTTAAAGGTCTATTCGAAAGTAAAAGTCAAGAGTTGTATATACATATAATACGAATGTGTGCGCTGATGAATCTTATTAGTGTTGCCAAGACTTCAATAATACTCAACACTTCTTCTCAATACCAATATTTCGTTTACAAAATCATACATAATTTATGTTATGCTTCAATATAAGCTCATCAACTTACAAAACTTATGATGCTTTACTTTTGGTAAATTTTTAGTCAAAATATCTGCTACCATTTCATTGGTGCTTACATACTTTATTTCAATTTCTTTGTTTTTGACTACTTCACGAATGTGATGGTACTTTATATGAATGTGCTTACTACGGACATGGTATATCGGATTTTTAGCAAGATGCAGAGCACTTATATTGTCTCCATTTACGACGATTGGTGCAACTGCTTGTAAGAAACTGATTTCTTCTAGAAATCTTTTGAAGTATATCGCTTCCCTTGCTGCTGTTGACAAAGCTACATATTCTGCCTCACTGCTGCTCAATGCGATGATATTTTGCTTCTTTGACTCCCATGAGAATGTACCATCATCCATGAAAAATGCATAGCCGGTATACGATTTTCGATCTTATGCATCTGTGCCCCAATCTGCATCAACGAAGCCAATAACGAACTTTCCATTCGACTGATAATGAAGCTTACAATCCAGTGAAAACACTGTTGTTGTGTTTTCACTGGATTGTAAGCTTCATTATCAGTCGAATGGAAAGTTCGATAGGTATCGCAAAACATGCTTTGCGCCAGCTTCATGCTCACTATGTGGATTATCATTTCGTTGAGCCAATTTAGATACCGAATGTAAAATATCAGGTCGAGTCGTAATTGCCAAATACATCAATGACCCAATTAATGATTTATACGTTGATGCATCAGCCTTTTTACAGGATTTATTTTCGCACTTTGTTTGGTATCCTGTAACTAGAGGGGTCGCAACAGGTCGACAATTCTGCATGCCATGCTTTTTCAAAAGGTCAATTATATATTGCTTCTGGCAAATAGTAATCGCACCTGTTCCACCTTTGCGTTCGACTTCAATACCAAGAAAGTAATGCAATGGCCCCTTGTCCTCCAGGCTGAATTCATTCATGATTCTAGTCTTAATTTTTACTAAGCTTTTCTTACTTGAACTTGCTACAATTAAATCATCCACGCATACTGCGATGAAGTTAATATCATCTCCATTTTTCATTTTGTATAATTTAGTATAAACAGGGTTCGCTTTCACAAGGTTGGAACCCAATACACTTGAGCACAGAATCCAATTTAGAATTCCACTCTCGTCCAGACTGTTTCAAGCCATAAATTGCCTTTTTAAGGCGTAGGACACGGTCAGGAAATCGTTTGTCCTCGAAATACTCAGGTTGCTTCATATATACTTCATCGTTTAGTTCGCTGTTCAAGTATGTGGTCAAGATATCCATCTGGTGCAAATAAAATTTGTGGCTTGGCTGCCAATGCCATCAACATCCGTATAGTTGCATAACGAATAACTGGGGAAAATGTTTCAGAATAATCTATTCCAAAACGTTGGCTGCAACCCTTTGCCACAAGTCTAGACTTGAATCGCTCAATGCTGCCATCATTATTGCGTTTCACATTAAAAACGCATTTGCATCCTATTGCCTTCTGTCCTAGAGGCAGATCTGCTAATGACCACGTGTTGTTTAAAATAAGTGCGTCATACTCCTTTTGCATAGAGTCTTTCCATTCATCTCCAGACTCGCTATTCAAAACTTCATGGACTGTTTGTGGGATCTCAAAATCCATGCCGTTGATGAAACTCAAAACATTATATTGTTTTCGAGGTCTTCCCGAAACTCCCGTGCGAACAATCTTAGGTCTACTAGGACCTATTTTGCCAATGTTACTGCCGTTGTTTTCTATTACATCTTCAGTTGCAGATACATCAGGTTGACAAGATTCAATCGTTTGTTCTCCTGGAGCGACGCAATGGTTATTGTTGCTCAAATACTTACTAGTGTCCAATATGATGGACTCTTTGCAAATGTCATTATTCAGTTTCAAGAAAACGTCTTCGACAAACAGTACATCCCTTCTCTCAATGACTTTTCGTGAATGAGTATCAAAAAGACGATAAGACTTTTAGACCAGGGCGGATCTGTAGAAAAACAACTAAATTTGGTCGTTGAGAGGGGGCACGCTAATTTTTGCAAGAAAAGTTGGACAATAACTCGTATAACAATAATTGATTTATGCTCCCTCTCAAAAAAGTAGGGAACATTAAAAAAAATCGAAATGTTTAAAAATTTGAAAAAAAATCGTGTTTTTTTCTGCTTGTTTCACTCCTAACTTAAAACGGTTCATTTTAGGTCAACATTGTGTGACAATAAAAGTTACGTAATAAAATTTTCTATAAGATAGGATTAGTTAAAAATCCTCAAACATTTAATCCTTGTAGAAAATTGTAATAAATATAAAAAAACAGGGGGGGGGGGTGAAACCTTTTTTTATTTAATTTTTTTGCCACTTAAAGTGCACTTAGGACCTTTATATTTTGCTTGAAAATCTTTACAACATCATAAAACGGCCAACAAATTTTCATCAAAATCGATTCAGTAGATTGCCCATAATAATTATGCAATCTAAATTTATTTTAAAAAAATCAAAAAATTTGAAAGCTTCCAAGTCAGACACTTAAACTTATAAAAGTTTGAAATTTTTTTTCACATATGAAAGAGCACTTCACCTATCACATGCACTTTCCAAAATTAAAATCGGATAATTATGACGGTCTCAGCAATTTTTGCTAAACTTGGTAATAAACTCTAAAATTGTGCTGAGCGCATGCGCATTCAGTCGTAGGAGCCATGCTCCCATCAACAAAATCCACAGCCGCCCAGCAAAATTTTAGAGTTTTAGCAAAAGTATAAGTATAATGTATGTGAATGTAAGGAGTTCCACGAGCCTTAGACCCGATAGGGGTGCAGAGGCGTTTGGGAATGCGTCTTTTGTTCTCTTCACTTTTGCTCTGCGCCACAAACGCCTGAGCTTGATCACGCACACTATCATCACAGATGCCACCATCTCGCTGACATCTTCTTTCACCCTCTTCTATTAATATTGCTTTTAGTATTGGTAGCGTGGGTAATGAGTCTCGAGTTTCCATTGCCACTGCAAAATTATCAAATTGTTCTGGTAAACTTTAAAGTAAAATAATCACTAGAAGCTCTTCAATTATTACGACATTGATATCACTTAATTTTTCCACGATATTCGCGAAAGCACTTATATGGTGAATTATATTATCACTTTCACTCATTTTTAGGTCCAACAGTTGCTTAAAAAGTGTCACTTTTCTAGCTGGTCCACTTGGCTGATGAACCTCTCGAAGTTTCGACCATGCTTCCGACGCGAGTTTGCAATGTTTGATATTATTAATTTGCGATGGTTTTACACTCAACAAGATAGACGCTAAGGCCTTTTCATTTTGCGTTTCCCACTTTAGAGCGTCATCAGAACTCATTGCCTCCGTTCTTGCACTGCTACCGTTAACTATCACCCATTGTTACGAATGAACAAGGATATTACGCATTTGGAAACACCATGAATCGTTATTCGAATCATCGAATTTTTCTTTTTGGAACAGAGACGAACTCATTTTCTCGAATTGAAATCACAAACTACGAGAAATGCGAAACATTTAGTGATACCCTGGGCCCATAACCTGTTTGAACTTATGCTCAGGGGACTAACGATAAACACGTCCGATCTGTTTAAAGGTCTATTCGAGAGTAAAAGTCAAGAGCTCTGTATACATATAATACAAATGTGCGTGCTGATGAATCATACGAAATATTAGTGTTGCCAAGACTTCAATAATACTCAACAACTTTCAGTAATATCGTTTCTTTCCCTTAAATTCATAACTATTTGTGTTTCGTCAAATTCAGCGTCTTTCCCTGCTCGTATACGTTTTTGTTAATCTCCACTTCCACCAGAGATGTTCTGCTCCCGGAGTTCATTTTCATTAGCTCGAATTCGTGCGATTGTAGTTTTTGGAACTTTCAAAATGTCCGTCAATCTTCAAATACTCCACAATCTATACCATTGCTTTGTTCCTGAACTTTATGAAATATATACCTTTTTTCAAATCTGTATAGAGCATTTAAGAAATCGATTTGATCTGTTTCTAAGTAATTCTTATTTAAACTGTCGTAGATGTGAACATTTCCGTCACCATTATATTTTGTACAAATCCAATGACCTATAATATCTACACCAATTTTACCACTGTAAATAATCTGAATATTATTTTCAGATCTAGGTATTGCTTGTAAATTACTTAAAAATGCTCCAACGTAACCTACATCCTGTGCAAAATTATATATTCGTCGGGCAGTCCCTTTTCTATTCATTATTTCATGGAATAGATTGATATGTTTGTCGGTCAAATAAAATTCACAATGAGACACTTGTTGACATTCTGGGATCGGAGTATCAAAATCATATGGTCCGTCATTATCATCAGTACAGTATTATCAGATGTTTTCAACATCGAAATCAATACGATTTTCAATATTTTTCTTAACATTTAT